>CM046875.1:120150339-120605455 GCA_025667525.1 Glebionis coronaria | reverse complement strand
TAGACTTTTAGTAAATTTAATATCATGATTATTACATTTGAACCATATTAATATGTTATGTTTGTATATTACGGACGTAGACGCTTGGATTGCACCTTTTGGGACACATGGGCCTCAATGTGGGACGAGTATGCAAACAAACGAGATCAGATGTGACATGTTGTGTTCATACTTTAGCTAGCCAAAGCGAAGTATTGGATGGTAATTGCAGTATTTTGAAATTAGTATTAACAAACAATTCATGTTTTATATAGTTATTTCATAATATTTATGCATCTGATTTGATGCAGGTGTTCCCGTAATTCAGAATGCTTTATTTGGCACCAAGATTTATGTTAACCGTGACATACCTGAGATAGTTGCATTTAAAAACAGGTTCGTTTATTTGTTTCATTTTCTATAAATATTGTTTGCACAGTTGATGAAAATAGGCATTTGTCGTTCCACAATGATAAAATGCACAAAACTGTATATCACCCATCTTAATTTTCTGTATGAGACAGTTCCCTTTCATTAGTTGATCATACCTTTTTTCGTATGAGACAGTTCCCTTTGTATTTTCCTTAGGTTGGTTATACCAGACACTTTCATTTTCTATAAATATTGTATACACAGTTGATGAATATAGGGATTTGTCGTTTCCTAAAAAATGCACAAAACTGTATATCACATATGTTAATTTTGTATAAATATTGTATGATATGATTCAAGAGCGTGAATGGTATTGTTAGTACAACAATTGGCCGGGTCTAGTACAGATATAAGTACTTGCGATAAGGTGCTTAGATCCCTTTGGTTATTGTAGATCGTGTACTATCAAGAGATATGGTTGACAATTTCCTGCACAAATAAAGTAATACTGTTAGTCTTTACCGTGGGGACGGGCTCCACGATTAGTCTCCGGTGTGAGAGTAAGTATTCATATCGTCTGAGATATATGTGTGTGTAATGATGAGTGAGAAAATCGTACCTCGTTTGGAGTACAAGTGTGTACTATTTATAGGAGAAAGTACCGAGCCTTTCCCCGTTTCTAGGATAGTACATGAGAGTGGGCCTTTGTGGTACAAAGGCCCATTAGTCTGTTTGTTGTCTAATCATGACATGTGGATTGACTATTTGAGAGTTCAAGCGCAGGGTTCTTGGACGTGGTCGCTGGAAACGCGTCCGATATCGTGTTACGGCTCCGCTTGCTTGAGAGCGGATCTGTTTAGAGACTTTTCCACTGTGGTGGGCTTTTGGCTACTTGGGTCTAGGACCAAGGTTTGGTGTATGGTTTTAGGCCCAATGGACCGTGTCCATGCTATATACCATCAAGTCCCCCTAGTCCAGTAGTTCTTGCAGACTACGTATGGACTATTGGACTTTAATGCCTTTATCGGTAAGCGATGATCAATACTTATTTTTTTGTTTAATGAAGGCGCTTGGCGTGTTTTGTCTTTTTTGGATTCCTCGCCCTTTTTTTACTGCTGATTGCTATGTTTCAGATACATTGTATCTATCATTTCTTCGTGCCTATTGGGCAGCCCCCTTTTCAACTGTCTATCTTGTTAGTAGGTTACACGTGTCATAATCGTGTAACTTAGTTGTTTTTTCCTTGTTTGCATGAATAGGAGCTTCATCTCTTTGTTTTCACTTTTTCACCCAAATTTTTGTTCTTACCGATTCTCAAGTTTTTCACACGCAGGTTTTGATCCTATCTTTATCTTATTTTCTTCTTAAGATGGTTTTGATAACTTCCTGTATACCTTTGTTGACTCAAGACGCGTTGGACACCTTCTGTAGGGAATACTTTATTCCTTCTTGTGTTCATCATGTTTTGGCGGGCCCAAATAGGAGTATTCGTGACGCTACCCCTGAGAAGATTGGGGTTTATACCTTGTTTTTTGATTGGGCCTGCAATCTCCTCCCCTTTTCCACTTTCTTTGTAGAATTTCTTGGCTATTTTGGCATACACCTTTCTCAATTACATGCCATAACCGCCATTAAAATCTTTCATTTTGAAGTTTGTTGTCGTGTTGGTAACATCGAGCCTTCTGTTGGCTTATTTTGTGTTTTTTATGTGAATTATTTTAGTAATGGTTGGATGACGTTTAGTAAGTGGTATGCTTCTGGTCCTATCTATTATACGAAGGAGCTTGACTCCGTGAAGAATTGGATGAACTGCTTCTTCTTTGTATACTCTTCTGCGTTTAGGGTTTCTATTCCATGGTCTAGTGTGAGATTGTCAATGGACCCTGTTCCTTCTGGTCATGAGTTCGAGGCACACGAAGCCACTTATCTCATAGACAACCCCGCCCCTTTCCGGAAGTACCCGAAGGTGTTCCTGTGTGTGGTTGGCACTAGTCGCCATTACACTTTTGGAAGGGATTTTTATCCCATCTTCATCAATTCTTCCGGAGAGGGTGGGCTTCTCTTACTTTTTTAGCTTTGCCTTTCTTTTTCTTTTTTTTTGCTAACTTCCCGTTTTCCATTTTGTTGATATGTCTTTTTTTCGATTATATCACTTGCACTTATCCTATTAAGGTGAGGGTTGTTGAGCGACCTACTCAACAAGATCAAGTTCCCCTTCTCGAGGCGATGGCCGGCCGGACCGAACATTTGGTGGGGTTTTGTTAACCCGGTTGCACATAATGTTGTTAGTTCTGATGTGGATGTCTATCTTGTTGATGTGCGGACTACTGGTTCCGACGTTCCAAGCTCCGGGCCTTTATATATTCCTCTTGTTACTTCCACTGTTTCTAGTGGGGTGTTGGTGGTTCTTCTCTGAGGGGGTCTGCGTCTCGGAGAAGGAAGGTTATTCAAAGTCTTGTTGTTACGACTCACCCTCCTAAGATATAGAGGAAGGACCATGCTTCTACTTCCATTCCGTCCACTGGGGGTAAGTCTATGGAAGTTGTTGCTTCGTTGCTTCCTTCAGGGTTAAGTACTTCTGCTTTTCATGGATCTTTTTTATCAGGGTATGTGGATTTTCATCTTATTTCTGATGAGGAGGATGAGAGTTCGGAAACTTCTTTAATCCGTACTCAGCATTTTGCTACTAGGTTTGTCGCCTTTCTTGACCCTTCTGAAAAGTTAATAATTGAGGAGGTAAGTTCCAGTGACTTGGATGTTGTTTTTCCTAGGTTGGTTTTTTCTAGCGCTCACCTCCGGAGTCCTTTTCTGTGTTTTCCTACACCTTGTCAATGGATTCCGTGCCTGGTACTTCAGGCTCGCCCATTATTCCGGAGTTTATTGTGGCATTGCCAGTTGTTTATGATGTTGCTTCATCCTTGGCTCGATTGGATGAGGGGGGTGCATCGCAGATTGCTAGGGAGCAAGTGGAAGTTGATGGCTTCTTTCGAAGTGAAGATTTTACCAAGGAACGTTTGGCTAAAGTTTATGTTCCTCGTCTGTCTGTGACCAATGGTTCTATTCTTGATGATCCTGAAGTCTGCCAGAGTTTAGTTGACCATTTTGCTCCACCAGGTTTTTTCAGTCAACTTCATGGTATGGATTTGGATAAAATGTTTGCTGAGTTTAATGTTGGATCCGCTCGTCTAGGTATGGGTTCTAAATTGAGAGTCCATTTTGAGGAGTGCGTGGAAGAGGTTTGTAAGCTGCGTTTCGAGTACACTGAAGCTTCTCAACCATTGTTAGAAAAGGATGTTGAAATTCAATCATTAAGTACTAGATTGGTTGATCTTGAGAAGGAGAATGTTGTGATTTCAGAGCTTCGCAGCCGGGTTTCTTCATTGGAAGGTGTGAGGACTTCTTTGTCTTCAGATTTGGTAACTAAGTTGGCTGAGACTAAGATTTTGCGAGGCCATGTTAAGTCTCTCTTTGCATCTGTCGAGAATTCTAGGGCTCGGGTTTTAGAGTTAGAAAGCTTGGGGGATACTTTGTTGATCAGCTATCGGCTAAGGAATCGGCTGTTTCTAAGTTTAACGCCTTTTTTTCTTCCTTGATAAAGAAGTGTTGCATCGTTGTCTTACTGCTGCCGCGACAAAACGTTGGATTGTAGGTTGCGGTCTTCGTCTGGCTGTTGACTTGTGCCACAAGTCTCGCGCTTATAGAGAGTCTTTTGGCCTTGCCATGACTTGTGCTCATAATTCTAGCATGCATGAGGGTTTAGAGGATGGGATTAAGCATGGGAAGGAGGGGAGGACTTTGGCCCAAGTCGAGGATTATGATCTCGAGGCTAAAGCAAAGTTTGAGGCTGTCGTTCATGCTTTTGCTTCTATAGAGCTTCCCTTTCTTGACTTGCTAGAGTCTCGAAAGGATGATAAAGTTTGTATGTTGATGTCTGATATGAAGTCTAAGAACCGGGCTCAGGGTGGCGAGGTTCTTCCTTCTTCCGATTTTCAGCTAACTATGCCTTTGTGTGATGGAGCTTCCACTAGCTCTCTGAATTTTGGCCAGGAAGTTTCTATTGCTATTCTCTTGGAAGGATTCCGTGCTAATCTACAAGATTATGTATCCAAGGCATCTCGCTGTGGCACCGCGGAAGTCCCTATGCTTGACTTCTTGCCTTTTCTCTTTATGCAAGTGGTGGTTCCGGCGGAGCTGGTCTTTCGGGGGTTGAATCCATTGCAGTTACCACTTCCCTTTTGGATATTTCAGACTACAACATTGATTCCATCTTCGGTGGTGGAGCTACTCTTATTCTTTTGGGGTCTGTTACCCCTGCTAGCCATGTCTTGGAAGCTACCCGCATGGATACTGGTTCCTCCGTACCTGAGGGTACCGAGAATGATGGCCCGGAGGTCGCTATTTTTTCTAGGGGGATTCTTATATTGCTTCTGTTATTGTTCACACTGTAATGTGTTTGCAAAACAATTTATATTTGTGACTTGTGACAATATGTTATCCTACTTGTAGCTTTCTCGTGATATATTTTGATTTTTTTCGTTTATCTTTATGCACACTGCTTAATGGGTGTGCCTATATTATGAGAGACCTTTTCTATCTTCTCTTTTGTACACTGCTTGGCGGGTGTGGATTTTGTGTTATCCGTTGTTTTACCTTTTTCAGCGATAGGCTTTTGTTGGGGAAAGTTCCCCGTATCGGGCTTGCAACGCCTCTTACATACTTATATTGAGTTTTTTCTTAGGAATTCTCAATTTTTGTTTGTTATCAGGAGATAATTGTGTGCGCGTTGCTTACCATCTGTGAATTTTAAATAATCAATGTATGGTGGTTGTTAAAAGAATAAAACACGTGTGGAGGTAAATAATCTCTACATTTTCATTAATTTTCCAAAGTTCATGGAAAGTAAATACATGACAATAGTAAATAAAGGTTGCCTCCACCGTTCGGTAGATAGTCGTCCGTGGTTTACATACGAGGGCTTACACTTACTTAATACTTTGAGAAAAGTCCAGACTAGATGTAGATCTTTAAGTCATGGATGTTGTGTGTTCCAGGTAGTGTGCTGACTTTTTTAACTCTGAGCTTGTGTGTCCCATCTCCTAGGACTTCTATAACTCCGCATGGTCCTTCCCATTTTGCTTCCGGTGTGTTTCCTTGCTTGGGATGACCCTTATCATTCTCCGGTAGACAAAGTCTCCGGGTCTGAAGATTATTCTGTTGGTTCTTAAGTTGTAGTATTTTACGACTTTGATTTTGTTTTTTGATTTCTTTAGTAGTGCTTATTTTTTCCTTTCTTCCTGCGAGTCGGGATCAGATTGCTCTATTATTTCATTATTGGTGGTGATCATTTGGTTGGCGGATCTGTCCGTATCCATTGGTATAACAGCCTATGCTCCGTATGCTTGGGCGAATAGTGTTTCTTCGTTCTCCGATTTTGGCATTGTCTTGTGTAACCACAAGATATGTGGGACCTCCGTCAAGCTATCTTTGTTTCCCTCCAACTTTGCTTTGATTTGTCCTAGTAAATCACTCTTTCCATTGCTGCCTTCTTGGGGATTCCTGGTTGGGGTGAAGTTTTGCTTTATGCTTAGCCTTTGGCACCAGTCTCGGAAGGGATTTTCTTTGAAGTGTTTTTCTTCTGCCGTCATGATTTCTCGAGGCAACCCAAATTGCACACAATGTTTTCTGATAAAAGTTTTGTATCCTACTTCTTGTTATTGTCGCAGCTGGTTTTTCTTATATCCAATTGGTGAAGTGATCAACTGTGACAATTAGGAATTTTCCATTTCCGTTCCCTTCCTCGAAAGGGCCGACTATACCTATGTTCCATTTGTGGAACAGCCATGGGGATGTTATTTGTGTGAAGTCTTGTTGTGGGTATTTGTCTGCTGGTCTGTGTTCTTGGCATTCTTGGCATTCGCTTATGATTTTTCTTGTGTATCTGTATATTGTTGGCCAGTAATGTTCTGTCCGTATTGTCTTTGCTATGGCTGATGTGATCCCGAAGTGCTTGCTGCATGTTCCTTCGTGCACTTTTCTTGCTATGTTTTATGTCTGAGTTGGGCCGACACATCGTAACCACGATTTTAGGAAAGAATTTCTATATAAGTCTCTTTCTGTAATAGCGTACTGTCTTGCCTTGATTATTATCCTCCTTGATTCTGCCTCATATGAAGGGATCGTGCCCGTGGATAAGAAGCTGTATATCGGGGTCATCCAATTATTCCCTTCTTCTTTGGCTGCTGATAAGATTTCCTTTTCTTCTATGGATCTTTTTGTTACTACTTCTACTAGTACTTTTTTATTAAGGTGTGTGCATCTTGTTGAGGCCATTTTACTGAGAGCGTCTGCTTTTTTGTTCTTGGTTCTAGGTACTTGCTTTACTGAGAGGTTTTGGAAATCCTCGGCTATTGTTCTTACTTTTTGCAAGTATTGTTTCATGTTTTTCCCTTTAGCTGCGTAGGAGCCGTTGATTTGGTTTGCTACCACTTTCGAGTCTACGCTTGCCTGTATGTTTTGGATTCCCATCTCTTTTACTATTCTTAGGCACACCAATAATTCTTCGTATTTTGTCTTATTGTTTGACGTTTTGAACTCAAATCTCAGGACACATGTAAATTATGTCCCTTCCGGGCTTGTCAGGATAAGTCCTGCTTCTAAACCTTCGACACGTGATGACCCGTCAGTATATAGCGCCCATGGTTCAGCCTGTCGGCTCTGTTCTTCCTCTATGGGCGTTTCTTCTTCTGTTTTTATTATCAAGAAGTTCATTTGGAATCGCCCTTTGATCGTTGTCCGTGGTCTATAGTAAATATTGTATCCGCCTAGGGCGATGTTCCATTTCTGTATTCTCCATCCCGACCCTAGGTCGGAGAGTATCTGTTAGATTTTTTGGTTCGTAATTACTGCAACGGGATGTGCTTGAAAGTACCTTTTTAACCTCTTGGTTGCGTGGACCAAGGTTAGTACTAGTTTCTCTATTACTGTGTAGTTTACATTCGGTCCTCTAAGTGCTCGGCTGACAAAATAGATTGGGATGAGTCCGGACTCTCTCCTTGCTAGTAATACGACACTTATTGCTTCTTTAATGGCGGATAGGTATACAGTAAGCTCTTCTCTTGGGATCGGGGCTGTGAGCATTGGTAGTCTTGATACTTGTTCTTTTATTTCTTTGAATGCAGTGTTCGACTTTTCTCCATAGGAAGTCACTTTTGTTTACACACCCCTTAAGTGTCTTGAAGAGTGGCTGTGATTTCTTTGCTGACTTTTACATGAATCTACTTAGGCTTGCTAGTTTTTCGTTTAGTTTTTGGACGTCCTTGAGGCTCTGTAGAGGGGACAACTTTAAGATGACTCCTATTTTCTCCGGGTTTGCTTTTATTCCTTTTGAGGTCATTATGTGACCTAGGAATTCTCCCTCTTCTACGCCGAACGTACATTTCTTGGGGTTGAGTTTCATGTCTATCTGCCTCAGTGCTTTGAATGTTTCTTCAATATCTTTAAGTATTTCTCTTTCTGCATTGCCTTTTATTACTAGATCGTCTACATATACATCTAAGTTTCGGCCCACTTGCATCTCAAAGGCTTTGCCTACCAAGCGCTGGCATGTTTCCCCGACATTCTTTAGTCCAAGTGGCATTTTTGGGTAGCAAAAGGTGCCTTGGCCTGTAATGAACGTAGTTTTGTCCTCGTCCTCTTCCGCCATCTGTATATGATGATATCCTTTATGGGGCGTCTAGGAAACACTTGAGGGGATATCCACATAAAGATTCTAATTTCCAATCGATCTCCGGGAGTGGGTAGCAATCCTGGGGACATGCTTTATTGAGGTATGTAAAATCTACGCACATTTACCAACTATCATCATGTTTCCTCACCATTACGGGGTTGGCTAACTAGCTGTGGTGTAAGACGTGGAGCATTATTCTGGCTTCCACTAATTTGGTTACTTCTTCGATATGGATTTGCTTTTTTCTAGGGCTTGTCCCCTTCTCATTTGCCTCATCGGGGGGGGGGGGGGTATCCTTCTCTAATGTTCAAGCGGTGTTCTACTACATGTCTTGGGACGTCTGTCATGTCTTTTGGTTCTCATGCGAACACATCCAAATATTGTTTTAGGAAGTTGCACATGTCTTCTTTTCCTTGGTCCGACAGTCTTCCTCTTATCCTCATCGTTTGGTCTGGGTATCGACGATGTATTGCTATCTTTACTTTTTCTAGCGGCATAGCTACTCCGCTATGATGTGTGAGTACTCCTCCTTTTACTGGGAATTCAATCATCCCATGTGCTGTCGAAGGTACTGTTTTTAGTTGACGAATATTGGGTCTCCCAAGGATAACATTGTACGGCGAGTGTGATTGTATGATCATGAAGTTCATTTTCGCCTCTGCCCAGTGTTCCTCGTCTACTATAAGCACATGGAGTTTGAAGGTTTATTAATATCATAACAATTATATAAAACCCTAAACGAGATCAAAGCACATATAGCGGAAGCAATTTAACAAGATCATAATAATAACACGATTATAATTAATCGAATTAGGGTTACATACCTTTACGCTAAAGCAAATACACAAGACGAAGAACGAATCACCAATTCGGGTTTATACCGTAATACACCAAGATATAGTCTAAAGTAAGACTATATGATGATCTTGTACACACGTAATACAACGAGCTAACCATGATTCTAGAACGTGAAAACCGAGCTACAACGCTTGTAAATAATCTACCCAACAACCCTAGAGAGGGGCTAGGACTAGATTATTAACACAATCGATCAACCAAAAGAACCAACCGAAAACCCTTCATGGGTTACACCTTGCGATCGAACCAAGAGAGAGGAAGATAGGGGATTCAAGTTATGAAGATTATGAGGGATATGAGGTGTATTTATAGGCCTCAACCTATTGTAGCCCAAGTAAATGAAAGGCAACTTCCCCCCCCCCCCCCCCTTGGAGCCCTAACCGACCGACAAAACAACCCTCATGGGGTGTTCCGAAACTTCCCGTCATACTTCCTTTTTATTCCTCTTACTATATATTATCTAACACTCGTTAATAATTAACTATTAATTAATTAACGATCGTTAAATTTATATAGTTATTTGCTCGGTTTAATTTAATAAATATAATAAATATATTTATTAAATAAATTAACTCTTTACGTATTGAGTGCAATCCCGTAATCTCGAGTTCGATCCTATCACACGACTATTAAATATAAGTCCATAAACTTACAGCTCCCACTTGTACATATTTCGAATATCGTGATTACATTGACTAGCGTCTAGTTACACTTAGCAATGTCTTTAGTACAACTCGAGTAAGGTCTCCTTGACAAAACCTTTTAACGATTCTGCATCGTTATTATTATCCTTTTATTTCTAATATAACGTTAATAAGGATATGGATCTCAGTCATTCCTTTCTTTAACAATTATGTTTCTCGTTTACAAATTCAGCAAGATTACCAAAACAAATTTGGGTGTGGCCACACAAACATCTTACTAATCCCACGAGGGGCCCAGCTGTATTATACTCCAAAACGAAATTTGGAGGAAATAAATCCCATATCGACTACGAGCAAAACTTATGAATTTTGCAACACTTCCGAAAATAATCCTTATAGCTACTAGTTACGTTTAGCGTTAGATTATTCCACAGAGATGCACTAGATTCACAACAGTTTTCTGGTATCTCAAGCCTAAGGATAACTATTTATGTTTTTCTTAATGACAAAAATCCATAAAGAAAAAACATATAGTCGGGATAAGTCCAATATTCGATTCATTGAATATCATCCAAAATCGACCAATATACTTTTAAGTATACTCTATCACTATTTTGATTTATCTTAATTTAATAATATTCCCATACTATTAATCGACAACGGACATTTATCCTAAATTTTATTCATGGATTAAAACATGTAAAATAGGATACACTTATTAAATAATAAAAATAAACGAAACCCAATCTTTAATTCATTATATAATAATTTCATAACATCCTTTATCCAAATACTAATCATAGATTTATTGCATGAGTTCGCTAGCTAGTTGATGAGATGGCATTTATACATGATCTCATCGTTCTTTTCGAGCTTTAAATGCATAAAATATCATCAAAATACCATATATATTCTTGTGTTTGTTTACTTGTGTATTTTAGGTATGGATATCGTGAAAAAGACAAAAGATCACAAGAAACAAGGAAAAACGAACACGAGAAACGAAGCCGCACAATGAACCGGGCCCTAGTTTATGATTTATCAAAGAAAAACCCTTGAAGACTTGAATATGTACAAGATTGATCCCTCATTTATGAAGAATTGGCACTTAATACCCTTTTATATTCATAATTACAAGTTTGGTCCCTTAAGTTTGTCAAAATGACAAAAAGGTCCTTCATCTTTGAAGATTTGGAAAGTTTAGTCCCTCAACAAATCCAGATTGTCAAGAATAGTCCCTCATGAAGTCAAAGATCCAATGAGGTCAAAGATCCAATGAAGACCCTTGAAGTTCAAGAATATTACACATTTAGTCCTCTTTAAATGGATTAAACATCAAAAGGGCCATTTATGTAATTATATCAAAGTTATTAAAACCCTAAATCCTTGTTTGGAAAATATTTGTGGCAAAACTATAAAGAAAGAAACTTAAAATACAAAGGAGGTCGTTTGTTTTGGGCTGGAAATCTTATTTTACAAACTTTGCCAAAGACTGAGGACCCATATTGCCATAACCAAACATTCAAATGTTTAATTGCGCCAATCACATTACCTTTCCCCTAATATCAGATCAAACAAGTTACTGTTTACCCTGATGAACCCAAAATTTACTCCCACTTAAACAAAGGGTAAATTCAAATTACCCACACCCATCACACACACATAAACATATCCCACGCTTGAACTCACAATCCTACTCACCAAGGACCCCACACTCAACCCCGTTAGCCAATGAAATGACACCCTCCTCTCCAAGCAATCCTATGTGGCAAGATCAACGCTTTAAGGCTACTACTTGGTCCCCAAGCACAAAATGAACGACCAAGATCAAATTTGACAGCTAACAAACATCAAACACGTCTAGAAGATCAAGAGCATATTTAAGATTTCATAGCTAGGCTTTCTCATGTATTTTGGTTCTAGAATCGTCCTAAGTAGTCTATAAAAGGAGACCTCAACATGTGAGAGTCCCTTTGTTCCAGATTTTAGCTTAAATCTTTGTAATTCCTTTTATGAAATAAAAGTTGGATTTTCTAAAAATTGTGATTTCCTTTTGTGTTTTATAAAAGTTTGGTGTCTGATAAACTAAGATCTGAGTTCCATTTATCTGTTTGTTGGATTTTGAGGGAAGGTTTTATGGATTAAAACTCTTGTTTTCAAAAAATCAGTTTTCATTGTTTTTGGTTTACTTTTGTGTTTGTTGAATCTTAGCAGGTACAAGGAAGCTGGTGCTTGTTTAGCTAGCACCTAAGCTCACACATCCCAAAGCATGGATGTATGTTTTGGAGGTGCTCATTTCTAAACCCTTTTATATTTTCTGAATTTTTATGCTATATGATTGAATCTGAGTATTTGTCTGTGATTGTGTGTTTTTGTTGATGAATCTGGTGATTTGAGGTTTAATTGTTGTTACTGAGTTGTTTTGAACTTGATTTGTGGGTTAAATCTAAATAATCCTTTGAAAAGTTGTGATATCAGTTTATTAAGGGGTGTTTGGGTTAACTGCTTAATCAAGGATGGAGTTGATTTGAGTAGGTGCTTGTTTATGTTTTGTGATTGTTCATGCTATTGTGGTGTTATTGGACATTTATCTACAAGTTTTGAGGTTCTAATCACATAAATCTAACAAAAGGCTATATAATCTTTTTTACTTGTTGATTTTGACTAAAATTTTGCGGACACCTAGATCTAAGGGTAGAATAGGGTTAACAAGTGCTAAATCCTAGTTAATACAACCTGGGAAAGGGATTTGAGGTGTTGAGATTGGATTTGTGGTCATTTAGACCAGCAAAAGGATTTTATGTTCTTAGTTTGTTCATCAGTCAACTGTTTGTGCCTGAATCTTGTTCTAATCTTTGAATCAGTGTTTGAAACAAGTTTATTTGTGCTTATTAGAGTTTATTATAGCTTGTGTATGCATCTGGTTCATTTGGTTGGCTTATTCATGCTTAAACTGCTTATTTGTTCATAATCCGCTTATTTGCAAGTCTGGGACATATCTGGTGACTGTTTGCTTAATCTATGCTAATTGGCTGAGTGGATTTGTGATTTCTTGCTTGATATTGACTCCTTACAACTCACTGGTTATAAGGGTGCCCTTGTTATTCATTGAATCCAACTGGAACTCTCTAAATCTTCAAGTCAAATAGTCAAAGTAGTGGGAACTCCTTTCCCCTGGTGCTAGCCACTGCTAGTGTTATTTTGCATTTTGCTTATCAATAAGCTGTTTTAGCTTATTTAAACCCGCAAAAAAATTATTTTTATAATAGGTGTTCCTCATTTGACCCATTTGTTCATTCCGGAGCATTTGGGTGGTTGACTTTAAGCTTTGACTAGAAAACCAACTACCTTGACATTTACATAAGTGCTTATCAACTTATTCTGCTTATTTGGCTTGGCTTATTGAACTTTTCTAGATTGATTTGGATTATTTAAGTCATTTAGAGTCTTTTGCAAGTTGAATCAAGGTCTGAGGTGGTCTAGAACTCTAAGTCGACTATTTTGTCTTTTAGTGAATTTTACTTGGTTATTTATGGCTTATTGGTTGTGCTTTTTGAAAATTTCTTTTCACAGATCTCTTAGGCATCTCAAAAGAAGGTTGTGTGTCAAATTGGAGCTTATGGCATTGGCTTATAGCTTAATGGACCCAAAAGGCCTTTAAGAAAAAGCTGTTGTACCATTAAGCTGTGATAAGCTCACATTTAGCTTTTGGGCCTTCAGACTTTTGTCTTTAGAATTGGATTTTAAGCTATACTGGTGATTTTCAGCTTATTTGGTTAAGTTTCATCTTATTGGGCCAAAAAGCCCATTTCACTTAGTCTGTTTTTGTTTTTAGCCCATTTGGGGGCCCAATAGGGGTATTTTGGTAATTTCACTTTCATTTTCTGTTTTTTAGGTTAAAATAAACTAGTTTGCAAGTTTTTAGAATTTTTTATATTTTTTGGATCTTTAGTATTATTTTAATATTAAATTTTATTTTTAATATTTTGCAACTTTTACATTTTTCTTAGGTCAAATACATTAAGTTAGGATTTTTAAAACTCTTAGATTAATTTTCTCATCATTTATTAATTTTTAGATTTATTTTATTATTTTAATAGTTTTTAATCATTTAAAAATAGTTTTCCTTAGTTTAAAATTTCATAAATATAGTTTTTAATCTTATTTAGTCATTTTAGAGTTTTACAAAGGGAAGAATATTTATTTGGGATTTTTATTAATTATTTAGATTTTTAGGGCTTTAATTAGTATTTAAAAATTAATATTTAATTAATTAAAAGGTTTGAAAAAGTTTTGATCATTTATAAACTCTAAGTTTATTTTTATTAATTTTTGGTAATTTTTTGGTATTTTTTAGAATTAATTTTTATTTTGTCACTTTTTACGATTTTTCGTTCTGTCATCGTAGTATAATTTTAACGTATCCGTCATTATCCCTTCTCATCCCTTCTTTCTTTCATATTAATCCAAAATCATTACAAGTTTTTCACACACATATACCTCCTTGGGAAACGAACTTTGAACTTTCACCTTTTGGTCATTTGTACACGGTTTTCCTAAACGTCGTATTTAATACTTTCCGCTATTTACGCCTTTTTCCTAAAGGGTAGTAAAACACTACAATCATTTTGGCGCCGCTGCCGGGGAGGTGTGTCGTGATTAATTTGTTCATTTTGTTTTTAATATCTAACCATAAATAGTATTTGTATTAGTAGAACTCTACTAATACGTATATCGGTTTTTTCGTTTTTCTTGTGAAAATAGTATTACTATATTGTATAAGTATCACAACATAGTCAAAATATCTCCAAAAGTGTGAAAACACAACCTTAATTGGGATTTGATCTCCTAATTATTGTATTCGAATCTCAAACAAAAAGAAAAAGGCAAAAATAGATAAATACTTTCGTGAAGCTCGAATTTAAAAAACAAACTATAAGGTGGGTATAAGGCGGGTGTTATAAAATACACCCTAAAGAAAAAGGCTCTTATGTGTTTCGCGCCACCTCGTTTCTCCGCTTGCTTGTGAGTATTTGATATTGAAGGCTAATCGAGGGTTTTGCCGCCCAAAGTATTATAACGTATCATATATATTTGCTTGGTTTGTTTGTGATTAAACCCTCTTGAACAATTTGGTTTTCACCAAAGTTCTAAAGTCAATCGAAAGCGTTCACTCCACGTGATCGTTTTCATTCTTTTGTGGCTTCTTTAATCAAGAGTTTGATTCGAGGAGAGATTTGGTAGATTGTTGTCTACGAATACACACAAAATCCAAAAAAAATTAAAAACAATAAAAAACAATAAAAAACACAAAAAAAATAATTTGAAAATTCACAAAACACCTAAAAGAATCTTCTTTGCTCACCTCCACATTTTACGTCACGTTTATGCAAACTCGTAATCAAGCAAAACGAGCTCGCAAACGTTGTCAAAACCAAGGAAATTTGATTGAGGAAGAAACTCCAATTGTTGAACCCGTTGTAGAACCAATAGTCACCCTGGCTAATCTTACTATGATGGAGTTGCTTCAAGCACCCACCGAGGGTATTGGAGAAGCTACTGTGATTCCCGCTATCCTTGCGGAGAATTTCGAGATTAAGACGGGTTTAATATCAATGCTACAAGCAAACAAGTTTCGAGGTCATGAGAAAGAAAACCCGCATTATCACATAAGGAATTTAAATCGTCTCACCGCAACAAGCAAGTTCAAGGATGTTCCGCGTGACACCATTAAGATGATGTTGTTTCCATACTCGTTGGATGGACCCGCAAAAATTTGGCTCAAGAAAGAACCGCCAAATTCGATTTTGACATGGGGTGATCTCGTTTCTAAGTTTGTGAACCAATTTTTTCCACCATCTAAAACAACACATTTGAAAAATGAGATTTCAAGGTTTACACAACGTAGTAATGAAAGTTTTTCAATGGCATGGGAACGATTTAAAGAAATGTTACATGAATGTCCACACCATGATTTTTCGGAATTGCATCAAATTGATAATTTTTATAATGGGCTTAATGATCATGAACGAGATTATTTGAATGCCGCCGCGGGTGGTAATTTTTTGTGCAAAACGACCGATGAGGCTTTAAAGATTATCGAGAATAGATCTAAGGTTTATAACTCTCGTAACACACCGAGTGTTTCCAATATGGGTTCATCGTCATCGTCTCGTAACATTAATGCCTTACATGATGAAGCAAATGAGGAAAATCGATTTTTCGATAGATTTTCGACGCTTATGACACATTGGAAAGCACAAGATTCTTTGAATTCCGCATCGGTTAAGGCGGTTGAAAATAGTTGTTTATCTTGTGTTGGAGCTCATGATCTTTCCGAGTGCATTACTGCCGGTGGTAACACTTCGAGTGCTTACGTAGCAACGAGAACTTATAAAACGGCCAAAGTTTCCGCCCAAATCAAGCTCCCCAAAATCAAAATGCTAACAACTATCAAAACAACTATCAAAACAACAGTCAAAATGGTGGTTATCAAGGAAATTCACGTAACTATAACAAAGAGAAATACCAAAGTGGGAATGGGCAAGTTCAAAATCAAAACCATAACCGTGATTTTCAAAACACTACACAAGGTTTTCAAAATGCTCACACTAAAAATCTTAATGGAGAATTTTTGGATTATGCAAAAGCAAACGATGCTAACTTTGATAACATGCAACGTGAGATGATTAGCTTAAGATCCGAGTTGAAAAACGAGCTTAAAAAGAACTTTCTAATGAATTGAAAACTCATGCTAATAAAATGGAAGGAAACGTTCAACGTATTCAACAAAATCAGCAAAAGATGGAACAAGGTCAAGATGATATTAAGCAAGAATTGTTAAAAGCGGATTTAAGGCAATCAAAATTTGAAGATCGAATGGCTAAAATGTTTGAAGCAATCATGTGTAAACCCTCTTCCTCGGGTGGTCTTCCTAGTGATGCCATTGCAAACCCGAAGGGAGAAATGAAGGTTATTACTACTCGTAGTGGTAAAACTTTCAAGGAACCAATCTCTCATCCTAGTACTTCTACGCAGAAGGAAATCGAGAAAGAGCCCGAGGTGATGGTCGAAAAGGAGCATATCAGAAGCCCACGAAGTACCGCTCATACCACACATACGGTTGAACCAATACCCATTATGGAACCGGAGATTTCAAGGCCGTTGCCTATGCCCCAACCCACACCACCCTTACATTACCCTTCGAGACGAAACAAGGAAAAGGCACAAGAACGGAATAATTATCAATTCGAGCTTTTTATGAAAATGTTTCATGATTTGCACTTTAATATAAGCTTTGCTGACGCTTTAATCATGATGCCTCGATTTGCCGCAAACTTCAAAAGTATGTTGAATAACAAAGAGAAGTTACAACAATCGTCTAGTTGTTCATCGGTTTTTCTTAGCCGCATACCTCAAAAAGTCGGTGATCCCGGTAAATTTTTGATTCCATGTGCAATTCAAGATATGGAGGAATGCTACGCCTTGGCCGATCTTGGTGCTAGTATAAATTTGACGCCTCTTGAGATATTTAAATCGCTCAATCTTCCGGCTCTTACTCCTTCGAACATGTCTATCGAGATGGACGATCATTCTACGATTTTAGCATGTGGAGTAGCCGAGGACGTTTTCGTTAAAGTTGGAAAATTTTACTATCCCATGGACTTTATCTTTATAGACATTCCTACGGATCCTAATGTTCCTCTCATTTTGGGTCGTTCATTTTTGGATACATCGAGAGCACTTATTGATGTTCATGCTCGAAAAATCACCCTACGTTTCAATGAGGAAGAACTTGTCGTTAATGCAACACAAAACTCCAAGCTTTCTCATGTCTATTCTATTACAACTTTAAACCATGGTGATTCAACCAATGTCGTTTGCAAGGAATTTTCGCCAAGAGTTTTAGGAATTGTCAACAAAAACGATTTACCATTTCCTCCGCCGGTGGAGGTTATGAGTGTTAAACCTACAAACAAGGAACCTTCAATACCTGAATTGAAAAATCTTTCGCCTCACCTCGAACATTCATTCTTGACAAGTGTTGATAAGTTGCCGGTTCCTACGGAAGATATTTCGGATGACAAATATGTTGAACCCAATGGGGAGGTTTTCTTTATCGATAAACGTTTTGAGAACTTACCACCACCAAAACGCAACTTAAATGTGAGAATTTTTAGTGTGCCTAACATCGTTTTAGAAACACCAAATGTTTTCGACATAATCAAAACGGGTTTTCATAAAGAGAGTTTAAAAGATAAAAAAGGAAAAGATTTTGAATATGATTTAAAAGATTTTTCTACAAATCTAACTCCGTCATCACCACGTGTTTTGAGCGCTACAAGCTCGTCTACTCCTTTTGACGATGCTTTGTGTGGCTTTACTATGGGGGAAGCCCCTTATCTTCCCTCACCTTTCTTCACCGAGGACGAGATATTCGATCCCGGAATTTCATGTAAAGGGAAATCTCGGTCTTCCACCGATGCAATAAATGGAAAATACTTTCATTTGATTGGTGTGAGTCTACCTCCAGTAGCTCAAAAGTTTGTCTTTCCAATTGTCCCACCCTTTTACTTATCATCTCTTTTCTTCAAACTCTTTGAGTTTTTGGCACGTGTTGAATTGGTGTTGGTTTGTTTATCCAATGAAAATGAGGACGCCATCTTCGATCTTGGTATTTTGCATCATCAAAGGACTTAGTCCTTAATACCGGTTGCTTTTAAGGCATTGTTTATCATGTAAGACCCACCAAAAAT
Organism: Glebionis coronaria; assembly: GCA_025667525.1. Lineage (NCBI taxonomy): Eukaryota > Viridiplantae > Streptophyta > Magnoliopsida > Asterales > Asteraceae > Glebionis > Glebionis coronaria. The sequence goes on along the minus strand of CM046875.1, from coordinate 120,587,120 downwards.
TGACCAAGTCACCTTCCCTAATGATAATTAGCATTGAGGGGATCGAGTAGAGCTCATGACTCGGTAATAAAAAACGAGGTGCCTCGTGGGGGAGATCCCATGCTTATCTATTGTACATATTATACTTTATAATGTAGTTAATGAGAGGGGATTTGTTCCCTTCCAACTCCTTGTCTCGTGGTTGTTTGTGTATGTGTTATCTAGATCATCATCATCGCCATGATTAAAGACTCTCTGTTCGTTTACGTGAGCCTCGATCATTTGCTTGAAGAGTTTTTCAGGAATCCATGACATATCCTTTATTGTTCTAACAATTATATTTTAGCATAATTCATAAACGGCTTTAGATATATTGTTGATCACCCTTTCCATGCTAGATCCTAAGCATTCGACTCTTCGTCTCTAGTATGGGGTGCTCCACCTTTAGACTCGAAAAATTGAGGACAATGTTTAATTTTAGTAGGGGGGGGGGGGGTGAATAGATACTTGCTTTGCTACGCCCTCACGTTTTCCAACTTTCAACGTTTTGTTCTGTTTTGTTGCTAATAAGGCTAAAAATAGCCAAATTTAAAAAATTTCTTTCATAAGTGTTTTTAAGACACGAACGTACATTTTCCGATGGGTAGAATAAGAGTTAATTTTTGACTTAATGGGCATTTGGAGCCCTTTACATTCCTTAACCCGCTTGAATCAAGTTTGTAGGATATGTAAATCTTGCTTATGTTTTAGAGAGAGAAAGAGATAGAGAGATGGTGGATTTCACACAATTCTAGAGAGAGAAACTAATGAGAACTATGTGTAAAAAAATGAAAACCACTACCCTCTCCATCAAAGGAGAGGGTTTCTATACCCAAGCCCTTGTCATGGGCTTGGGCTTACATTTGGGCCGGCCTACACATGTTGTAGGCTAGGCTTGGGTTTGTTTGTTGAATAAAGATAAGTAACTAAACTACGAGCTATTACATGGACTATTAATGGAGTGACCGATCCTTCTTAATATGTAAAACGTATTTCTAACAATCTCCCCCTAAGGGAGGTCACTCCAAACAAGGGCATTACCCAAGTTACAATAATAAGATAAACCTAGCATATTATGCTTGTCTTTAGCTCGTAGTCCTCGTCTTTCTTTTTCTTTTTCTTTTCTGGTGAACATGTTGATGTGATCTTTGATATCAATCTTGAGAATTAATCTCTTGCCTTGATCTCGTGCATCCATCACTTGTGATCTTCGCCTCTTCGTGACACCATGTCCCACATACTTATACCTTCGTAATTCTTGAAAGCTTCAGAGTTCGATACAGCGGAAGACTTAACTTTTAGGCTTTCTTGAACTAGATGAGATATTAAGTGCATAAAGTATAAGCATGCGGGAAAGACTTCTTCTCGGATTCCGCAACACCACCGTCTTCAAATGCCGAAACATAAGTAGACACGAACGAAATGGCTTTGAACATTTCATTCTAATTCGGTAGCATTTTACCTCCGGTCGGTGAAGACCGTTGGACGATATAAAATATCGTACTTGTGGCAGGTAGATTTAATTAAAAATCTCCTTGATAAGATTTCGCGGGTAAACCCGTTCTCTTTACGCGACCGTCCAAAGCTGACTGCGAACGTAAAGAGTGAATCATTTGGATAAAATTATCCGCATGATTGAAGCCGTCAATTTTGATGCCTGGAACAAGTTTGATTCATTAAAGAATCACACCATCGTTGCTTTCCAGTTGTCACGAGCTTGATTCATATTGAATCTTGCAAGTTACCTACCAAGTGCTGTTTAAGGTTAACACTAGAAGGATTTCCACTCATCACTGTGAACACTAAGGTATCACTCTGAGTGTTCTGGCAAGACCACTTAGATATTGCGTAGAGGCCTGGAACGTGTTTAAGTTCAGCTAAGAATTAAACCGCTGTTGCTTTCCGGTTATCACAAGTTTGGTTCATAAAGAATCGCACAAGTCACCTACCATGAGCTTTTTGATATTCGCTCAAGAAGGATTTCCATCTTCATTGTAAATACTTTCGTATTACTCGGATGTTCAGGCAAGATCATGAAGATTTTGCGTAGGACTCTTAAGATCTTTCTTACTTTTCACAGTGTATGAAGAAACAAGGAATTATGAAAGTGTGTCCTAATGAGATATTTTATGATCTCAAATGGCTCTAGACTCGATCGTGCATTTTGGATTTTAGTGATCGGAGGCTGGAGAGGAGTGCCACCATTTAAATACCAATTTATTCGGAGTGAATAAATCGACAGATAACGTGTTGTCTCCGTGTGATTGAAACAAATATCTTTTAAGAGATATCTGAGTTAGCTGGGATGGGTTGTGCATTGCATCACTGGGTCCATGATGTCTATCTTCAATATCGAGCATCATTAAAATGATCTCAATAACATATGTGTTGACCCGGTTTCTGCCTAAAGTTATAAGGATGGCTTCTTTCTTTACACCCTTTATCTTTACAATTCTTTTTCATTCTTCAACCCCTTCAATGCTTACCAATACGTCATAACTAGCACCTTGTTGTGATTGTTCCAGTGCTAACTTAAGTACTTGGTCGACATTCAGCTACGCTCACAATCTTTCTCCATCTTTCCTAAGGACTACTATTTCTATCTATGGAATGTCCTTGGGAAGATTCCTCCGGTTCTAGAAGAATCATTGAACTTAACCTATCCTACCATCCATATGTCACCACAATCTTCATCGTCGTGAAATAAATGGGTTTTGGGTAAGTATATGTCACCATGAAAATCCATTTTGATATGCAAATCCATTTTGCTCCCCTTAACATATGCCACGATATTCGAAAACATTTCACATATGTCGGGATGAGCCAGCACATTAAGTCAAACCATTTGTGATAATATCCCATATTAAATCACATTTTCTCCCCCATATTAAAAATATTAACCCAATCGATGTTTTTAATATCAATTGATTTAATGAAGTTTTAACAAAGGTTTTGGGAAGAAAAATGCAAGTCCATTTTATCTTCATGATATCAAACGTATGAGATATGATACCGATTTGTAACATGATCACATATTCACCATATTAGAAAAGAATTGACAAGGTTGGACCTGATAGATAAGAACATCATATGATAGGATCAAATGGTTCTTGTCAGCATATGTTGGTCGCCTCGTCACGTCTGAAGTCATCTCTTGACACCACATGTACGATTGGTATTGTTGTCTTGACACCAGTTAGTGAGCTTGGCACGTTCGGCATCGAAGATTCTGAATGCTTGACAATTGCTCCCCCTCAATTGTTTACCCGTTTTCTATTGAAAGAGCTGTAGTCGTCGTTTGAGTAGTCGCATCGTCGAGTATGTAGATACCAATTGTAGATTGCTATGGTTGTAGAGATGATAGCTTCATAAAAACAAGACTTCTCTTGTTTTAACAAATAAATGCACTGAAACGTACATATATTTATGTTAGAGCAAGTTATAAAGTAAACTTGATCCCTTACAAGGTTTTAAAGTAAACCTTGCCCGAGAAAATTAATTCCCGTTGTGAGCCAAAGCTTTCAGAAGAAATACTTAACTTTAATATGAAAACCGGGTTGCAGTCAGAAATAACTACAAGCCATTTAGGCATGTTTTATGAAGTATTTACAACTTTTATACGAACTCTATTTATGGCGCCGTGTCGATATTAATCAACATTTCTAAGGCCGTAAATATTATCGTACCAAAATACATGCCTTTGAAAAAATAAAGTAAAAAAATATTTTTGGATTTTCTTAGATTTTTCAATTTTTATGGTTTTTATATGGTTTTATATTTTTGTATTTTGCTTTTGTGGATAAAAATATAAACAATATATACAGATGATCACCAACGATACGGAGAATAGTTTACCATCACTATTCTTTCGCTTCATCTGCCAGTTCCATAAGAGTCTCAGGCGAGAAGGTTCTCATTCCTAGCTTGTCGGCCAAAAATTCCATTCGAGCGCGATCTAAAGCCTTCGTGAAAATATCCGCCAATTGATACTCAGATCGGACAAAGTAAAGCTCGATTACTCCATTTTCCACTTGCTCCTTGATGAAGTGGTAGCAAATGTCAATATGCTTCGACCGGGAGAATTGAACATTGTTGCAGCATAAGGCAATTGCACTTTTGTTGTCGCAGTACATCGGAATTTTGTTGAAACCTAGACCATAGTCGGTTAATTGCGATCTCATCCAAAGAATTGGAGCACAGCAACCGGACATAGCTATGTATTCTGCTTCCGTACTTGAAATTGCAGCGCTTTTCTGCCTTTTTGATGCCCAACAGATTAATCGATCTCCTAGTAGTTGCAATGTTCCACTCGTGCTACGCCTTGTATCTTGACAACCCGCGTGATCCGCATCTGCATATGCCATTAGCGTAATAGAAGAGTCCTTCGAATACCAAAGTCCCCGATTAATGGTTCCTTTAAGATATCGAAAGATCCATTTAACAGTAGCTAAGTGTAACTCAGTAGGCCTAGTTTGATACCGAGCACACATACATATAGCAAACTGAAGATCAGGTCGACTAGCTGTGATTTACAGAAGGGTACCGATCATTCCACAATAAAGTGTCGGATCAACGGCAACTCCATGTGGATCTGCATCAAGCTTTGTTCGTTCCACCATTGTAGTATCCACGGGGTCGCAAGATTCCATCTTATATTTCTTAAGAGATTCAAGGGCATACTTGGATTGATTGATAAAGATGCCTCTGGGACTTTGAGATATCCGAAGTCCTAAGAAGAATGATACCTTGCCCATCATTGACATCTTAAACTTGGAAGACATGAGTTTCCAAATTCGTCGGATAAGGTTTGGGTCGAGGCTGCAAATATTATATCATCAACATATATTTGTACCATAATCATATCTTTACCTTGTTTCTGAATGAACAACGTGGGATCCACCTTGCCTTTAGCGAAGCCTTGGGTAATGAGGAATTGTGATAATAGACCACACCATGCGCGTGGAGCTTGCTTCAACCCATAGAGAGCCTTCTTAAGCTTGTACACATGATTAGGATATTTAGGATTCACAAAACCATCCGGCTGTTGAACATAGACCTCTTCCTTGATTTCACCATCCAGAAATGCCGTCTTCACATCCATCTGATAGACGATCATATTCATATGGGCTGCATAAGCGAGGAATAGTCTAATAGCTTCCAAACGGGCAACAGGTGCAAAGGATTCCATAAAGTCGATGCCCAATAATTGCTTGTATCCACGAGCTACTAGTCGAGGTTTGTTCTTCAATATTTCGCCTAACTCATCGAGTTTCACCTTGTAAACCCATTTCAAAGTGAGTAACTGCACTTGATTCGGGCATGGGACAAGTTCCCATACTTCAACACGTATAAATTCATTAAGTTTTTCTTGCATAGCTTCTATCCAACAGGATTGAGTAAAAGCTTCTTGCCATGTCTTAGGTTCAACTTTAGTAAGGAAAGCATCAAAATGACAAAACATTGAATTTTCATGTAGCTGACTTCGTGTGGATACCGGACGATTAGGGTCACCAATAATAGAATCTATTGGATGATCCTTTGTCCACTTGCTGTCATGTTCACGAATCCGTGGATTGGAGTAAACCATAGTAGGAGCTTCCTCTGAGGTGGATGACCCGGCTTGATTAGGGTCGGGAATTGGTACACCAAAGAATGGAAGTTCACGCATTTGAGCGAATTCCAAATCGTGATCATCATCATCCTCTTCATCATCAATAGGCATGACATGGGTAGTTGATTCGGGTGTTGATTGAGAATTACTAGTTGATGGTATATCTTGACCAATTGTAGGTGCAGACTTATCAGATTGTGCTTCGGTTGCTGGAGCGACAACTTCGGTTACCGGAGCTATTACCTCAGGTTCTGGAGCAACAATACTTAGAGGAGTAAAGAATTCATCAAAGAACGATTGAAACAACGTATCCCATTCATTCCTAGAAGGTGGTGTGAATGATGATGAAGTAGGGTTGTTTGGGACAAGACCAGAACTAATGTTACTGGGTCCCATTTCATGAAGTGCGGGTTCAGAACTGCTTTGCTCAGAAGCCATAGCTGTCAGCTCATCAAAATCAACATTCATAGTTTTGAGGATCTTGCGAGACTTACGGTTGTAGATTCGGTATGCCTTCTTTGCGGGTGCGTAACTAATGAAAATACCAATATCAGCCTTTGGTTGAAGTTTTCCCAAATTGTCACCATCATTATTTGGATAGCAAAGAGAACCAAATACATGAAGATATGATAAATCTGGTACTTTACCATGGAGAAGCTCATAGGGTGTTTTACCATGGCGTTTACGAATTAGTGACCGGTTTTGGGTGTACACTGCTGTAGATACTGCTTCTGCCCATAAAAACAATGGAGCCTTTGCGTAAATTAACATCGTTCGAGCAACTTCCATAAGTGTGCGATTTCGCCTTTCCACGACACCGTTTTGTTGTGGAGTGCGAGCAACGGATGTTTCATGAGAAATGCCAACTTCTTCATAGTAATCACGCAAAATTTGATTCATAAATTCGGTTCCATTATCTGTACGAATGCGTCGGACAGTAGTGTTGAGACGCACTTGAATCATCTTGAGAAATCCGATGATGAATTTAGGTGCCTCGTTTTTTGTTTTAAGAAATTTCACCCATGTAAACCGAGAGTAATCATCGACAATGACGAGGATGTACTTTTTACCACTAAGACTTTCAACACGCATTGGCCCACAAAGATCCATATGCAACAAATAAAGTTTCTCTTGGTTGGTGTCTTCAGTCTTGGGTTTGTATGACTTCTTAGTGCTTTTCCCCATTGTACACGCAGAACACAAATGATCCTTGTGAAATGATAGTTTATGAAGACCACGAACAAGTTCGTTTTTCGCCAAGTGATTAATAGCGTCAAAGTTTAGATGAGATAACCGTCTATGCCATAACCATGATTTAGTCTTCGATGCTTTGGAGAGAAGACATACGGGAGAAGCGACCATCATGTCTTGTAGAGACAAAGTATACAAATTATTCCCTCGAGTACCTTTCAATAAATCAACCCCTTCCAAATTACGAATGAAGCAGGTATGCTCTCGAAAAGCAACTTCTAGGTTTGCATCACAAAATTGTCCCACAGAAAATAAGTTGCGACTGAGACCTTCCACATAATACACTCTTGAAATTATAACATTCTCAATATGATATTCACCCTAACCCATTATCTTTGCAATATGATCATTTCTAAATCGAACCGTACCAAGAAACTTGCTGACGAAATTTCTGAGCTGAGAGCGATCTCCGGTCATATGCTTGGAGCAACCAGAGTCTAAATACCAGAGAACAATTTGGACAACCTATTTTCAACAACAACAGTAGACAATGCATTGGAAACTATTGGTTCTGGAGTGTTAGCAGATACATATATAAGATTATCATAATTGCTAACATTTGTGTGACCCTTAGATTTCCTGCGTTTTCTAATGTGAGTTTTAGCACTAACAGGTTTTACTGTTCCAACTTTCTTAGGTTTTGGAGTATTAGCGGGCACTACAGTGGGAGTAAACCTATTTAAAGGGCACTTGGTTCCTACAGTAGTGTCAATGTTCCTAGTTAAAGGACACGCTTGTGTTTTGGTAGCCTTGGTACTTCTAGTTAAAGGGCACGCTTTCTTCGCTTTAGTGGGAGTGATCCTAGTTAAAGGGAACATATTTCCTACTATAGTAAAAGTTCTACCAGTGGGACGCCACATCCAACCAACTTGGGTTAACACTTTCCCAGTCGGTTTCCATTCTAATCCATTTTTCCGGGCATACATCTCATTCACATGGTCAATAAGGCAAGAATCATGACGACTAGAAAACATACATTCATTGCAATTCCAACATTTCAAATTAGAATTCACACTAGGCTTAGAACGCTGCACAACCGCAGAGCCTTTAGGTTTAGCTACATGATTCTTTTTATTCAAAACAGAAATAACATTCCTAGGCTGGGCTTCTACTTTCTTCTTCACTTGACTACTAGATGAGGGCAAGATCCTATCATTCTTCTTGTTTCTTTTAAGCTTTGATCTTTGAACCTTAGTAGTGGTGCTTACTCCTGTAGAAGGCAACACGGGAATATTAGAAGCTTGTTTTGATTCTGCCTTATCTTTAGTGACCAAAGTTTGAGATGGTTTAGTCCTAGGGACCTTATTAAATGGTGTGACAGCTATAAGGTTCCTTTTGATTGCACTAGAGGACGATGCTGAGACAGTGGCTGCGTTATCCACAACATTCTTACCTTTTAGAGTACGAAGTGTTTCCTTTAACTCAGCCAAGGCCAGATTCTTATCACAAATTTGTTCCCTCAAATCAGATATTTCCACCGACTTTTGATTCAATTGTTCAATCAATGATTGATTCTGTGCAGTGGTATGAACACATGCGGGCTTTACTGAATCGAAGAGTCGTGTATCTTTCTGTTTTAAGTTATTAACTTTAAACAAAACATTGGAAACTCGATTATCTAGATCTAGTTTAAAATTCTCAGCGACCTCAAGTACGTTCACACAGTTAAGCTCCTTAGATTTCTCTATGTCTATCGGCAAAGATTTAGCAACTTTGTCACTTGGCTGACGCTGTTTTGATTGTAAATTCAATCGAAAATTCGTTTCAAAGTTTGCATCATCGATATTAACACCTTCGAATGACGTTTCAAAGATTCCTTGAATAAATTGTTGCTTGCATTCAAGCGAATTACAATGTGTTTGAATCTCATCAAAACGTTTTGAAAGCGAAGAATATGAATCTTGAAGCTTTAAAAATTCAGCGTCAGATTCGTGAGAAGTACTATCTACCATATTATCCACAGATTCAACATTATGCACAATAGAATCATTATCAACACTTTTATTCACACAGACGGGAACAATATCATGAGACATCACTTGCTTCAGAAGCTGATCATTTTGGCGAGAAACCCGTTCTATTTCAAGTAAACTGTTTTCATAAGCATCATCCATTTCATTGAAAACACGTTTAACTTCTTCGATTTCCAAATGCAAATCTTGATCAAGATTACTAAGACAAGCTTTAACATTCTTTACAACCGGAACAATTTCGTCTCGAAACGCAGCTCTGGTGTGCTCAAAATTCCATTCACCTTTCTTTATGACCGAAGCCGTCGTACGTTCCAAAATGACCTTGTCAAAATCGGCTAAGTGTTGGTGTACCGCATTTAAGTGAACGGACGCCTTACTTACCGGTGGAATTAACTTCGTTAAATCCGTTTTGACAAGTGTAAGAGACGTACTAGGAAGGTTTTCATTTGACAAACTTTGGGGCACAAGAACTGTCAATTCAGCTAATTCCTTTTGTAAGCGAATGCGGGTCTTCTTAGACAATTGATCTTTGTTATACTGATGATAATCAATCGTATGGAATTTTGAAAGCATTTTAGAATGAGTTTCTTCCGCAAGTGACTGTGTCTCCTCAGTACTACGAACAAAAGGTGCTTCTTTCAATTTGCTAATTAGGGTCATATCATAAAGACACGAAATATATTCCTGAGCTTGTTTTGCATAACCGGGATTAGGTGGTAAATTTTGAAGACGCTTAAGTTCGAGTTCTTTAAATGATTTAGTTAAAAGATGAACCTTTTCTGTGGAAGCGTATTGTTTTAAAAGCTGTTGTTCCTTGAATTTAAGAAGTTTGGTAGCATTAATTTCTGATTCAAACTTTTTAGACTCGAGTGTTTCGAAATCCATTTTAAGTTTCTGAAAATCATTGACAACCGACTCTTTTGCTTTTAATTCATTGGAAAGATAATCTTTTAATGATTCTATTTCTTTCAAGTGTTCAATCTTTTCAAAATGAAATTGGTCAAATTCAGAACATGTTATTTTCTCTGCTTGAGGGACCATTTTAAAAGGTTTGACCTTTTCTTTATGCAACGCAAGCTCAGCAGTTAGGGTGGAATTCGTATCTACGGATTGTCTAAGGGACATATGCATTTGATCAATAATATGTTTAGGCACCATGACCAAATCATGTTGAGCATAAGATTCCATACCCGTCGTAGCATTTGGTTGAGGTTTACTTAAATGTGTAGGATTGGGTACCATAACATTTGAGTTACTAGTTCCCGAATGCTGTTCGAGGTTGTCATTTTCATGCCCAACTTGATGTTGGTTATCACCATTACCAAGATTGGCTGTGGTGGGTACCTCACTGATGACATCAGACGCTTAGTGAGAGAGATTAGCAACGAGAGCATCTTGGGCAGAGTGAATGTCATCACAATCCGAATCATATGCGTCAAGATCATCTGCTTGATAAGCTGCATTCGAAGTGGAAATGACTGTAATGCCTTCAGTATCTGCTGCCACTGGGTCTGCAAGAAATGCTAACTCCTCTGAATCCAAAATCTTTCCCTTATACTGAGCATCAACCAAATACATTTTCTCACGAAACACGCTTCATCCCTTCTCCTTTTCGGCTGAGTGCATTGCCTAGCCATATGACCCTGTCCTCGACAATTGTAGCAAGTCACAACCTTTTGAGGACCAATGGAGCTTCCATTTCCATTAGCTTGAGAATTCACATCTTGAGCATTCACCGTCCTTGTAGGAGGTCCAAATGAATTTTGCCTTCCCTGAATGGGTTGCACTGTTACTTGACCATCTTGAACAGTAGCTTGTTGTCGAGGATTTGAAGAGGTGCGAAGCTGATTGTTTGTTGGTGGAAATCCTCTAGTTGCAACAAGTTTTGACAAGTAGGCAGTGAGATGGTTTAGTACATCAAATGGCGTATCATTTGGAGTAAAGACCGGTGCTTGGATTGGTGGAAGTTCATTAGAGTAGAAAGCTTTTGCTGGTTGTGCTTCTATTGGAAAATATCCTTGCTGAGGAGTATAGCCCATTGGAGAAGTGTTGGCTTGTGATGGTGATGTCTGATATGGTGGTTGCTGTAGAAAAGATTGTTGATGAACACTTTGTTGAAATGCTTGTTGTGGCATCATTGGTGGTTGATAAGATGGTTGCTGTGTTTGCTGATAGGTGTGTGATGGTGGCTGCTGCAAGTATGATGGTTGTTGATAAGTATAAGCCATGTTTTGTTGAGAAGCATACATGGCAAGTGGATCATGAACTTGAGGTTTAGACAACCGAGCCTCGATCACATGGCATTCGTGTTGTTGAAGAAAAGGTTGAAGTTGATCCACATTGGTGTTATGCAAGTCCTTAGCCAATTTAACATCCGTCACGTACTTTTTCCATTCTGAAGGAAGAGTGTTCAAATACTTGGTGTTCAATTGAAACGTAGGAATTGCCATGCCATAGATATTTAGCTCATTCAACAATAAGGTAAATCTCAGATAGTAATCATTGAGAGTCTCCCCTGGAACATATGAAAACTTATCAAAAGTATCATAAAGATTACACTCTCGTTCTTGTTTAGTTAACGAGGTGCCTTGCATGAGAACACGAATTCTATCCCATAACTCTTTGGCAACTTTATGTTTGCTGACGAGTTTGTAGACATCTGGAGGAAGGGCTTGGAGAATGATATTTGTAGCTTGTTTATCACACTTGTCTTGTATCTTAGCATCTCCAGTTAGTTCACCCGTAGTGCGAGGACGAGTAACAGCACCTTCCGTCACAGTACCATATACCAATGGTCCATTGAGCACCGATGCCCAAATTAGATGTCCATTCTCTTTGTTCAAACATGTAAAGTTCCATTCGGGAAGTCCAATCCTCGTACATAGACTTATCCAACATTGGTGGACGATTATCCGTACCCGAGAGGATGGACTTATCCGTAAGAGATGTGTTCTCCATTTCGATAAGTTAAGATTTACAAAGTTGATCGATCATTGAGAGAAAGTAAATGTGTTTGTTGTTGTGAGTTGAAGTCGAGAAACAATGTCAAAATCCCCTAAAATATGTTCTCGATAAACCAAAAAGTCCAAGTCAAAATTACACACGATCGAAATTTTTTATGGAATAATTTTTGGGTTGTCGGAATGTTGATCGGAATAAAGGATCGGAAAGCTGTCGGAATATCAGTCGGAAAGCTAACGGAATAAACCCTATCAGAATACCCTTGATCGGAATGTCCCTAATCGGAATACCCTTGATCGGAAAGTCTCTAATCGGAATGTCACAGATCGGAATGTACCAAAACCGTAATGTACCAAATCGGAATGTTCCTTATCGGAATGTACCAAAATCGGAATGTCCCTTATCAGAATGTCCCAAATCGGAATACCAAAATCGGAATACTCAAATCGGAATACCCAAATCGGAATAAGCAAATAGGAATGCAATCGGAATCCCTTCGTCGGAATGTGATCAGAATGCTTAAACCCTTTTCCGGTGATACTGATCGGAATAACTTTTTTGAATCCTTTAAACCCTTTTCCGATGACCCTGATTGGAATATATCCCACTTTTCTCGGACAAAACTCAACCAATTCGAGATTTTAAGCCAAAAAATGATCAAAACACCCAAAATTTTTGTGTTTTTAGCCAAAGTAAATATACCAAATCTCTACCACAACTATGTAGAAGATTTGTATCAAGAAAAAACCATTAAAAAACACAAAAAAATTTTGGTTCGTGTGAAATGGATCAAAATAGGCGTATGAATCAAGAATACAAACACATAAACAATACACTCATCCCATGGCTCTTGATACCATTTGTAAGATATGTAAATCTTGCTTATGTTTTAGAGAGAGAAAGAGATAGAGAGATGGTGGATTTCACACAATTCTAGAGAGAGAAACTAATGAGAACTATGTGTAAAAAAATGAAAACCACTACCCTCTCCATCAAAGGAGAGGGTTTATATACCCAAGCCCTTGTCATGGGCTTGGGCTTACATTTGGGCCGACCTACACATGTTGTAGGCTAGGCTTGGGTTTGTTTGTTGAATAAAGATAAGTAACTAAACTACGAGCTATTACATGGACCATTAATGGAGTGACCGATCCTTCTTAATACGTAAAACGTATTTCCAACAAAGTTTTGCTAGACTTTTATATAGGGAACTTTAAAACGCGAAAGTCTTAGCTCATTCGGGTTAAGAACAATAACTTTTTGCAAGTTCCTATAATTGATCCTAGAAAGTTACATATCAAGGGAACTTTAAAATGCATTCTCTAAACCTGAAAAAGTCTAAGAAAGTGCAAGATCCTATAGGTGGCTTGAAAACCCAAAACTTCGATTTGATATAGTCTTAATGAAAGCTAATCCAAATTTGGCTTAATTTTGACTTGCATGGCTAAGTATTTACGAGTCTCTTTAATTAGAGGTCTTTAAATAGTGAAGAACGAGAAGTGATAGAGTTAGACAAGTGATCATGCTAAACGTAGAACATGAAAATGTTCTTTCAAAAACTCATATGTTTTTAACTGTGGCTTTTTCTCCCATAAGATCAATGCATTAGGAATAAAAATAATTGCAATAAGTAAGGTCGTACGATTTGAAAGGTTACTTAGCTTCTAGCCCAAAATCGTTTAAAAGTTGCTCGTGTTGAATAGAGTTCATAGCCAAGGCATAACTTATTGAAGCGGGATGCGAAGATTGGTGAATATCCAAAAAGGCCCTAACAAGGCATGAGGAGCTCTATTTTGTTGCTAAAGATCCAAGATGATGTGAAGTATCATAATTCCTGTTGGAAATACGTTTTTACGTATTTAGAAAGGATCGGTCACTCCAAATATAGATACAAGTATTGGGCTCATGATCTAATGTATTAAGGTATAGCCCATATAGCCCACATGTAGGGTGGGCTATATAAACCCCCCTCCTAGCATGTTAGGAGGGGTCGTTGAACACTTACCACATTTTTCACATAATCAATCTTTCTTCTTCTTTCTCTCCTATCTCTCTCTTCTTTCTCTCTCTAAGTTCTTCATTTCCCATCTATCTTAATAGATTAACCATAGATTGCTAAATCCTTAGAAAAACACGATCATTCAATTGGTATCAAGAGCTTGGTTGATTCTTCGGATTAGCACGTTTTATCTATTAATTTGGTGGTAAAGTTTTCTTTCTTTTACAATTTTTTTCTCTTTCGTTCGTTTATTTTTTTTCTTTAAGCCTACTTTTATATAATCTTTGATAAAGTTCTCATCAAATATCTCTTTTCAAAGTGTCTTCTTTTATTATTTTATCCAATCTGTCACAACTCTTTATCATTTTTTTTCTCAAACAGTATCAATTTATAGTTTTCTGTTTTGTCCTTGTGTCCATGTTAAGTATCGGAAAAGGGTTTATACATTAAGATGCTTATTCAGATGGGTATTTTGATGCTTTCTCTTTTTGTCCTATTCCGATAGATAGTTGCCATATTCCGATCGTAACGTCACCAGGGTTGTACATCGATCGCAATAACCCGAGGGTTCTACTTTGCGATCACGTATTCTGATACCTTATTCCGACGTGATTGCGATAGCCTTTTGCGATCGTGATTGCGACGGATTTAAGGACCATTGAGACGAAACTCTGCCAAATTCTTTTCCACTATATTGCGATGGAATGACAAATATTGCGATGGAAAAAAATTTGAATATTGCGATGGAAAGTTTGGATATTGCGATGGTGAATAGTTGGATATTGCGATGGATCTTGCTAAATATTGCGATGAATGGACTCTATATTGCGATGCATTTTATTTAGTTTGACTCAATATTGCGATGACCTGACTTGTTATTGCGATTCAACCAAAGTTTTTTTGACTCGACATCTAGACTGACCACAAACTCAACCCAAGACTCGAACTTCGACTCGACACATCTTTAAAACCCTTTCGACTCAAGACTCCCTCATACCTCTTGTACTCTCACCCCTCGTCCAACATATTACACCACAAAAATCTTTCTCAAACCTCGCCACACCCTTAACAATACACTCTCTTCACAAAACCCTCGACACACATCACGACTCCAACATCACCAAGCGACTCTAAACTCAGACCTGACTCACGTTCACCCTCGACACTTAAACTGACCTCACATAAAACTGACAAAACTCCACATTCACACTCAAACAACCTCGAAACCACTCGACTCTAAACTTCGACTCAACACCACACTCACAGACTCGAAACCCAAACTAACATACTCAACTCTCGTCACAACAGCCAAACCAACCCCAAACGAACTCATCACAACAGCCAAACCAACCCCGACACACCATCAACTCTCATCGACCCAAACTAACACACTCAACCTAGACTCCACAGACTCCACACTAGCTCCTCTCACACCACACGAACTCAAACCCTCTCGGCACACAAAACCGACTCCAAAACAGATTAAACAAACTGACTCATCGAATCACCCTCACCCTCAACCTCTACTCACCCTCACCCTCGACTCAAGCCTACGACACCATACCCACAGACTTGACTAAACCACAACTCAAAACAAGAAATCAAATTTAGACTCGATAACCAAGACTCGACTCAAACAAAAACACACTACATAAACCTACCCGAGACCTCATTATAGAGATCTAGAAGTAGAATTAATCTTGGTTCTTCACTTCATCTAGGCTTCAAATCTTTTCTGAGTTCATATATTAAAGGAGTATTGTGGAAGAAATCAAACTTGGTTCGTTTGATGTGCATATCAATATAATCAAGTCTAAAAAGGTTGATTGGTTTGGAGGTGGCTGCGATTTTGTCTGAGAGAAAACAGAATGATGTTGGGACGGAGATATCTATGATCACAGGTTTTTGTGATGCTTTAGTTTAAAGAAAAGAGTGCAAAGGAAGGTTAGATAATAGAGAGGCGTAGGGTTTTTTCTTGAGGATTGAGAGAAGAGAAATCCTTTTTTTGAGATCTGTGTTTTATAGATACAATCTTCCTTAGGAAGCATCGAATAGTCAAAGCTCTTGAGGCCACGTATTTTTTTTAGTAAGCCACGTTTTTTAGGGTATGGGTGGGATACACGTGGGTGGGATACACACATCAGTGATTTATTTTTAAACTAACTTTAGTTAAGTAAAATTTCTTTAATTAAGTTAATTTTGTGTATTTATTTTTGGTACATCGTGTTGAGGCGGGTATTTCGAGAGAACCACATTGGTAAAATATTTGTCGGGCCGATCATTATATTTACCGTAGCTTGGATTTATTCGTTGACGAGCTTTATTTTTAGAGTGAGTTGAGTTTGCTTTGGACTCCGGTTTGTTGTATCATAGTTTGAGCCGTCAATATCTTTGGGCCGAGAAGAGAGTTTTATCATCTATCGAGGATTTTTTAAAGAGTCATTTACGGATTTTTCGTTGGTTTGTCAAAACCCGAGACATCAATTTCTCGTTGAATTATACTTTCCCGTTGCCACTTACCTTTCATCAAACGTCAATGGAATCGTTGAGTTCGACAGTTCACGAGGCAGAACTGCAACACATGCAACTTAAAGAGATCAAATTGCGTCAAAAAACATTGGAAATCTTTCACGAGCTCAAAACACATCTTGCACTTCTCTATCCGAACAACTTGGCTGAACTTCCAACCTTAGTTCAAATGTTCTTTGGCAAAGTGGATAATTTCAAAGATAAGATTTTCAACAATTTAGATCAGTTAAGGTTGCAGTTTGAAAGGGAGAATCTTCATGAGGTCAAGGCGAAGATGTGTCTAGAAGTCATTCGCACACAGTTTAAGGAATTCTTTGCCTCAACAATGGAAACCCCTTTTGATTATTCGACTCCACTCCTTCACCAGCTTTTCAACTTACATACGGGTTGCCAGACTGAAACCTTTAGAAGTGGTTTACTCAATCACATCAATATTATTGACAAGTGTATTGAGGTCAGGTTAGTTAATTACAACGAGATACGGTTGAAAAAAGGTCAGATTCAAAGAATCAAGGAGTCGTCTAAATTATTGCATGCATCAATACCTCATGAACATGAGAGAGAGACACGCTTCACGTTATCGTCAACAGATGATCAGATCTGCCCGGTGCAAGAAATGGGTGCCAATTTGGTCGTCATGGTAAGCAATGGCAAGGAACCAGGAGGAAAGCACGACCAAAGCAGCAAGTCACAAGCACCAACTGTTGAGGTGCCAAATTTCAACGATATACAGCATGTTGAGCATTCCGAACCTAATTATGCCACACATGGGATGGAAAAGAGTGATAGCAATACTACTTCTGATTCATCCGATGTGTGTCATAATGGGGGAGAAAGTGTTCAAAATGCTAACAATCATGATAAATGTTTTATGACTGCCTCGTTAACTGATTCCGATTCCAAGATTAGAGAGCTCGAAACAATTGTAGCTCAACAATCAAAAGATCTTGAGGATGCCAAACTTGAATTTTCTAAGAAAACGGACAAATTTGAAGCATACTTTGAAAAACTTGAAAAGTCTAACGTTGTTCTTGAAAGAAAATTGGATCAAAAAGTTTTAGATTCTAAAGTTGAAAAGGATAATCTTTTGAAACAAATTCAATTACTAGAGTCTAAATTGGCATCCCAAGATGAATTGCTCAAAGAAAATGAGACCTTAAAAGCTCAAGTTCAGGAAAAGGTTTTTGCTATAGCTGCGTTGAAAAACGAGTTAAGGAAAACTAGAGGACCTAGTGTGGACACTAACCTTGAAAAACCATCAATCTTGGGGAAACCACCTACAAATCAGTTCGTCAGTGTAACACCCCATTTTGATAATGGAATGTCACGCGTAATTATGGCGTGTCATCAAAGCATACAAGGATAAATGTATAAAACATTACATGACCATAGGGATAACCGGAATCAAACATTGGTTCCCAAACATAAGCCCAAAACATAAATAAAGTAAATGAACAAAAAGAAAGACTAGACAAGCATAAATATGAAGGCAAGAGGAGAAGGAATCTAAGGTAGCTCCCATCCTATGCGTGTCCTCCAAATGCTCTAGTCAGTCCTTGAGTACCTGCCGTTTTGGGACATGGAAAGGAAAGTAACGGCTGAGGAAAACGCTCAGTGCACGGATATAGACATAGTATAAATGACTAAAACATAATAAAGACTTAATAGCAGCGGAAATGTATAAGTCCTGGAAAACCTGGAACATGTTCATAAAATGGTTTTATAGTTTGAAAAGCCTTATGTTTATCTTATGAAAACTGTTTAACGTATTTTACCATTAGCCAATATAGGTCATGAAAAATCCACCGTGCATGAATACTTGGAGGGGTGACCTCATCATGCAAATTAGAGGGGCTGCCTCTAATTTAATATACTGGTTTATGGGTAGGAGGGATCAGCTCCTTGTGAAGGATGCAAGGCACACACCACATTCACCATGTAATCCTGAAAAAAACGTGTAACTAGGATGCACCCATACGCCCCACATGATAAATATAAATAAATGGCCAAAAGCTGAAGGGACGCCACGAGCAATCACTCCGCCGTGGTGAAGTCATAACATCAGTACCTCTAATGTTATGGTTATGGTACCTCCATAACTAGGTGAAACTGGTCATGCATGTATATGGCTATAGGTAATCATATTTAAACATAAGCAATCAAACTCATAACTTATACTACCGGAAAACAGTTGGCTACATACGGGGAATCCTAATAAGAAAAGAATGTCTAAACTGAAAGGACGGGAATCCGTACCTTATGTCCAGTGAACGAAGAAGACGAACGGAAGAGAGTCCTACTTCGGTATCACTAACGCTACATAAATACATACGTGTATAAGTATCTGATCACTGAGTACGTAACTGGCTTAATGTTATGTCTTAGCTTATTTTATAAGTTCATGTCATGTTTAACTGATTTTAACGTTATACTGTATTTATCGTGTATTTTGTATATTCTGTTTAAGTATTTCTTATATTTCTTGTATTATTATACTTGCTGTGCAATAATAAGTAACTTCCTAAAATAGCAGGTTTCCTAAAATAGAAAGTTTCAAAAAAATAGAAAGTTACAAAAAATAGAAAGTTTCCAAAAATAGAATTACTGCTTAAAAATAGATAGATTAACTGCCTTAATTAAATAAGTTTCTAAAAATAGAAAGTTTCCATAAATAGATATAAGCTGGTTAAATAAGCTAATTATATAAGCTTAAGTATTTTCTGGTTAATATTCTAAGTCATGTAATAAAATAGTATAGTTTATAAATCATTCCATGTATTTAAATAAACTATAGGTTAAAGCATTTATTTAATTATCATGTGATTTAATTAAATAAGATATAAATACTTAGGTTAAAACATGTATTATTAATTAGTAATAATAAACCTAAGTCCATGTTTTTAATTAAATTAATTACCTAGCATGTTAAATCAATTTAATTAATCTTGTATATAATACGTCATTATTTATTAATTGAATTACCTTGTAAAATTATCAAGCATGTAAAGTTAATTAACTTTTGAAATGATAACCCGTAACCATGTATTATTTTATTAAAATGCGTCGAAACCCGAACCCGTGTCTTATTAATTTAAACGTGAACCTCGTGTTATGTAGTATAAATAAGCCGAGCCAAACAACCCCTTAAGGTTTATAAACTGTTAACCAAACACACCCTTAAACCTATTAGAAACCCACTGCCAAACGCACCCATAACTGCCAGTTACCCCTGGCAGTCGTGCGTTTCCCCCTGCTTGTTTTAAAACTCCCACCGACTGGCTAGATCTACCAGCCGTGGGTTCCCACCGTTAGTACAAACACCCTGCGGGGTTCCCACTGGTAGCACAACCAAGCCCAAAACCCTAATTAGGGTTGCGGCTGGTGCATTCAAATCATCACCGAGACTCGTATGAGTCTCGGTTTGTGTGTCATTCGAATCCAACAGCAAACAACCGAAACCCCCCATCAATTTACTGTCTGAACCATTTGAACACCCATGAAATCAGATTAAAAGAAAAGAATAGAACGAATTAGGGTTTACTTACTTGATTTTAGGGTTAAGATCTAATAACACACAATCCTTGTTTTAATCTAGCTTGAGACTTCCTTCTTGATTTGATTTAAGCCGACGCAGCAGGAAAGAAAGAAGAAGAAAAAAAAAACGATCGGTCCTATCTAACTTTTAGGGTTTCAGTTTGTGTTGGCGTGACTAAACAGAAAAAAAAAACAACTCCTCCCGTAATTTATTCTTGTTTGGGGCGGTTTGTAACACACATGGGCCTCGGCCCATCTCCCTTTCTCCTTTTCCTGTCCAAACCGCCAGCCCAAGACCCCCCCTCTTCTTGTTTTTAAATTATTTTCGCGACTCAAAAACTATGCGTACTCGTGTTTTAAATGTCGTAAATTCTCCACAGTTATTCTCATATGTTTTCAACGTAAATGTTATTTACTTAATAACTTGTCGTGTTAATTAAATACACGTAATAATAATAATCGTGTTAAATACTCGTCTTTACGTGTTTTAATTATTTAAGTGTTCTAAGAAATTTTTAATCGTGACTTAATATATTTATTTGTGTTCGTAATAAATATATATACGTAATTAATATTAGTTCGTGATTAAATTACGCTCATGATTATAATTTTTATTTGAATAATTATCGTGTGTTCGTACGTATTAAATGCTTATCGTGTTATAACACATACGTAATACTTATAACTAATATTCGTGAAACGTAAATATGCTCTAAAAGGAAAGTTCTAATCATGTGTGTACGATCTAAAGGGTACTATTCATGGTAAAAGCATGCGGATTTTACAACTCTTCCCCCCTAAAAAGAATAATTCGTCCCCGAATTATAGATAACGTAACTGAAAGAGAAACATACCCGAATAAAACCGAGAGGGTATGTAAGATAAATGAACGTGCAGGTGACCTGACAGAAAGAACGTGGAACGTGACATGTCTTGAAAGGATATGGAACATGACGTGACTGAAAGGACATATCCTATTGATGAGAGAAAACTGATAAAAGTCCGGATGAACTTGTCCGTTTCCAAGTGGCTTCCCTCTTGGAACGTTTCTTTTATAAGATCTTGACACGAATGATAAGTCTTGGTCCTCCTGACCTTGACTTGGAATACGAAAAAATTATTGGTTATCAACGGAAGGTAGATCCCCTAAATTCGATCGAGGAAAATAAGAGTTAACGTACTAGGGTAACTGAAACGTTACGATGCAAGACAATCTGACTTAACTGATAATTAGAAATGATGGGCGAGACATAAAGAAACGTAGTACGTGACAAATTTTGAACGTGATACGTGAAAAATTTTGAACGTGCTACGTGGAGATATGGCGGGTGTAGTATGAGTAAACATATCGTGATCCATGATACATGTAACATATCCTGATCATGATATGAGGAACGTGGAATGAACATGACATGTGAAACATATCGTGAACATAGTATATAATAGCGGTAACGCCAAACGCTACCAGGTGAGACATAGAATATGACGAGAAACGTCTATCTGAGGATAGGTAGTTATACTAAACTTGGGTCTGGTCTCCCAAGTTCTTGCAAAACTTCCCAGAATGAGAAAAATGAACTTAACATCGTAAGCCGAGATACCATAGTGTCATGAACGCGAGCGCGAAAGCAAGTCGTGGAATGAAGACGTGAATTAAATAAGGAGCACAATTGTGAATCTTTATCTGACCCGATAACTGAGGGATCGCCAAGTGATCGGATGAGCCTTGACTAGAACATGTCTGATCAATCTGTTGGTTCTGCAATCCTTGCGGATGTAAGGATTCTGCAGACTTGATCGAACTGTTTGTAATAACTCAGATAGCATCATGCTTCTTCTGAGTTTGCATTAATCTGGTAACCAAAATCCGTGGAGATCTTGTCCCATTTTAGTTCACAAGTTCAGATGATAAAACATCCCAGTTTGTTGGTGTCCTATCTTAACCTGTTGGTATGTCAGGTACATAGATATGGACGTAAGTGTATCTTGCTTCGTAGAACTTGATACATAGGAGTTTGCGAAACTCTGAGTCTTTGAATCTAGACTTCTCCTAGCGTAGGATTTTCTAGAACACCTAATGTAGTGTAGGGTTCTCTCCTTCACGCATAAGCTGAGTCATAGTAAGATTAACCGTGCAGATCCATGTGATCCAGCGTGTCACTGTAATCAAACAGAATTGATATTGGAAAAAATTTCCAGGGTGAAATTTCTCTTGTCATAGAATTTGCAACATAGTGCAGATATGGTCTTCCTGTTCTTCTCTAGGCTTAAAGGAAATCAGGTTATCCTCAATGAAAACACTGATGAATTTGCTATGAGTTCATGGAAATTCATTCTTATAATGCCGTTGGAGCATTTATGAGACAAATTCCGAAATCATAAATCTAGCATGACCGAGTCGTGAACGAATAGCAGTCATGGACATGTCCTGCTCTTTCCCTCGTCACTGTTGGCAGCATGATCATGAGTTCGATCTTGGAAAAAGTGAATAACACTATATGGTCGATTGGACATGTTGTCAGTACGCGGAGGAGAATAACGGTCATGAATGGTGATTTGTTTAAGCCGGCAGTCGTCGACACATAATCTCATGGTACCATCCTTCTCCTTGAAGGTTCTTCTGGAATGTATGGTAAGATTTTGGAATAATCAACTGGCTATGCGTAGAAGACTTAAGTGGTCGTGTCTTACTGACAGCTAGTAAATTTTAGCGACCATGGCTAACAACGCACATGCTTGTAAGCATAGATAATTTGTACCGATTTTCCCGATGGAAAATCAAGCGGAATGTATTCAGGAGCCTGAACATTACTGTACATAATTATGAATCGTAGCATGGTGTGCTGTTCATAGTACATAATTAGGATAAAATTCATCTCGTGTCTGTCCGAGGGAAATGCGTTAGAAGCTTGGATCTCATCATTAAGCTGAAGGAAAACCTTCGTATACATGGGAATACGAAAGGCGTCCTTCATGGTCATGAATATATGAAGTATGGTGAAAGAATGAAAGTGACATCGGCAACGTGACAGTTCTCACTGATACGCCGATAATGGTATTGAAATTCTTGTGGCCTGATTAATACATGGCACAACAAAATGGATATACCCTTGGAGGGTACCCTGAATTTCTTAGAAATGTTCCATAGTTGGACGTGAGTCATGTGTCTTGACTCATGTCTTGGAACTATAAGCATGACATATGTCTTGACTGGTGTCTTGACATGTGTCTTCAGAAAGTATACGTGAGACATGTGTCTTGACTGATGTCTTGACATGTGTCTCGAGATGTGAAACAAATATAACCACAATATAAGGTTAATATGCCAGAATTGGCGGATCGGTTGGACTTCTAATCATTTGTATGTCTGATCACGTCCGCGGCCGGAGCCTCGGTTGCGATTTCTAGGATAGTTTCTGTCATAGTAGTGGTTACTGTCGTCCTGTCTGTCAGTTCCATGACAGTCATTCTCATGACCGTGATTCATGTAACTATTCAGCTGAGTGGCCGGTTGGTACCGGTTTGCACTCATATGGCTGAAATGACAGTTGAATGACGTATGACATGTAACTAAGAATTAGGGACAATGATTGATGGAAATCGTCTGATGGTGAAGCATCTTCTCGTCCAATTGCTTTGCTCCGACGCCTTTGTCTTCGTCTTGTAGGATCTCCAGGTTGTGAACAGCATCCGCATCTTGTAGCGTCTCCGAACGTCAGCAGCATCAACCTTTAGTAACATCTCCCAGTTATGAGCGGCATCAGCAATCTTGTAGAACATCAGCAATTGAAAATACGCACGTGGGATAAGGTACATGGAGTACACATGGAATGTACATGAAATGATCGATATGGGGGTCGATCATTTGTCATGATTTAAGGAAAGTAAATCGGTTAAACGGTTAGGAAAACCATCACGATAACCTAGCATTATTAGCATAGACATCATTCTGGTTATAACGGAAACGTTAAAGTGTGGTTACACAAAATTCAACGATGATTTTCCTGACAGCATGATCAATGAAAACCAACCATGACTATCATGAAAGCATGAGTCAATGAAATCCAAAAATGTCTTGCGTGAAAGCATAAATAACAAAGAGGCGTAAAACATAATCAACATGAAGACGGAATTATCATGAAGAAACATGAAACCATCTATCACGAAGAAGTGTATAACATAATCAGCATGAAACTAAAGTTAACCATGACAGTATGAAACATACTTGACATAAAAAAACATAATAACTTATGAGGGGACATGAAATTTTTTTTATGCCAATTTAAAATCATGAGAAAAATTTTATGCATGAAAACCAGTGCATGAATGCGTGATGTAGTTTATAAAAACCTTTATATGTGCGAGGGGACGCCTATGGGTCGGTCCCAAAACAAAAGACATAGCGAGGGGACGCCAATGGGTCGGTCCCAAAGTTAAAAGTTTTGATAAAATCACATGCGACTAAATAGGGCCAGTCCTGTACCAACCATTACTTAGTCATAATCCCTGCAACAATGATACATGAAACATAAATAAATGAAACTCATATGTCAAAACTTATCAGAATTTTTTTTTTATGTGACTAATTATGAACTACTGGGGGTCAGTCCACATAGCCACAGTTCACGAGGAACATTATGCATGAAACAATGACACATAACTAAATATGAATGACGTTTGTCCATCCATATTAGCAAAACAATATCGATGAAAACATCAAGGTTAAAACCTCAAGGTGCTGAAAACATCATGGTTAAAACAACAATGCGCTGAAAACATCAATACGTAGAATAACAGACGTTGGCTTAGGAAGCTCCTGGTGACTACCCACTAGTCACAGGTCGAGTTTTAGAGCCTACAGGTCGAAGCCTTGGCTCTGATACCATAATTGTAACACCCCATTTTGATAATGGAATGTCACGCGTAATTATGGCGTGTCATCAAAGCATACAAGGATAAATGTATAAAACATTACATGACCATAGGGATAACCGGAATCAAACATCGGTTCCTAAACATAAGCCCAAAACATAAATAAAGTAAATGAACAAAAAGAAAGACTAGACAAGCATAAATATGAAGGCAAGAGGAGAAGGAATCTAAGGTAGCTCCCATCCTATGCGTGTCCTCCAAATGCTCTAGTCAGTCCTTGAGTACCTGCCATTTTGGGACATGGAAAGGAAAGTAACGGCTGAGCAAAACGCTCAGTGCACGGATATAGACATAGTATAAATGACTAAAACATAATAAAGACTTAATAGCAGCGGAAATGTATAAGTCCTGGAAAACCTGGAACATGTTCATAAAATGGTTTTATAGTTTGAAAAGCCTTATGTTTATCTTATGAAAATTGTTTAACGTATTTTACCATTAGCCAATATAGGTCATGAAAAATCCACCGTGCATGAATACTTGGAGGGGTGACCTCTTCATGCAAATTAGAGGGGCTGCCTCTAATTTAATATACTGGTTTATGGGTAGGAGGGATCAGCTCCTTGTGAAGGATGCAAGGCACACACCACATTCACCATGTAATCCTGAAAAAAACGTGTAACTAGGATGCACCCATACGCCCCACATGATAAATATAAATAAATGGCCAAAAGCTGAAGGGACGCCACGAGAAATCACTCCGCCGTGGTGAAGTCATAACATCAGTGCCTCTAATGTTATGGTTATGGTACCTCCATAACTAGGTGAAACTGGTCATGCATGTATATGGCTATAGGTAATCATATTTAAACATAAGCAATCAAACTCATAACTTATACTACGGGAAAACAGTTGGCTGCATACGGGGAATCATAATAAGAAAAGAATGTCCTAACTGAAAGGACGGGAATCCGTACCTTATGTCTAGTGAACGAAGAAGACGAACGGAAGAGAGTCCTACTTCGGTATAACTAACGCTACATAAATACATACGTGTATAAGTATCTGATCACTGAGTACGTAACTGGCTTAATGTTATGTCTTAGCTTATTTTATAAGTTCATGTCATGTTTAACTAATTTTAACGTTATACTGTATTTATCGTGTATTTTGTATATTCTGTTTAAGTATTTCTTATATTTCTTGTATTATTATACTTGCTGTGCAATAATAAGTAACTTCCTAATATAGCAGGTTTCCTAAAATAGAAAGTTTCAAAAAAATAGAAAGTTACCAAAAATAGAAAGTTTCCAAAAATAGAATTACTGCTTAAAAATAGATAGATTAGCTGTCTTAATTAAATAAGTTTCTAAAAATAGAAAGTTTCCATAAATAGATATAAGCTGGTTAAATAAGCTAATTATATAAGCTTAAGTATTTTTTGATTAATATTCTAAGTCATGTAATAAAATAGTATAGTTTATAAATCATTCCATGTATTTAAATAAACTATAGGTTAAAGCATTTATTTAATTATCATGTGATTTAATTAAATAAGATATAAATACTTAGGTTAAAACATGTATTATTAATTAGTAATAATAAACCTAAGTCCATGTTTTTAATTAAATTAATTACCTAGCATGTTAAATCAATTTAATTAATCTTGTATATAATACGTCATTATTTATTAATTGAATTACCTTGTAAAATTAATAAGCATGTAAAGTTAATTAACTTTTGAAATGATAACCCGTAACCATGTATTATTTTATTAAAATGCGTCGAAACCCGAACCCGTGTCTTATTAATTTAAACGTGAACCTCGTGTTATGTAGTATAAATAAGCCGAACCAAACAGCCCCTTAAGGTTTATAAACTGTTAACCAAACACACCCTTAAACCTATTAGAAACCCACTGCCAAACGCACCCATAACTGCCAGTTACCCCTGGCAGTCGTGCGTTTCCCCCTGCTTGTTTTAAAACTCCCACCGACTGGCTAGATCTGCCAGCCGTGGGTTCCCACCGTTAGTACAAACACCCTGCGGGGTTCCCACTGGTAGCACAACCAAGCCCAAAACCCTAATTAGGGCTGCGGCTGGTGCATTCAAATCATCACCGAGACTCGTATGAGTCTCGGTTTGTGTGTCATTCGAATCCAATAGCAAACAACCGAAACCCCCCCCCCCCCCATCAATTTACTGTCTGAACCATTTATACACCCATGAAATCGGATTAAAAGAAAAGAATAGAATGAATTAGGGTTTACTTACTTGATTTTAGGGTTAAGATCTAATAACACACAATCCTTGTTTTAATCTAGCTTGAGACTTCCTTCTTGATTTGATGTTAAGCCGACGCAGCAGGAAAGAAAAAAGAAGAAAAAAAAACGATCGGTCCTATCTAACTTTTAGGGTTTCAGTTTGTGTTGGCGTGACTAAACAGAAAAAAAAAACAACTCCTCCCGTATTTTATTCTTGTTTGGGGCGGTTTGTAACACACATGGGCCTCGGCCCATCTCCCTTTCTCCTTTTCATGTCCAAACCGCCAGCCCAAGACCCCCCCTCTTCTTGTTTTTAAATTATTTTCGCGACTCAAAAACTATGCGTACTCGTGTTTTAAATGTCGTAAATTCTCCACAGTTTTTCTCATATGTTTTCAACGTAAATGTTATTTACTTAATTACTTGTCGTGTTAATTAAATACACGTAATAATAATAATCGTGTTAAATGCTCGTGTTTACGTGTTTTAATTATTTAAGTGTTCTAAGAAATCCTTAATCGTGACTTAATATATTTATTTGTGTTCGTAATAAATATATATACGTAATTAATATTAGTTCGTGATTAAATTACGCTCATGATTATAATTATTATTTGAATAATTATCGTGTGTTCGTATGTATTAAATGCTTATCATGTTATAACACATACGTAATACTTATAATTAATATTCGTGAAACGTAAATATGCTCTAAAAGGAAAGTTCTAATCATGTACGTACGATCTAAAGGGTACTATTCATGGTAAAAGCATGCGGGTTTTACAGTCAGACAACCGTCCGTCAGACAACCTACTGCATTTAGATCCGAGCGATCACAATCCTCGAGACCGCGGTTTGCCTCCCAAGTTGATATGGTTCATCTTTCTAGAACAGTCACTCCACCATCTAGGCCCAATGTGACTAAAACAGCTTTTGCAAGACCTAATCACATGATTGCCTCTAATTTCCCTAGACATATTCCAAAGAATACGTCTTGAACTAGTTCAAATGACGTTCGCCATACATTTGGTCTAAGGGAAGCTAAGCAAAAGACACAAGTAAGAGATAGGAATTTCAAACCTAGTCAGATGCCTTCTAGTTTACCCAACACTGCTAACCGTAGCATGTCACATCCTAGGAGCATCAATCAATCATCTAGGAAATCTAGATCTTACTCGGACATTAAATATGCTACTTGTAAAACATGTAGAAAATGTGTCTTTACGGCAAATCATGATTCTTGTATCAAGAAACTACTTAATGAGGTGAACTCCTGTGCTAGACTTAAATCTCAGTGGGTAGCTAAAATCAAACCCGTTGGCAAAATGTGGCACCCCACTGGTAGAACTTTCACTCTTGTAGGAAACGAGTGCCCTTTAACTAGGATAGTCTCTGATTCTACGAAGACTACTAGAAGGAAATTGCAAAGGATGATACATCACTTAAGCATGAACTTAAGGTTTTCTATAAAAGGAAATGTTTGCCAACTAAGACAAGTGAATCATCCCCTCAGGCCACCTCTGACACAAGAAAAGAAAACTGTGAACCCCCACATGCTTTTAAGATAGATATCGCTAACCCAGGTCAAAGTATACAAACTACTAATGAGAATGCAGGTACCAAAGTTGATGTTCCAAAAGAACGAAGCGGTTCAATCATTGTATACCGTTCAACAAAGGATACTCTCAGAGTTTGGTTGCTGAAGAAGCAGATATCAGAGAAACAAGTGTCTCAGGGGATTCATGGTTAAGCTTAATACTAAGGATTTATAGTCACATCACAGACTGTAACTCGTTCATCAAAGAAAGGAAAGTTTATCGCCGATGATAAAATTATCCTAACAACGAGAAATTAATTTTTCTCGGGCATGAGCTTATATCAAAAACATTCCAAGTTTTTAAGCTCATGCACAATGGCTCCTCGTTAAATGACAGACGATGCCCCGGACGTCAAAGAAAAGAAAGTTTATCGCCGATGATAAACTTATCCTAACAACGAGAAATTAAGTTTTCTCGGGCATGAGCTAATATTAAAAACATTCGAAGTTTTTAAGCTCATGCACAATGACTTACAGTTAAATGTAAGACTGTAACTCGAACTTTAAATAAAGGAAAGATTATCTTTTATGATAACTTATCCTCATAACGAGAAATTAACCTTTCTCGGTCATGAGCTTGTCTTAAAACATTCCAAGTTTTAAGCTCATAAAGTAAAGTGTATCTTTTAAATAAGAGAACTTTTCTTCTTAACGAGAAATTCATCTTTCTCGGTCATGAGCTTTATGTTAAAACATTCAAAGTTTTTTTTCAAGCTCATGAAAACGACTTCTAAGTAAATGTCAACTTAGGACTCGTTCTTCAGTTAAAAGGAAAGTTTATCGCCGATGATAAACTTATCCTTCACAACGGGAAGTTTACAACTTCTCGGACTTGAGCTCGTTTTGCAAGATATTCAACATCTTAAGCTCAAGTAATTGGTTTTCAAAACGTTGAACACAATTTTTTCGAGAATTTCTCAAAAAGGTTTTTTCTAAATCTTTCAAAATTGTGTGTTCAAAAATGTTTTGATAAAAAGAGCATGTTTCTGGAATCGATAATATTTACGATACTAGAAATGTCATTCAATAATGACACGGGGTTGTAAATAAAGTTCGAGCAGAAGTTCAAATGTTTTAAAACATGCTCAAAATGGTTTGCTATTATTTCAGATAGTAACCCGATTTTCTTATTCAAGTCAAGCATTTCACCGGAAAGCTTTGACTCAACAACGGGAATTAATTTTCTCGGGCATGGTTTACTTTATAACCATGTAAGGGATTGTGTTTACATAATAACACAATCTAACACGAATATATGTACGATTCAGTGCATTTATTTGTTAAAACAAGAGAAGTCTTGTTTTTATGAAGTTATCATCTCCACCAACCGTAGCAACTTACAATTGATATCTACATACTCGACGATGCGACTACTCAAACGGTGACTACAACTCTTTCAATAGAACACGGGTCAACAATTGAGGGGGAGCAATTGTCCAGCATTCAGAATCCTTAATGCCGAGAGTGCCAAGTTCACATATTGGTGTCAAGACAACGATATCAATCATACACATGGAGTCAAGAGATAACTTTAGACGTGCTGAGGTGACCAACATTCGTGAACAAGAACCATGTGAATCTTTCATATGATGTTCTCCATCATTCAGGTCCTACCTCGTAAATTGCTAATCTTGTGAATTCATTATCATATATGATCTTTTCACGTGATAAATACCTTACACTTGTGTTTAAAAGGTATTTAATTTACGTTTCAGCACACCCTCATTAATTTGAGGGGGAGCTTGTGTAATTCATGAAGATAATTGGATTTGCATTTTTCTTCCCAAATTTTCTTAAAATGCTATTAAATCAATTGATATTAAAAACATCGATTGGGTTAATATTTTTAATATGGGGGAGAAAATGTGATTTAATATGGGATATGATCAGTCATAAATGGTTTGACTTAACGTGATAGCTCATCCCGACATGTGCAAAATGTTTTCGGATATCGTGGCATATGTTAAGGGGGAGCAAAATGGATTTGCACTTCAAAATGGATTTCATGGTGACATACACTTACCCAAAACATCTCTATTCACGACGGTGAAGATTGTGGTGACATAAGGATGGTAGGATAGGTTAAAGTCCAATGATTTCTCTAGAACCGGAGGAATATTCCCAAGGACATTCCATAGCTAGAAATAGTAGTCCTTAGGAAAGATGGAGAAAGATTGTGAACGTAGCTGAATGCCAACCAAGTACTTAAGTTAGCACTGGAACAATCACAACAAGGTGCTAGTGATGACGTATTGGTAAGCATTGAAGGGGTTGAAGAATGAAAAAGAATTGTAAAGATAAAGGGTGTAAAGAAAGAAGCCCTCCTTACAACTTAGGCAGAAACCGGGTCAATACATATGCTATTGAGATCATTTTTAATGATTCTTGATATTGAAGATAGACATCATGGACCCAGTGATGCAATGCACAGCCCATCCCAGCTAACTCAGATATCTCTCAAAAGATATTTGTTTTAATCACACGGAGACAACGCATTATCTATTGATTTATTCACTTCGAATAAATTGGTATTGAAATGGTGGCACTCCTCTCCAGCCTCCGATCACTAAAATCCAAAATGCACGATCGAGTCTAGAGCCATTTACACGAGCTTAAAACCTTTGAATAGTTTAAATGTAAGCTCGTGTCCGAGTAAGAAAGATCTTAAGAGTCCTACGCAAAATCTTCATGATCTTGCCTGAACATCCGAGTAATACGAAAGTATTTACAATGAAGATGGAAACCCTTCTTGAGCGAATATCAAAAAGCTCATGGTAGGTGACTTGTGCGATTCTTTATGAATCAAACTTGTGATAACTGGAAAGCAACAGTGGTTTAATTCTAAAATGAATTTAAACACGTTCCAGGCCTCTACGCAATATCTTAGTGATCTTGCCAGAACACTCAGAGTGATACCTTAGTGTTTACAGTGATGAGTGGAAATCCTTCTAGTGTTAACCTCAAACAGCACTTGGTAGGTAACTTGCAAGATTCTATACGAATCAAGCTCGTGACAACTGGAAAGCAACGATGGTGTGGTTCTTAATTGAACTTCACTTGTTCCAGGAACATGAATTGACGGCTTCAAATCATGCGGATATTATTATCCAAATGATTCACTCTTTATGTTCGCACTCAGCTTTGGACGGTCTAATAAAGAGAACGGGT
Source organism: Glebionis coronaria (assembly GCA_025667525.1). Lineage (NCBI taxonomy): Eukaryota > Viridiplantae > Streptophyta > Magnoliopsida > Asterales > Asteraceae > Glebionis > Glebionis coronaria. The sequence goes on along the minus strand of CM046875.1, from coordinate 120,555,343 downwards.
TTACCCGCGAAATCTTGTCAAGGAGGTTCTTAATTGAAACTACCTGCCACAAGTACGATAGTTAATATCGTCCAACGGTCTTCACCGACCGGAGATAAAATGCTATCAATTTGGAATGAAATGTTCAAAGCCATTTCACCCGTGTATATGTTTTGTTGCTAACTGTCTTGTGCAGTGTAACAAGAAGGTGGCATTGCGGTGTACAATCCAGAAGAAGTCGTCACCACATGCTAATACTATATGCACTTAATACTTCATCAAATTCTAGAAAGTCTAAAAGTCAAGTCTTCCGCTGTATCAAACTCTGAAGCATTCAAGAATTACGAAGGTATAAGTATGTGGAACATGAAGTCACAAGGAGGCAAATATCACAAGTGATGAATGCACAAGGTAAAGGCAAGAGAACATGCTCAAGACTAAAGTCAAAGATCTCATCGGCATATTCACAAGAACAAGATCGAAGACTCAAGCATAGTATGCTAGGTTTAAGATTTTGTAAAATGTTGTGACCTCCCTTTGGGGGAGATTGTTGGAAATACGTTTTTCTAAGGAAAGTCTCGGTCACATCATTATTAGCATAGATCACGAGCTATAGACTATTCAGGACATTGTAACTTGGAGTGACCTCCCTTTGGGGGAGATTGTTGGAAATATGTTTTTACGTATTTAGAAAGCATCGGTCACTCCAAATATAGATACAAGTATTGGGCTCGTGATCTAATGTATTAAGGTATAGCCCATATAGCCCACATGTAGGGTGGGCTATATAAACCCCCTCCTAGCATGTTAGGAGGGGTCGTTGAACACTTACCACATTTTTCACATAATCAATCTTTCTTCTTCTTTCTCTCCTCTCTCTCTCTCTTCTTTCTCTCTCTAAGTTCTTCATTTCCCATCTATCTTAATAGATTAACCATAGATTGCTAAATCCTTAGAAAAACACGATCCTTCAATTCCAAAATTAGTATGAAGGATCGAGACACACAACGAAAAGCAATTCCTCCCCTAAATATCATGGAGAAAGTCTATCCAAAAAGACCCTAACAATGTATGAGGATAAAATTATCCAAGTCCTAAAAGGAGGCGGATCGTTGTATATCAAAATCCAAATAAAGATTAAAGAAAAATGATGAAGTCGTGGTTCAAGTATAAAGAAGATCTCAAAAACGTCAAGTGAAGAAATTCCAAAATATTAAGAGAATACCATAATTTCAAGAACGTCTTCCGAAGATTTGAAGTATGAAGTACATGCCAAATATCGGTCCGAGAAAGGTCTCAAATCGTGAAACGAGTTATGCCAAGATATGAACTTAAGGAGATACACGAGAAGCCGTTTTAAAAGATTTTGTCCTTCGACTAACTATCAATTAAATCATGCTAATTTATTTTTGGACTAATAAATACTCAAATAACTCAATATGAATCACTTGTGATCCATGACAAATAGTTAAAAATTCTAGAAACCTTTTTCTTTCTTAATAACTAGGATTACGGGGAGAAAAAGTATTACACAATTTGGACGTATGAGTAGTGTTAGCATTGTGACTTGTACCAACAATGATCTCGTTTTTGCACTTAGAATGGAATGTATGACAATCAAGGATGACGAACTTTACTCTATGAGACATTCACTTATTTCTATTCGCTGACCCTAAAAGTCACTTTCGTGATGAAAATCATACATTATGTCTTTACACATCTTCGTAGTATTATAGCAAGTTTTACTTTTAAATAAAGGGTAATAAAATTGAATTTTGGAGATGCTTAGATACTTTATTCTAGCATTGCGTGAGGGCATGGCAATGGTTTAGTATGGGGGAGTGATGGGATGGAATTTATACATGATTTCATCGTTCTTTTCAGACTTTAAATGCATAAAATGTCATCAAAATACCATATATATGCTTGTGTTTGTTTACTTGTGTATTTTAGGTATGGATATCGTGAAAAAGACAAAAGATCACAAGAAACAAGGAAAAACGAATACGAGAAACGAAGCCGCACAATGAACCGGGCCCTAGTTTGTGATTTATCAAAGAAAAACCCTTGAAGACTTGAAGATGTACAAGATTGATCCCTCATTTATGAAGAACTGACACTTAATACCCTTGTATATTCATAATTACAAGTTTGGTCCCTTAAGTTTGTCAAAATGACAAAAAGGTCCTTCATCTTTGAAGATTTGGCAAGTTTAGTCCCTCAACAAATCCAAATTGTCAAGAATGGTCCCTCATGAAGTTAAAGAACCAATGAAGACCCTTGAAGTTCAAGAATATTGCACATTTAGTCCTTTTTAAATGGATTAAACATCAAAAGGGACATTTATGTAATTACATCAAAGTTATTAAAACCCTAAATCCTTGTTTGGAAAATATTAGTGGCAAAACTATAAAGAGGAGGTCGTTTGTTTTGGGCTGGAAATCTTATTTTACAAACTTTGCCAAAGACTGAGGACCCATATTGCCACAACCAAACATTCAAATTTTTAATTGCGCCAAACACATTACCTTTCCCCTAATATCGGATCAAACAAGTTACTGTTTACCCCGATGAACCCAGAATTTACTCCCATTTAAACAAAGGGTAAATTCAAATTACCCACACCCACGCTTAATTCACACACACATAAACATATCCCACGCTTGAACTCACAATCCTACTCATCAAGGACCCCACACTCAACCCCGTTAGCCAATGAAATGACACCCTCCTCTCCAAGCAATCCTATGTGGCAAGATCAACGCTTTAAGGCTACTACTTGGTCCCCAAGCACAAAATGAACGACCAAGATCAAATTTGACATCTAACAAACATCAAACGCGTCTAGAAGATCAAGGGCATATTTGAGATTTTATAGCTAGGGTTTCTCATGTATTTTGATTCTAGAATCGTCCTAAGTAGTCAATAAAAGGAGACCTCAACATGTGAGAGTCCCTTTGTTCCAGATTTTAGCTTAAATCTTTGTAATTCCTTTTTATGAAATAAAAGTTGGATTTTCTAAAAATTGTGATTTCCTTTTGTGTTTTATAAAAGTTTGGTGTCTGATAAGCTAAGATTTGAGTTCCATTTATCTGTTTGTTGGTTTTTAAGGAAAGGTTTTATGGATTAAAACTTTTGTTTTCAAAAAACCAGTTTTCATTGTTTTTGGTTTACTTTTGTGTTTGTTGAATCTTAACAGGTACAAGGAAGCTGGTGCTTGTTTAGCTAGCACCTAAGCTCATACATCACAAAGCATGGATGTATGTTTTGGAGGTGCTCATTTCTAAACCCTTTTATATTTTCTGAATTTTTATGCTATATGATTGAATCTGAGTATTTGTCTGTGATTATGTGTTTTTGTTGATGAATCTGGTGATTTGAGGTTTGATTGTTGTTACTGAGTTATTTTGAACTTGATTTGTGGGTTAAATCTGAATAATCCTTTGAAAAATTATGATATCATTTTATTAAGGGGTGTTTGGGTTAACTACTTAATCAAGGATGGATTTGATTTGAGTAGGTGCTTGTTTATGTTTTGTGATTGTTCATGCTATTGTGGTGTTATTGGACATTTATCTACAAGTTTTGAGGTTCTAATCACATAAATCCAACAAAAGGCTATAAAATCTATTTTACTTGTTGATTTTGACTAAAATTTTGGGGACACCTAGATCTAAGAGTAGACTAGGGTTAACAAGTGCTAAATCTTAGTTAATACAACCAGGGAAAGGGATTTGAGGTGTTGAAATTGGATTTGTGGTTATTTAGATCAGCAAAAGGATTTTGTGTTCTTAGTTTGTTCATCAGTCAACTGTTTGTGCTTGAACCTTGTTCTAATCTCTGAATCAGTGTTTGAAACAAGTTTATTTGTGCTTATTGGAGTTTATTATAGCTTGTGTATGCATCTGGTTCATTTGGGTTGGTTTATTCATGCTTAAACTACTTATTTGTTCATAATCTGCTTATTTGTAAGTTGGGACATATCTGGTGACTGTTTGCTTAATCTGTGCTAATTGGCTGAGTGGATTTATGAATTCTTGCTTGATATTGACTCCTTACAACTCATTGGTTGTAAGGGTGCCCTTGTTATCCATTGAATCCAACCGGAACTCTCTAAATCTCCAAGTCAAATAGTCAAAGCAGTGGGAACTCCTTTCCCCTGCTGCTAGCCACTGATAGTGTTATTTTGCATTTTGCTTATCAATAAGCTGTTCTAGCTTATTTAAACCTGCAACAACTTTAATTTTGTAATAGGTGTTCCTCATTTGACCCATTTGTTCATTATGGAGCATTTGGGTGGTTGACTTTAAGCTTTGACTAGAAAACCAAATACTTTGACTTTTACATAAGTGCTTATCAGCTTATTCTGCTTATTTGGCTTGGCTTATTGAACTTTTCTTGATTGATTTGGCTTATTTAAGTCATTTAGAGTCTTTTGAAAGTTGAATCAAGGTCTGAGGTGGTCTAGAACTCTAAGTCGATTATTTTGTCTTTTAGTGAATTTTTACTTGGCTTATTTCTGGCTTTTGGTTGTTCTTTTTGAAAATTTCTTTTCACATATCTCTTAGGCATCTCAAAAGAAGGTTGTTTTGTCAAATTAGAGCTTATGGAATTGGCTTATAGCTTAATGGGCCAAAAGGCCCATTAAGAAAAAGCTGTTATACCATTAAGCTGTGATAAGCTCACATTCAGCTTTTGGGCCTTCAGACTTTGGTGTTTAGAATTGGATTTTAAGCTAGACTAGTGATTTTCAGCTTATTTGGTTAAGTTTCATCTTATTGGGCCAAAAAGCCCATTTCACTTAGTCTGTTTTTGTTTTTAGCCCATTTGGGGGCCCAATAGGGGTATTTTGGTAATTTCACTTTCATTTTCTGTTTATTTAGGTTAAAATAAACTAGTTTGCAAGTTTTTAGAAATTTTTATAATTTTTGGATTTTTAATATTAAATTTCATTTTTAATATTTTTGCAACTTTTACATTTTTCTTAGGTCAAATACAATAAGTTAGGAATTTTAAAACTCTTAGATTAATTTTCTCATCATTTTATTAATTTTTAGATTTTTTTTAATATTTTAATAATTTTTAATCATTTAAAATAGTTTTCCTTAGTTTAAAATTTAATAAAAATAGTTTTTAATCTTATTTAGTCATTTTAGAGTTTTACAAAGTGAAAAATCTTTATTTGGGCTTTTTATTAATTATTTGGATTTTTAGGGCTTTAATTAGCATTTAAAAATTAATATTTAGTTAATTAAAAGGTTTGAAATTTTTTTGATCATTTGTATACTCTTAGTTTATTTTTATTAGTTTTTGGTATTTTTTAAAATTAGTTTTTTTGTCACTTTTTACGATTTTTTGTTCTGTCATCGTAGTATAATTTTAACGTATCTGTCATTATCCCTTCTCATGCCTTCTTTCTTTCATATTAATCCAAAATCATTACAAGGTTTTCACACACATATACCTCCTTGGGAAACGAACTTTGAACTTTCACCTTTTGGTCATTTGTACACGGTTTTCCTAAACCGTCGTATTTAATACTTTCCGCTATTTACGCCTTTTTCCTAAAGGGTAGTAAAACACTACAATCACTAGTTGCAGCCCATTCGCCTTGGCATGCTTAACTACCTTTGGCTAGGCAAAGCCTTAGTTAAAGGATCGGCTACGTTATCATCTGTGTGACCTTTTATCCATTTGATTTCACGAGCTTCAACTTGTTCTCGGACGTAGTGATGTCTACGCATAAAGTGTCTGGCGCCTTTCATGACTCCAGGGTCATTGGCATATATTATTGCGGCAGAATTGTCACAATACATATCTATAGGTTCTTTAATTGAAGGCATCACTCCAAGATCTTCAATAAACTTCCTAATCCAAACAGCTTCCATTGCAGCTTCTGAAGCAACCATGTACTCAGATTGTGTAGCATGCATTACAATCGTTGTCTGTTTCTTGCTCTTCCAGTCAACTGCTCCTCCATTGATAACAAAAACGTAACCCGTCTGAGACTTGTATTGTGTTTATCACATTGCCAGGATGCATCACAAAAACCTGTCACATTCAGTTCTGAAGGATTATTAATATCATAACAATTATATAAAACCTTAAACGAGATCAAAGCACATATAGCGGAAGCGATTTAACAAGATCATAATAATAACACAATTATAACTAATCGAATTAGGGTTACATACCTTCACGCTAAAGCAAATCCACAAGATGAAGAACGAATCACCAATTCGGGCTTATTCCGTATATCACCAAGATATAGTCTAAAGTAAGACTATATTACGTTCTTGTAGAGGTGGCAAAACGGGCGGGCGGGCTGGCACGGGCGGCGGGCAAAACGGGCGACGGGCTAAACGGGCGGCGGGCTAAACAGGCGCGGGCTAAACGGGCACGGGCAAAATGGGCGGGCAAAGCAGGCGGGCAAAACGGGCGCAAGCTAAAATAAGAAAAAAAACATATATAAAAGTATAGAAATAAAAATTAATAATTTTTGTTTAAAAGACGGGATAAAAAATTAAATAAAAAATAATAATTGATAGGCAAAAAGTGTTTTACATGTGCGCCCGTATAACCCATTTAGTGACTTATATATGCGCCCATTTAGCCCATCTATAATAATGAATGGGGAAAAAGTGCCCCATCCTTTTTTGAAAATGGGCAAAAAGTGCCCGTATTTACAAAAATAGGCAAGATTTGCCACCTCTACGTTCTTGTACACACGTAATACAACAAGCTAACCGTGATTCTAGCACGTGTAAACCGGGTATCAACATCACGTGTAAAATCTACCCAAAAACCCTAGAGAGGGGTTAGGACTAGATTATTGCAAATCCAAAACCAAAGGATAAAAGGAACCCTAAGAAAGGTGTTTTCCTTTGGTGTTGATTGCAAGAAAGAAACCAAACAAATCACACAAACCAATCGAAACCCTAAGGTGCGATTAGTTTGTTGATGGCAGGAGGAGAGAAAGAAAGATTACTGGATAGATAAATTATGAGGGCGAGAGGTTGTTTATATAGGCATAGACTTGTATCCATAAATAAATAAAAGGAAAGTTTTTCCTTCCCCTTTTACCCTCCATAACCGCCGGTCCAAACACCCCATTGGGGTGTCCCGGAACCTTCCAAACTTCTTTCTATTTATTCCTCTTTCTATATATTCCACAACGCTCGTTAATTATTTAACGATCGTTAAAGTTATGTCTCAATTCAATTTAATAAATACATAAATATATATTTATTAAATAAACTAGTAAATACAATAAATATATTAATTAAAATAAATTAACTCTTTACGTATTGTGTGCAATCCCGTAATCTCGAGTTCGTTCTTATCACACGACTATTAAATATAAGTCCATAAACTTAGAGCTCCCACTTGGACATATTTTGAATATCGTGATTACATTGACTAGCGTCTAGTTACACTAGCAATGTCTCTAGTACAACTCGAGTAAGGTTTCTTGGATAAAACCTTTTAATGATTCATCATTATTATTAGTATCATTTCGTTTCTAATACAACGTTAATAAGGATATGCATCTTAGTCATTCCTTTCATTAACCATTCTGTTTCTCGTTATCGGATTCAAGCAAGATTACCAAAACTTCTAAACTTAGTTTAGAAAGACTTTGGGTACGACCATACAAACATCTTACTAATCCCACGAGGGGCCCAGCTGTATTAAACTTCAAAATAAATTTGAAGGAAACAAATTCCATATTGACTACGAGCAAAACTTATGAATTTTGCAACACTTCTGAAAATAACCCTTATAGCTACCAGTTACGTTTAGCGTTAGATTATTCCACACAAATGCACTAGATTCATATCAGTTTCTTGGTATCTCAGGTCTGAGGGATAACTATTTATGATATACTTAATGACAAAGATCCCTAAAGTATAATCACATAGTTGGGATAAGTCCAATATTTGATTCATCAAATATCATCCAAAATCGATCGATATACTTTCAAGTATACTCTATTGCAATTTAGAATTGTCTTAGTTTAATAATATTCCCATATTATTAACCAACAACGGACATTTAGCATAACAATTTATTCATGGATTCAAACATGTAAAATATGATACATAATTAAATAAAAAGAATAAACGAAACCCAATCTTTATTCCGTTAAATAATAATGTCTTAACATCCTTTATCCAAATATTAATTAGATCAATGCATGAAAAACATGGTTGATGCATCATGCCTCTAGTAGTGACCTTCACACTTGTTTGGCAAACCATAAAACAACCAATCTTGACCTATTGAAATTTTGAGAATACTTACTTCAATAACTCAATTATTGAAGTTATTGCGCATGTGCATTCAAATAGTTTGATATTACCACATGGTTCAAAAATTGTGAAACATCCTTGATCACCAACTTATTATACTAAACTTCCAAAAACACATTTGAAGTTCAAAGTATTCTAATTCTTTAATGTATAATGCAACTTTAATCAGCATGTCATCTCCAAAGATCCCATGACTAATATTGAGTGTTACCTCAGTTATACCTTTTCAAGTTTTTGATAACTTGTCATTTAAAGATATAAATATTTTTATTTTTATTTTTATTTTATTTATTTATTTATTTATTTATTTATTTATTTACTTTTTTTGTAACCGTCATTTCCGACTCATTGGCCTATAAAAATTTTTCAAAAGATATAAATATGTTACCTATAATATCTATTATGTAATGTTTGATTCCAACCAAACATCGAAGTTTGTTGGCTATGATAATTTGCACAACTATTGACAAATTACTCATTTATAGAATATGGAAGCTGATTCAAGAAAAGGATGTTATTCTATATCCAAACATATTCCTTCAGAATATTTATTACACAAGTTATTTAATAACTTTCAAATAGATTAATGTATTCAAATCATCTTGCATTTTAAGTATGATATAAATACAACGTGATACACATGAAAACTTCTCAAACCAGATTTAGATTTCTTCATGTTCTAAATATCCATATATACTTACTACATGGGATATTATGTTGTATTTCCACCGCATATACAAGTAAATTTATTTGGTCCAAGGTTATGTATACCTTATTTTCTAAATCACCAAAGCAAATTTTTATTTCAAATCTAAACCAAATCAACATTTAATTTAAATGAAATTTACTTTCTTATATGTCTATCTGACATATACTTTAAGAAAATAATCATAATACTCCCACTAGCTTTTAGGAATACTTAGAAATCATCTTATTAAATTTAAATCCAATCTTGATTTCAATTCAGACATAAGAATAGTTTCCTAGATGTCTGCATTTATCCATTCATGAATAATTGCTCTTTGTACTTTTCAAAGATTTATTTTTTAATTAATAAACTCCTTTCGATTACTTAAGCCCGTGCTTAAGTAGTCATTTCAAGAAAGAGTTCATATATATTCAACTTGTCAATTAAAATATGACCACCAAAATCTTTATATATTTAAAGCATTTAGGAAAGAATACTTAATCACAATTAATAATCTATCCATAATACATACATTAAATATGTGTACAATTTTGTCCATATAATTTCGACACGAGGATTTTAAACCATCATAGTGGCCGTTTCAACCTTTCCTTGACGAAACTTATCTTTAATTACTAGTCAAACTATTTAAGATAATCCAAATCTTAAATTGATTATCTTGTTTGAACAACATCTATAACATTCATAGTATGAGTAGTTTACCCAAGTCAATATTTGGTAATACATCATAACAGTAACACATAATTCTCAGCATATTACTCGCATATTCGAGATGTCCTTGTGGACCTATGACTTAAATTTCTTTATCTTGAGAATTAGCAATAACATGCCAACCTTATGATAATTACTAGTGTATTTAAGAATATTATGTATTTTGTAATTTTATCTTTCAAGATAAAAACTCCCACTTGCTTTTAGTAACTTAAACTTAATCTTTAAATACATAGCAAATAGATCAACTCTCCAATGTTATCTATTTTTGGGACTTTACATAATACAATGACAGTTCATATCTCTTTATTTTCTAACAACCCACTTCATAAGTGGTTTAGGAAAATCCGAACTTCATTTAAGACATAATGTGATTCATCACACTCCATATATAATGGTATCTTATTAATCTTCTTAGCTCAAGTCATACTCAACTTTCTAACCTTGATATCTTTTGGAAGAAAAGAAGATATAGTTATCTTGAATCAAACATCACCATCATATTGAGAGTTTGATTCTCCTAATGAACATACCATATCAATGATGTATTTCATTTAGAGAAAAATTGTAGGCCAATCTTAATAATATTAAGACAAATATATATCTTTCGGTTTATCTATACACCAACTAAATCATCTTAATGGTAAAATAGATTTCTTAACCATTTTGCATGTTTTAAAACTCAAGTACTTATAATACAAAGTCACTTCATATTCATGTCTTTAAAACATAAAAGTTATAATTTCATCATACATTAACGTCTTACTTTATATTATACGTCTTTCAAGACTTTTATGTTTGTGACTTTATACAATAAATCATAAACATGTATAACTAAAGTAAACATGAACACCACTAGGTTTCATTAATCTTTTCAAGTTAATTCACTACTATGTCTATTTATGTCATTCCAATAATACACAAATATCTTAGTTTAGTAGTATTAGATTACTCTATGTATTTATGTCATTCTAGGAATTATCCATTTTAAGAAACCCCAAAATAATCCACGTCCGATCTCACGACATGTGGATATTTAACCCTTGTGTTTATAATTTAGTCCAAGCTCTGACATGACTAAAATAAAACCACTAGTGTTTCTTAATCTGAATGATATATATACTTTTAAGTAGTCTTTAATAATCATATTGACACATGATCTAACTTTTATCTAATTATTAATTAGAATGTTAGTCTCTTATCTTGAAGTCAAGATAATCCTTTATATCATATCTTTATGGGTTGTTTCTTGCACACAATATCCATTTCTCCCACTTGTGTATGGAACAACATCATATATATATTATATAAACATCACGTCTAACGTTTGTCCATACATCATATGATTGTGTCATATATACTATCTTTTACATGTAGATGTAATACCTCTTAATCAACAAGAATCAGTGCATAACTATCCTTGAAGATATTAGTGTCAAAATTTCAAAAGTAATTATCTTAGTTAGTAAAGATAACATGGGTTATTACCAAGACAACAAAGCTTGTAACTCCCACTGAATAAGATAATGTTAAATAACCTCGAATACAATAATACAACGCAATTCTCCCACTGAATTTGACAACATTGAAAATGTTTCATAATCAGTGAAAATAATTAGTGTTGTGTTTACTTTTGAAAAACACATTCGTAACAATTACTTACACCTTGTAACAATTTACTTGTAGTGTTTACTTTCTTACACTTTAAAAAAAACACATTCGTAACAATTACTTACACATTCGTAACAATCTACTTGTAGTGTTTAAGAGTGTACTCTACTTCGTAAATGATGACTTATCCATCAATTGCTTTTAACTTGAAAAACTTCCCATGCAATTTATTCCTTAAATAGGTCTACCAACCCACAATGGTATGTAGTGCCTATAAATAGTGAAAGCACAACTACTAGCTAAAATATGCTAGTTTGCCTTTTCACCAATTAGCGGTAACCATTCTTAAAATGTAATAACTCAAAATATGCACCGTTTTAACCATTAAGCGTGCTATGAGTTATGTATTTAGAATAAGACATTTCTAAAATCCTTATGAGTCCTTCTTCACTCATGAAAAAGAGTTTTAGGTTTGACTCTATCCTCAACCATATGGTTTGTAGATCAATAAATGAATGACTAAGCCACGTTTACGGTGTAACGTTGCATTAATACATTGTAAAAGAATTTACAAAATTCAATTTTTGTATTTTTGATAACAAATACTTTCAAGAAAATAAAATTACCCTGGTATAACAACCATATTGTTTTCCTTGAATTCTAGAACTATATTGACATAAATCCATTACATCAGTTGATCTGCTAGTAATGAATGTACTCAACATAGCGACTTGTCGAACAATTCAATTTACAAACGATTTTCAATTTCTAGATATTTAAGGGATTTACATTGCCAAAAAATGTTTTGCATTGTAAACATGTTTCATCCCTTCTGAATGCATTAAGTTTCCAGATCTCACTGAGTAACTTAATTAAGTCGTCTAATCTGAGTAACGTAAAACCCAGCATGTGTAATCTCATTCAGTCATGAAGTTTTCTCTCTATCACAACATCACCCAAAAATCTCATTTGATGACGAAGTAATTTCAAGTGTTCGTCAATTAGGAGCATTCGACATAATTTTTAAGGGTATAAATTTTGATGTCAAAATCAATGTATGGAGAAGCATGCCATACAATCTCCATAGAATAAGTTTAGTAAAACATTTAGTAAACTTTTTCATGAGATTAAATTTCTTCATAAATTATATTGCGGTATTGGTTAACCAATTAAATAATTTACCCACAACTCATCACATCGTACTTTGCTAGAACTCGGCTACGCACAAAGCAATACCCTTATTCATTTTTGTTCGGATGTGAATTTGTGGTAAATCACCCTTAAGGTACAATTCAATTAATAATCGTAGGTAATTCCAATTAGACGCACAGGCGAGCCAGGAATTTGGTCAGCGACTTATGGCATAACACCTCCTTCCTTAACCGGGTACATGACCAGCGATGTGTTAAACCCAGTTTATAGTTTGTCTAAATTGAGTAGGCCGTTAGATTATTATTGCAATTCACCAATCAACGTAATCTTATGTAATTTAAATCTCTAACAAATCATTGTTCTTAATATGATTTAGTCCATATTATTTCTTTTCATAAAAAAACCCTTGTTTACAACAATTCAAAAATTTTATATATAAGCAAAAAAAACTAAATCATAAACACATAATAACAATTTATATATGTAACAAATAAATCAGCCACATGCATACGATTTATTTAATAATCATCAAATCTAGGTCTTTATATCTCTATATAAAAGTCTTCCCTAATTCTAGATTTATTGAATCAAATAATCACGTAGCATATAAAATTATATAAACATATAATTTTACGATCCATGAAAACATGCACGTAATTATGGATTTCCCATAAATCTTAACAATTAAATCTCTACGGATCGTAACCATACATGATATAATAATTAATCATGCAATTTAATTTAATATTATCCCACATGTAATTTAGGGTTTCAAAACAAAACCTTTTTTTATTAGTAAATAGAGCAAAACCCTAATTTAAAAAAAAACAAAACCCTAATATTATGAAAAACCTAAAATACATTTCGTTTTAACTCAAAACAATTATAGTTAAAAAAACTTTAGATTTTCGATAATCATAATATGTTAAAACGGATCTCGATGCATTGAAGGATTATTAATATCATAACAATTATATAAAACCCTAAATGAGTTCAAAGCACATATAATGGAAGCGATTTAACAAGATAATAATAATAACATAATTATAATTAATCTAATTAGGGTTACATACCTTTACGCTAAAGCAAATCCACAAGATGAAGAACGAATCACCAATTCGGGCTTTCGAATATCACCAAGATATAGTCTAAAGTAAGAATATAATATTACGTTCTTGTACACACGTAATACAACGAGCTAACCGTGATTCTAGCACGTGTAAACCGATGTGACAACCATGGTTTTTGGGGTTCGTCACTTAGACTATAGTTTAAGGTGTTTTTTGCAAATATGTGCTTTTATGTGCTTATGTGTTTATTTTGTGTGTTTGGAGTGAGGTTTGGATATCGTTTATGGGTATATGGTACTCATAAGTAAATCAAGGAACGTTTATTTCATGTTCATGAGCTCACAAGGTAGTGACTATGAAATGAGATGGTGTTATTTCGTGGCTTTACGTATACGTATATGTATTATTAGAAAATCGTATTTTTACGATTCAGGGTTTGCATTTAGGTGTCTCGGATGAGGTATTTAGTCACGAGAATAATTTACGGGATGGTTTTAAGTCATTTAGGACTTAGTTATATAGTTTATTTCATATTCTAAGAGTTTTTATAAAAATGTATATTTTTACGTTTTTTACGGTATACGCGTAAAAACTGACTAGTTTTACGGTTTTGAGGTTTCCGAGGCTTTAGGAGCTAAAATAAATTAAGTTAAATTAAGGTATTATTAATAATATATTAATAAGTAATAAAAAGAAAAAAATATATAAAAATACATATAATAGTCGGTTTTGGGATGCAAGAAAGAAAAAGAAAAGGGAAAAAAAGGAAAAAGAGGAACCAGGCTTTTGTAATGGGCCAAGGACTTGTTAGGAAATTATATAAAAACTTTTTATTAACAAAATACATTCATAAAATCCCTGGAGATCAAGCTTAAGTCGAAATACATGGAGTCTATTTAGGGTTTTCATATTTTTCTTGTCTTCCATTAATTTTAAGGTAAAAATCTTCAATCTCTTTTTAATTAAATTGTTTTTAATTCTTTCTTAATCATTATATGATGGATCTAGGTTAGTGTTTATTAGAAAATCTGTAATTTAATGTTATCACAATGATATAGACATTATTAGAATAATTAGGGTTAATGATTAAACATGATGAGGGTAATTAATTTGGTTAATTATGTTAAATTCGTTTTTAAAAACTAGGCAGAATTTTTGGGTCATTGTTTTGATTATATCTAGAGTTTTACAAACTTTTAGTTTTCTAATCTTATGTCCCTGGAAAGGTAATTGAGTTGGCTTTCAAATGAAAGAAACGAGAACTAAATTGAAGGTCTGAAAGTGGGTAAAAAACAGGTTACATCAGTCGGGTGTCAAAATAGCTTTTTGATCAGCCTGTTTTCTTTTTATGTTTTGAGTTGTTTGGGGTACTTAGGGTTATATTGAAACCTTCAAATGAACATGTGACTTAGATTATATATTAAATAAAAGATCTGGAGGAGGTTTAAAGAAATGGGTTAGGGTAAGACCTTCTGATCATAACAAACTTTTCATATGTTCAAAATCAGTAAATTCTGGATAGGTAAAAGTATATATATATATATATATGGAGGCCTTAACAGTGTCTTCAAGGTTGCGGCCTAAAGGGAGAGTTAGCTAACACATGTAAGGGCATAGGTTTTCTTTTACAGAGGAATTTGATTTGGTTAAGGGGGTGTTCGACCCATAGTTTAAGGTATGAAAAACGGGACTGTTTTGGGTTAAATGTAAACGGGGTGAGTTATGAACTAAAGTAAGTTAAGGGCTTAATAGAGGGGTGTCATGAGATTTATATGGCATATAAATGGGGTTAATTTGTAGGACAAGGTTAGATATCCATCATAGATTGATGAGCCATTTTGGTATGTGGTTCATGTCTTGATTGTATACGTTTGTGTGTTTAGATTTTTGCTAGAGTGCGGGTACTTGGAGAAGCTTGTTCAGGTGAGTTCATAGTCCCATATCTTTTGATGTATTGATTTCAAGATGGGATGGAAGAGACATTGTATGGGTTTGTAACTAATGTTGTGAATGCTTTTATGGCTTGTGATGGACTTGTGTGTACATTTATGTGATTAACCGCTATGTGATTCTTGATTGTTATTGTGTTTGACTTGTTACCAAGGGGATGTTGACAAGGAGGGGCCTTGGGATTGGTTCATAGGTGTATGGGCGCCTATGGGACCATGCTTATTGGTAAGGCTGGGAGCCTTGGAAATTGTGGTTATTGGTAGGGCTTGGTGCCTTGGAATTGTGATTGTATGGTTAATCTTGAATGATAGTTGTTAATGCATAATTGTAACACATTGTCCATATGTTATTTTATTGATGGTTGTTATTCACAGCTTATAACTCTTTTAGGGTTGGAGTCTAAACCTATGACTCTCACCAACTTTATGTTGACGTGTTTTAGTGTCTCTTTTAGTTGATAATGTGGTTAAGCGTGAGAATAGGAGTGGCTAGCTGGGAGGCTTAGGATTGCATTGGAGGAACCCCCTTTCCTCTTAGTCTTTACTTATGTTTGAATAAGTGATACTTTGTAGACACCTATATATTTGTTATTTAGTAATTGTATATCTATGGTAAGAGATATACCTGTTACCTACTTACCTAGACGCCTGCATTGTTTGTGATATCTTCATGACATTGTTTCATCATTTATGATATTTCCAATTCATTTAGTTATCTCTATAGACACGCTACTGTTGTGATGATATCCATACGTCGCGCCCCATATTCCGTCATGGTGGGGTATGACAGAATGGTATCAGAGACAATGGTTATAGAGAATTAGGTTGCCTAGTCTAGTAGCCTAGTCTATAGCTTAAGGGTCCATGCATGTAGGTGTCATAGGGGTATGTGTGCATTATAGTATATGGAGTGCTTATGTGTTACTTTCGTTTTGGATATTTATTTACCTTCATACTTACTTATTAGGATATAATATATCTAAGTACATTCATTTATTTTCTATTGATGCGACGTATGAACCGAAAGTGTAGGAATCTATTTAGTGTTACCCATGTCGCGTAGAAGAAGAGGTGCACTAGGTAATAATTGGATAGTACCGATGTTGAGTCTGCGACTAGTAGTAGATTCGAATTTCCGCTTAAATGGTTATGATCATTTTTTTTAATGTTGGATATTTTGTTGTTATTGATTTGTTTTGGCGTTTGAGCCTCGAGTTATGAATGAAGTTAGGGTTGACGTATGAGATGTTCTTATTTTACCTATACGGTATATATAGTGTATTTTATGTGGTATATATGTGGTAGACTTATGTGTTTCGTGTAGTACTAATTTCTTATAAGTGTCGTCATAGGAGGGAGTACATGGGTGAAAGGGGACATCTATAATTATGGAGGCCTACGTAATTATATATGTGCCACAACACCAATGAACTTCCAAGTATGGTTGCATGAAAAAGGGGTTAGTACATGCTTGTATATGATGAGATCTGTATTTTTGGTATTTGTACAATAGGGGTTTATGTAATGGTTGCCTATGTTATGGCTATGGTTTTTTTGTGTTATATGTTTTGGGTTATCGTCGTGTTGTGTGTTTATGGGGTCACACGATATGGTTTGGTTTTGGTGATGGGTTTTATGCCTTGTTGTGGCATGGTGAGATGGTGATTACTCGTATGGAAAAACGAGTGTATGACGCGATCGATTGACTTGACATGTATGATAAAGAGTATGTTTTGAGAGATTTAATAGGTATATATACGCGAATGTATATGGACTAGTAGATGTTATGTTATGATATACGGTCGTTCAATAGTTATTATAACTTGAACGTACCTTGTGTTCTATCGTGTTTAAAAAGTTTATTAGTGCTGGAGTTTGATGGAGTTCCAACGACGTTTTGAGTCTTTTTGATGTGTGTCTACATCCGGGTATGTATTTTAATTAATGAGAACTACTAAATTTTCTTGCAAATAAGTCTGGCTAATTATAGGAAAATGATTTTGAAAATAATTTGTAAGTGTATGGTAAGATATCTTGACTTACATATCTTTTTATTAAGTTTGTGGTAGTAAGTTATAAAAAAAAATTATCTTGAAAACAATTGGATTAGTTTTCTAGGTAACATGTGATAATACATTTTAAAGGGTAAAGAAATTTTACAATAATTTTCTTAAGTGGAGTTAAAATTTTAGAAGTATTTAAATGGACGGAAAGAGTAAAAAGAGAGATTTTATTTTAGTAATGATAATAATAACACAACACATTGTAAACGTGTAATAGTTAGTTATAACAAGCCTAAATGGATTATATAAAATAATTATAATATAGAATAAAATGAATAAAAACACCATATTTTATAAACACGTATTGGTTTCATAATAACAAGTGAAATGAGTTTAATGTGAGTAAACAAGATAATGGTTAGAATAACATTACTATACTAACTAGTGAATACCTTTGATAAAATAATGAAGATAAAAGATGAGTTTATTGTTAAATGAGATGATAGATAAAGTGAGTTTTAGTACACTAACTGAGTTGTGCCCTTTGATAGTAACGGAGATGGTAACTAATTGAGATGAAAATTTAAAATTTTCTAAGATATTGAAATTTGGTAATACAAATTGTCATGAGTCTATCTTTGTTGTTGGCACACTCCATTGATCTTTCGGATTACATTTTTTTGTTTTCAGTTGTTTGGCTAGGGCTCGTTTTACCCTATATTTTATTTTAGGACACGATTGTTTGGAATTCTTTTGGTACACGTCATGGTTGATTTAGTTATGCGGTTGTGGGAACGTTAGGATGAGAAGATAGAGTTGGGTAGTATTACTTATGGTTAGATATTAGAATGGACAGATGTATTTTGGTTTAAAGGTTGTGTTGAAGGAATGATTAAGATTTGTGGAGTTTTGAAACTTAGATTGGTTACTGGAATAAGGGAGTAAGTAAAGTTAGTTGACTGGTTGTGGGAACGAGATGTCATGCTATGAGAAGTTGGTTGAAGTACCATTAGGAGATTGATGAAAGTACTAGCGGATGTGAGGGTAGAGTAGAAATTTTCTACTAATGGAAAGATGGGGCAAATAACACGCAAGGGAATTGGTATAGTTATGGAGGCAAGGTAGTAGTAGACACGTGAAGGAAAATATGGATGTGAAAGAATGATTGGTAAGAGGCTGATTGATGGTGAAGTACAACAAGTAATGAAGAGTGAGCCATTGAGGGGTTGAAGTACCTTTAGAAATATTATGGTTAATGAATTGAAGTTAGAAGCTACTGCGTAGTGTGAAGTTCCTAGGTAACATCATGGAGACGAGAAGGAGTGCGTGAAGAGCTACATCGTGAAGCAAGGAGCCGAAAGGACTACGTGCCGGCTGCTAGAAGGATGCAAGAGATTTCGAAGGAGTCACAGAAGTTGCAAGGACTGGAAAGGTGACAAGCACTATGATGGGAATCTCCGTATGGTTCGTAACGAAGAAGGACAGATCGAGTACCGGAGTGGAGCTACAAAGAGCTGAACCAATGGATTGTGATCGAGTGACTACATAACATGGGAGATTATGAACTCGTGGAAGTAACAAGTGTAAAACCCGCAAAATAAGGTCATTATTTAATTCTTACTTTTCAAATATTTTGAAGTATTTTATAATCTTAAATATTGTTATGTTTAACGGTTTAAGTTGAAATCGATATTAAATATTTTATTTTAATATTTTGACGAGCAACGAGGACTACTAATGATCGCGATACTGACGGATGCCCACTATTTTATATTTCATTATCGATCGTTTCGATATTTAATATTTTCGACGATATCGTTTTTAATTACGTATCGAGTCGTTATATTATTATTTTTCGTGTGCGTTTAAACTTTTAAGTATTTTTACGAAACCCGAGCCCCGTAAATATTTTCAAAAATTTACTAGTGACAATTTCCCACCTTTTTTTTTTGCTAATTATTTGCATTTTTAACCAAACTTATGCCCAAATTGCACTTTGGTCCTCACCCCACTAACTAAATAAAATTTAAAAAAATAAACACACACACACACACACACACACACTTTTTCACTTCCAAATTTTTTTTTTCTCTCTCTTTCTTTCTTGCTTTTGCCGAAACACCAAACCCACACACCAAATCCATACATTTTTCCAATTATCTTGAGTTTGGGGTTGAATCTAGCTAAACCAAGGATAGACCCATCTCTATTTTTGATCAAGGATCACATAGGTATAAAAATTTTACACATGCAAGCACTTTTTTTTTTTTTTTGATGTTGGTAGGTGGAAGCCATGGTTATGCATGGTGTTTTTAGCATGATCCATGGTGGTTCTTGCTAGAAATCTTGTTAAAAACTATATTTTGATCCAAAGATTTTTTTTTGTTATGATTTTGATGTTATGGTGGATGTATGATGATGTTAGAGTATAGGAATGATCATTTCTATGGTTGGTTGTGGTCAAAAAGTTGATTTTGTACAAGATTTTGGTACCCATTTTATAGCAGTAGGTAAACTGAAAAATCCGAATTTTTATGTTTTGAAAATGACTTAACTTATAGCCTAGGGTTGCAGATAATTTCCTTAGCTTCGATTTGGTTTAAGGTAGAGCTTCTAACTCAAAACGAGCGCGAAGTTATGATGTTTTGAATAATCGTGTACCGGAAGACGAGTATCGACACTACGTATAGTTGTTGTCGATATTTGGATCGAATCCCGGGGACTCTAAATGGATGTTTTAAAATGTGTAACCTACTGATAATGAGTTATTTATTTATTAGGTTGAGTTTACTTTAAAACCCGAGTGTCGGTTTTGTAAACGGAGTCGTTTAAATAAGTTAAAACGGTCGTATGATAAATTAACGCAAATCTGTCCGGATTTTGTAGTTTGAAAATGAGTCGAGTAAAGGACTTTAAAAGTAATTTCATTTGATAAACTTGTAGGAGGACTTTCTATATATAGTGAGTTAGCTTATCGAGTCGTTTCATAAACGGTTGACAAGGTTAAAAGGGGTAAATAAGCTAGTACATGTAGTATGTACCGGCGGATTTTGTTAAAAGTATAAAATGGTAAAGTAAATGGGTAGTAAAGTATAATGAAGTTATTTATATCGTTTACTTTCGAGTGTATTATGGTTTTATGAGTTCAAGTTTGATTTTATTAAGTATCTTTTATTTCTCGAGTCTATTATTAAAGTACGCACCTTATTTGCTAGGTTGCGGTTATCGTGATTATCGGGCATCTACTATCGTCGGCGATTGTCTTCAACTACTATACGTACTAAGGTGAGTCTATAGCCTCGTTTGAGCTCATTCAAATATTTTAAAACCCGCGAGGGGGAATACATGTTTTGTAAACTTAGAACACAAGATTTTTATGGTATGCTTGTCCCTTTATGAATGGACCCGTGGTTGCCTTTAAATTGCATTAAGTGATTGCCTTTGTTAAAACCTCAATTATGGACCGTTAATTAACCTATGATGGGTTAACCGCTAGTACGATTAATAGATCTATGGAGGAAGCCGCCCCGGTTCAGTTTTTGTGGACTTGTCATAGAAGCTTAGGCCCGACCTCCACACTGTTTGAACATATTGTATTGAGAAGTCAGGTATACGGCAATGTACCAATAATCTGGAGGTAACTGACAATTAATAAATCTCTCCTCTTATTAGACTGATATGGGAGTGTCTAAGGGCTCGGTTCCATGAGCTTATTGCAATGTATGCTATATACAATTATCATTGTTGATGCAAATTATTATTTGATGCTTATAAGCATGCCACAAACTTATAATCTTGGCTTGTGTTCAAAATGATTATATAAACCTATAGATTCACTCGGCATTTTTGCTGATGATTTTCTCACATGTATTTCAGGTAATCAAGAAGGCTGAAGCTTGGAAGCCACGGGAATGAATGTTGTGCACTACTTTGTATATAAACTCTTTGAATGTTTGTCGTTCCTTTTGTTCAAAACAATTTAAATCTTTTGTTTTGGTTGTACTTCGGTTACGATGTCTTGGGACTACGCTACTCTGACAAATGTTTTAGGAACGATAAATTTGAAACGTCTCTTTTCGAGTCGTTCTTTATAAATTATGTGTTGTTGTATCATTGTTTAGCACCCAAAGATGTATTCCGCTGCGTGTAAATTTGGGGGTGTTAAAGATTGGTACCAGAGCCATGAGTTATAGAGAACTAGGTCTTTTTCTAAAAACCTAAACTATAACTGTCGGTTTTTATTTTTCAAAGAGTCGGTGCACATGATTTCGCGTGACTTCAGGTTCAAGCTACTTCTGGGATTACAACTTTAGTATACATTATTATGTATGCCTTATTACTAAGTATTTATAAATAAATACTATAATCTTTTATCGATATATATATTGATATCGTTAAACTTTTCGATAAGAGTTATCATTTATTAATGAGTTACTTAATTAAATTTCTGGAAATTTTCCTGTAATTATTTTGAAGAATTTTCTATATTTATTTAAATTTTTGGAAATTATTCTATTTCATTTTATTATGACCTTATACCTATTTTGTGAAATTTACCACCGACAAATTACGTCTTCGATGAGGAGGAAGCAGGTTTCACTGCTGCAAGCGAGACACAGTCAACTAAGCCATGTGGATCCCCACGTGACTAGTGTCTATTATTTTGTGTCATTGTGCTCTATTTGTCTTTAAGATCATTCCTTGTTGATCGATGATAATAGTTTCCTTTGATCCTTATAATGATTGTGAATCCTTGTATTTATAATGTGTATGCATTTGATGATTTATTATGTACATGATATGACTATACCATGAATACAATTAACTCATTCATTTTATCTTCTCTTTGTGATGTGACAGAATCATGCCACCTAGGAGAATGACAAATGATGCCATTGCAAGGCTAGTTGCTGAAGAGGTTGCGAAAGCATTAGCTGCGGATAGAGCTGCGACTAACAAGAATGGTAATGCTGACTATGGGGGACCAGCCCAGAAATGTAAGAGTTGTGGTGCTTGTCACTTTGGTAATTGTCCACCAAGGTGCACTAAATGTGGAAAGGTTGGGCATGCTGCGGAGAAGTGCAAGCCATGGATCCCTGCCACTGGAGCAAATGCTATTCCGATCAAGACTTGCTTTGAGTGTGGAGAACGTGATCATGTTTGTCCCAAATGCCCAAAGCTGAAGAACAAGAAGGCAGGTGAAGCTGCTGGGGCAGTTTATGTTGTTAAGGATGCTGATCAGGCACAAGGTCCAAATGTGGTGACGGGTACGTTCTTACTCAACCATCGTTATGCTAGTGTGTTGTTTGACTCAGGATCTGATAGGAGCTTTATAAGGACTACCTTTAGTCGTTTAATTGATGTTGAGCCAACAAGCCTAAATGCTAGTTATGAGGTCGAGTTAGCTGATGGACAATTAGTTAGTACTACCACTATATTTAAGAAGTGTCCTTTGAAATTAGCAAATCATTTGTTTGAAATTGATTTGATGCCGATTGAGTTGGGTTCATTTGATGTGATTGTTGGTATGGATTGGTTGGTTGCTCATGATGCGGTAATTGTATGTGGGGAGAAAGTTGTTCACATACCGGTTAAGGGTAAGGTGTTAATAGTTAAAGGTGATGTCGGTAGATCTCGTCTGACGGTGATATCTTGTATCAAGGCAAAGAAATATGTAGAAAGAAGTTGTCACCTGTTCTTGGCTCAAGTAGTGGAGAAAGAACTACCGGTAAGGCGTGTGGAAGATGTTCCGGTTATTCGTGATTTTCCTGAAGTATTTCCCGATGACTTGCCAGGGCTTCTGCCTCAGCGAGAAGTCGAGTTCAAGATTGATCTAGTGCCGGGAGCTGCACCAGTGGCGCATGCACCTTATCGTTTGGCACCGTCCGAGTTGAAGGAATTGGCAGATCAGTTGAAGGAGTTAATGGAGAAGGGGTTCATTAGACCAAGTTCGTCACCTTGGGGAGCTCCAGTATTGTTCGTGAAGAAGAAGGACGGATCGTTCAGAATGTGCATAGACTACCGAGAGTTGAACAAGTTAACTATTAAAAATCGTTATCGACTTCCTAGGATCGATGATTTGTTCGATCAACTTCAAGGTTCGTGTGTGTACTCGAAGATCGACTTGAGGTCGGGTTATCATCAACTTCGTGTTAAAGAGGAGGATATACCTATTACAGCTTTTCGGACGCGTTATGGACACTTTGAATTTCAAGTGATGTCGTTTGGGTTAACTAACGCACCTGCGGTATTCATGGACTTAATGAATCGTGTGTGTAAACCATACCTCGACAAGTTTGTGATTGTATTTATCGACGATATCCTGATTTATTCCAAAAGTCGGGAGGAGCATGAAGGTCATTTGAAGATTATTTTGGAGTTGTTGAAGAAGGAGAAGTTGTATGCGAAATTCTCCAAGTGTGAATTTTGGTTGGATTCAGTCCAATTCCTTGGGCACGTGATCGATAGTAGCGGTGTTCATGTTGATCCTTCCAAAATTGAAGCTATTAGAGATTGGGATAGGCCTACAACCCCGACTGAAGTTAGACAATTCCTGGGATTAGCTGGATACTACCGGCGATTCATAGAAGGGTTCTCTTTAATTTCTAAACCTCTTACTAAACTCACCGAGAAAAACAAGAAGTATGAGTAGGGTTCAGAAGAAGAAGAAGCATTCCAAACTTTGAAGCGGAAGCTGTGTTCTGCACCAATTTTGGCTTTGCCCGACGGAGCTGAAGACTTTGTGGTATATTGTGACGCATCACGCAAGGGTTTTGGTGCTGTGTTGATGCAAAGGGAGAAAGTGATCGCGTATGCATCTCGTCAATTGAGGAATCATGAGGAGAATTATACTACACATGATTTGGAATTAGGAGCTGTTGTCTTTGCTCTTAGACTTTGGAGACACTATCTCTATGGTACAAAGAGTGTGGTATATACCGATCATAAAAGCCTGCAACATATTTTAGATCAGAAGGAGCTCAATATGAGGCAGAGAAGATGGGTAGAATTGTTGAGTGATTACGACATTCAAATTTGCTATCATCCCGGTAAGGCGAATGTAGTTGCCGATGCACTTAGTAGGAAGGACAGAGAAATAACCAAAAGGGTTAGAGCTTTAGCCATGAAAACTTATTCTGATTTATCTAATCGAATACTTAAAGCTCAAACTAAGGCGATGGAGGAAGAGAATGTGAGAGATGAAGACTTGGGTAGAAGGATGACACCTATATTCGAAATTCGTGATGATGGAATTCGGTATTTCGAGAATCGTGTGTGGTTACCGGTGTATGGAGGACTGAGAGATCTAATTATGCACGAATCTCATAAGTCTAAATATTCGATTCACCCAGGATCGGATAAAATGTACCAAGACTTGAAGAAATGTTACTGGTGGCCGAATATGAAGGCTAACATTGCTACTTATGTTAGTAAATGCTTGACGTGTGCTAAGGTGAAGTTTGAGCACAAGAGACCTTCGGGTTTACTGCAACAACCTGAAATTCCAGAATGGAAATGGGAGAAGATCACTATGGACTTTGTTTCGGGACTTCCGAGAACTTCTAGTGGTTATGATACGATTTGGGTGATTGTTGATCGGTTGACTAAGTCGGCTCATTTCTTGCCGATAAAGAAAACTGATGACTTAGACAAACTTACTCGGTTGTATTTGAAGGAAGTTGTTTGTAGACATGGAGTTCCTTTGTCAATTATTTCTGATCGAGATAGTCGGTTCGCATCTGAGTTTTGGAGATCGCTTCAGCGAGCTCTGGGGACTCAGTTGGATATGAGCACTGCGTATCATCCGGAAACGGACGGACAAAGTGAGAGGACTATTAAGACCTTGGAGGATATGTTACGAGCGTGTGTAATAGACTTTGGAGGTAGTTGGGATCGACACTTACCTTTGGTGGAGTTCTCATACAACAACAGTTATCATGCAAGTATTAAGGCTGCGCCTTTTGAAGCACTTTACGGGCGAAAGTGTAGATCACCAGTTGGTTGGTGTGAAGTTGGAGAAAGTCAGTTGACAGGTCCTGAATTGATTAGAGAAACGACTGAGAAGATCGTGCAAATCAAGAATCGTTTATTGACAACTCGTAGTAGGCAGAAGAGTTATGCGGATAAGAGGAGAAAACCATTGGAGTTCGATATTGGCGATATGGTTATGTTGAAAGTATCACCTTGGAAAGGAGTAATTCGATTTGGCAAGCGAGGAAAGCTTAGTCCACGTTATATTGGTCCATTCAAGATTATTGATCGAGTTGGTCCTGTGGCATATAAGTTGGAATTGCCAGAGAAGTTAAGTGCTATTCACAATACTTTTCACGTTTCTAATCTTAAGAGGTGTTTTGGCGGACGAGAATTTGATAATTCCACTTGAGGAGATTCAACTGGACGACAAGTTGCATTTTATTGAAGAACCGGTGGAGATTATGGATCGAGAGGTGAAACGGCTTAAGCAAAGTCGGATCCCGATAGTGAAAGTGCGATGGATTTCCCGACGTGGACCCGAATACACTTGGGAGCGAGAGGACTACTTCAAGAGCAAGTATCCACATTTATTCGTAGACGGACCTAAGGAGAAGTAAGCCCCGGGACGGTGCTCTCCTAAGGTGGTGAGGATGTAAAACCCGCAAAATAAGGTCATTATTTAATTCTTACTTTTCAAATATTTTGAAGTATTTTATAATCTTAAATATTATTATGTTTAACGGTTTAAGTTGAAATCGATATTAAATATTTTATTTTTATATTTTGACGAGCAACGAGGACTACTAGTGATCGCGATACCGACGGATGCCCACTATTTTATATTTCATTATCGATCGTTTCGATATTTAATATTTTCGACGATATCGTTTTTAATTACGTATCGAGTCGTTATATTATTATTTTTCGGGTGCGTTTAAACTTTTAAGTATTTTTACGAAATCCGAGCCCCGTAAATATTTTCAAAAATTTACTAGTGACAATTTCCAACCTTTTTTTTTTGCTAATTATTTGCATTTTTAACCAAACTTATGCCCAAATTGCACTTTGGTCCTCACCCCACTAACTAAATAAAATTTAAAAAAATAAACACACACACACACACACACTTTTTCACTTCCAAAATTTTTTTCTCTCTCTTTTTCTTTCTTGCTTTTGCCGAAACACCAAACCCACACACCAAATCCATACATTTTTCCAATTATCTTGAGTTTGAGGTTGAATCTAGCTAAACCAAGCATAGACCCATCTCTATTTTTGATCAAGGATCACATAGGTATAAAAATTTTACACATGCAAGCACTTTTTATTTTTTGATGTTGGTAGGTGGAAGCCATAGTTATGCATGGTGTTTTTAGCATGATCCATGGTGGTTCTTGCTAGAAATCTTGTTAAAAACTATATTTTGATCCAAAGATTTTTATTTTTGTTATGATTTTGACGTTATGGTGGATGTATGATGATGTTAGAGTATAGGAATGACCATTTCTATGGTTGGTTGTGGTCAAAAAGTTGATTTTGTACAAGATTTTGGTACCCATTTTATAGCAGTAGGTAAACTGAAAAATCCGAATTTTTATGTTTTAAAAATGACTTAACTTATAGCCTAGGGTTGTAGATAATTTCCTTAGCTTCGATTTGGTATAAGGTATAGCTTCTAACTCAAAACGAGCGCGAAGTTATGATGTTTTGAATAATCGTGTACCGGGAGACGAGTATCGACACTACGTATAGTTGTTGTCGATATTTGGATCGAATCCCGGGGACTCTAAATGGATGTTTTAAAATGTGTAACCTACTGATAATGAGGTATTTATTTATTAGGTTGAGTTTACTTTAAAACCCGAGTGTCGGTTTTGTAAACGGAGTCGTTTAAATAAGTTAAAACGGTCGTATGAAAAATTAACGCAAATCTGTCCGGATTTTGTAGTTTGAAAATGAGTCGAGTAAAGGACTTTAAAAGTAATTTCATTTGATAAACTTGTAGGAGGACTTTCTATATATAGTGAGTTAGCTTATCGAGTCGTTTCATAAACGGTTGACAAGGTTAAAAGGGGTAAATAAGCTAGTACATGTAGTATGTACCGGCGGATTTTGTTAAAAGTATAAAATGGTAAAGTAAATGGGTAGTAAAGTATAATGAAGTTATTTATATCGTTTACTTTCGAGTGTATTGTGGTTTTATGAGTTCGAGTTTGATTTTATTAAGTATCTTTTATTTCTCGAGTCTATTATTAAAGTACGCACCTTATTTGCTAGGTTGCGGTTATCGTGATTATCGGGCATCTACTATCGTCAGCGATTGTCTTCAACTACTATACGTACTAAGGTGAGTCTATAGCCTTGTTTGAGCTCATTCAAATATTTTAAAACCCGCGAGGGGGAATACATGTTTTGTATACTTAGAACACAAGATTTTTATGGTATGCTTGTCCCTTTATGAATGGACCCGTGGTTGCCTTTAAATTGCATTAAGTGATTGCCTTTGTTAAAACCACAATTATGGACCGTTAATTAACCTATGATGGGTTAACCGCTAGTACGATTAATAGATCTATGGGGGAAGCCGCCCCGGTTCAGTTTTTGTGGACTTGTCATAGAAGCTTAGGCCCGACCTCCACACTGTTTGAACATATTGTATTGAGAAGTCAGGTATACGGCAATGTACCAATAATCTGGAGGTAACTGACAATTAATAAATCTCTCCTCTTATTAGACTGATATGGGAGTGTCTAAGGGCTCGGTTCCATGAGCTTATTGCAATGTATGCTATATACAATTATCATTGTTGATGCAAATTATTATTTGATGCTTATAAGCATGCCACAAACTTATAATCTTGGCTTGTGTTCAAAATGATTATATAAACCTATAGATTCACTCGGCATTTTTGCTGATGATTTTCTCACATGTATTTCAGGTAATCAAGAAGGCTGAAGCTTGGAAGCCACGGGAATGAATGTTGTGCACTACTTTGTATATAAACTCTTTGAATGTTTGTCGTTCCTTTTGTTCAAAACAATTTAAATCTTTTGTTTTGGTTGTACTTCGGTTACGATGTCTTGGGACTACGCTACTCTGACAAATGTTTTAGGAACGATAAATTTGAAACGTCTCTTTTCGAGTCGTTCTTTATAAATTATGTGTTGTTGTATCATTGTTTAGCACCCAAAGATGTATTCCGCTGCGTGTAAATTTGGGGGTGTTAAAACAAGGGGAGTCGAGTGACTACACAAAGATAGAATTTCGTGGCAATCAATATCGAGGGATGAGTAGTGAAGCTGAGCGGAATAAGTTCGTGTAGAATTGATTATAGGGTCAGTTTAGTGAAGGTGTTTATGAAGGATCTTTGGAAGAGAGAGTTATGCATTATCCAATGTAATAACAATTTCCATAGAGTTGATGAATTGAGTGAGAAATTTTGGTTGGACATGATAGTGAAGGAATTAGGGAGAACCATGAAAGGAGAGAACCAAGTATTCCTAGAATATGATGATTAAAAGTACCTCATGTTAGGTCCAAGGTCGTAATAGAAGTATGAGACTTGAGTAAGAATTTAGAATATGGCTTAGTTTAGACATATGGAAACTAATATGGGTATAAGATGAGAGTGTGATCCGCATGGAATCACATAAAACTCTAGTCTGTCCCTATTAGGATGGAGTAGGAGAACTGGTAGCGAGGAAAACAAGTGAATCTACTTGGATAATTTTGACGTATAGATGACTTGAAAGACGGGAAGCATAGCATCGTGATGTATGCCATGAGCTGAGGAAAAAGAAGGAAGTCTGGATAGATGCGGATCATAAATGAAATAGGTCGAGATAGGAACCGAAGGTAAAATTTTGGTATAGCCTAATGAGTAGACTAAGGCACTAAGCCTGCTAATATTGCTGTAGTGTGGAAAGGAAATGGCACAGACCGATACTGTTTGACTAGAAGGCTTAGTATCGATAATCGAATGGATGAGGAGTTATTGATGTGATGTGTCATGAGGAACGAAGGGCTTGGACTAACTGAGACAAGATGAGGAGCACTATGACCTTGGAGGTAAGACATTGTGTAAGTATAAAGAAAGTGTTGAGTATCAAAAAAATGTTTCATGGAGAAAAGTGAGAAGGAAGTGTATAGGTGCTACTAATGAGCTATCCAAATTTAATGGAAGTAGTTGTAGCATGGATTTGGATGGCAGTTGATAGACTAACTGGGATAACTGTCCTTTTGGTGATATGTATAGATCATAAGCTGATTTGGATTGGAAGAGCCTTGTTATGATGAACTAATGAATATGTGAAACACCGTCATAGGTCACTTTTGTAAGGAAATTGGAATTTTTAAGTAGTTTGGTGGTATGGACTAAAGGGAGTTGATGAACATGATTGGATATGAGTATATCCAGCTACTTGGAAAAGGAGGGACAAAGTGAGAAATTGCTACAAGTATAGGAGTCGTGTTGAGAGCTTGGGTGACTAATTTAGAGGGACGTGGGAAACTCGTTAGCGTTGTCTCAGTTTTCATATAATGATAGTTATCATACTAGAAGTCGATGAATGCCATTTGACGCACTATATGGAAGGATAGGGTGAGTTTTCCTTATGGTGGACTAAAATCCGTGAAAGAGACTACTAATGTGGAAATGGTGTTTGTGGGAAATGAAGAGAGAAACAAGATATGCTATGTTGAAAAGGAGGAAACCACTACAGTTTAGTGACAAAGTTATGTATCAAGTTTCACCCATAGTAACGGGTGCCATGTTTAGGAAAAAGGGAAACGTTGATGTCAGTTTTGTAGGTCTATTTATGATCTTTTGAAAGATTAGACCAATAGTTTATGGGTATATTATTACCTAGGGAATTGAGTGGTGTACATGATATATTTCATGTATTGAGATTTGGGAAATATGGTTTGAGAATACATATTTGCATGTGCGGTTATTAGGGATTTGTGTTAAAAAGAGTCATTTGTGAGATTTATTGGCTGTGAGGTTAAGAGTTTAGGAATGAATTTAAATATTGTTGGTTTGTATATGTGGTATTTTGAGACTTGAACTAAAGTACACATAGAAATGAGAGGAGTTCATTTAGAACAAGTATCCTCATGTGATTTGTTGTTTGTGTGTTTGATCCTAAGGAGTAAATATCAGGACGAGATTTCTATTAGGAGGGAGTGATGTGACAACCATAGTTTTTGGAGTTCGTCACTTAGACTATAGTTTAAGGTGTTTTGTGCAAATATGTGCTTTTATGTGCTTATGTGTTTATTTTGTGTGTTTGGAGTGAGGTTTGGATATCGTTTATGGGTATATGGTACTCATAAGTAAATCGAGGAACGTTTATTTCATGTTCATGAGCTCACAAGGTAGTGACTATGAAATGAGATGGCGTTATTTCGTGGCTTTACGTATACGTATATGTATTATTAGAAAGTCGTATTTTTACGATTCAGGGTTTGCATTTAGGTGTCTCGGATGAGGTATTTAGTCACGAGAATAAATTACGGGATGGTTTTAAGTCATTTAAGACTTATTTATATAGTTTATTTCATATTCTAATAGTTTTTATAAAAATGTATATTTTTACGTTTTTTACGGTATACGCGTAAAAACTGACTAGTTTTACGGTTTTGAGGTTTCCGAGGCTTTAGGAGCTAAAATAAATTAAGGTAAATTAAGGTATTATTAATAGGGTTTTGCTAACCACCACCCATAGGGTGGTTTTTTATACATTCCATAATTAAAAATTTAACAATTATGAATCTCAAGTATACCATGTTTAATATACTTACTAATTAATATATACCATATAAAAACTTACTTACCTTAATTATATATGTTATAATCATTTATTTATAGAAATAAGTAGTTCAAATTTGGAAATGTTTGTAATTATAGAATGTATAAAAACTACCCTATGGGTGTTTGTTAGCAAAACCCTTAATAATATATTAATAAGTAATAAAAAGAAAAAAAAATATAAAAATACATATAATAGTCAGTTTTGGGATGCAAGAAAGAAAAAGAAAATGGAAAAAAAGGAAAAAGGGGAACCGGACTTTTGTAATGGGCCTAGGACTTGTTAGAAAATTATATAAAAACTTACAATTAACCAAAAACATTCTTAAAATCATTGGAGATCAAGCTTAAGTCGAAATCCATGGAGTCTATTTAGGGTTTTCATATTTTTCTTGTCTTCCATTAATTCTAAGGTAAAAATATTCAACCTCTTTTTAATTAAATTATTTTTAATTCTTTCTTAATCATTATATGATGGATCTAGGTTAGTGTTTATTACAAAATCTGTAATTTAATGTTATCACAATGATATAGACATGATCATAATAATTAGGGTTAATGATTAAACATGATGAGGGTAATTAATTAGGTTAATTATGTTAAATTCGTTTTTAAAAACTGGGCATAATTTTTGGGTCATTGTTTTGATCATATCTAGAGTTTTACAAACTTTTAATTTTCGAATCTTATGTCCCTGGAAAGGTAATTGGGTTGGCTTTCAAATGCAAGAAACGAGAACTAAATTGAAGGTCTGGAAGTGGGTCAAAAACAGGTTACATCAGTCGGGTGTCAAAACAGTTTTTTGATCAGCTTGTTTTCTTTTTATGTTTTGAATTGTTTGGGGTACTTAGGGTTATATTGGAACCTTCAAACGAACATGAGACTTAGATTATATAAAAAAATAAAAGATCTGGAGGAGGTATAAAGAAATGGGTTAGGGTAAGACCCTCTGATCATAACAAACTTTTCATATGTTCAAAATCAGTAAATTCTGGATATGTAAAAGTATATAAATATATATGGAGGCCTTAACAGTGTCTTCAAGGTTGCGGCCAAAAAGGAGAGTTATCTAACACATGTAAGAGCATAGGATTTCTTTTACAGAGGAAGTTGATTTGGTTAAGGGGGTGTTCGACCTATAGTTTAAGGTATGAAAAACGGGACTGTTTTGGGTTAAATGTTAACAGGGAGAGTTATGAACTAAACTAAGTTAAGGGCTTTATAGAGGGGTGTCATGAGATTCATATGGCATATAAATGGGGTTAAGCTGTAGGACAAGGTTAGATATCCATCATAGATTGATGATCCATTTTGATATGTGGTTTATGTCTTGATTGTATACGTTTGTATGTTTAGATTTTTGCTAGAGTGCGGGTACTTGGAGAAGCTTGTTCAGGTGAGTTTCATAGTCCCATATCTTTTAATGTATTGATTTCCAGATGGGATGGAAGAGACATTGTATGGTTTTGTAACTAATGCTGTGAATGATTTTATGGTTTGTGATGGACTTGTGTGTACATTTATGTGATTAATCGCTATGTGATTCTTGATTGTTATTGTGGCTTGACTTGGTACCAAGGGGATGTTGACAAGGCGGGGCCTTGGGATTGGTTCATAGGTGTATGGGCGCCTATGGGACAATGGTTATTGGTAAGGCTGGGAGCCTTGGAAATTGTGGCTATTGGTAAGGCTTGGTGCCTTTGTATGGTTAATCTTGAATGGTAGTTGTTAATGCATAATTGTAACACATTGTCCATATGTTATTTTATTGATGGTTGTTATTCACAGCTTATAACTATTTTGGGGTTAATTCTAAACCTATGACTCTCACCAACTTTATGTTGACGTGTTTTAGTGTCTCTTTCAGGTGATAATGTGGTTATGCGTGAGAATATGAGTGGCTAGCTGGGAGGCTTAGGATTGCATTGGAGGAACCCCCTTTCCTCTTAGTCCTTACTTATGTTTAAATAAGTGATACTTTGTAGACACTTATATGTTTGTTATTTGTTAATTGTGTGTCTTTGGTAAGAGGTAGACCTGTTACCTACTTACCTAGACGCCTGCATTGTTTGTGATATCTTCATGACATTGTGTCATCATTTATGATATTTCCAATTCATTTAGTTATCTCTATAGACACGTTATTGTTGTGATGATATCCATACGTCACGCCCCATCTTCCGTCATGGTGGGGTGTGACAACCGAGCATCAATATCAAGTGGAAAATCTACCCAACAACCCTATAGAGGGGCTAGGAATAGATTATTGCAAATCCAAAACCAAAAGATAAAAGGAACCCTAAAAAAGGTGTTTTTCCTTTGGTGTTGATTGCAAAAAAGAAACCAAGCAAATCACACAAACCAATAGAAACCCTGAGGTGCGATTGGTTTGTTGATCGCAGGAGGAGAGAAAGAAAGATTTTTGGATAGATAAATTATGAGGGTGGGGGGTTGTTTATATAGGCATAGACTTGTATCCATAAACAAATAAAAGAAAAGTTTTTCCTTCCCTTTTTACCCTCCATAACCGCCGGCCCAAACACCTCATTGGGGTGTTTCGGATCCTTCCAAACTTCTTTCTGTTTATTCCTCTTTCTATTTATTCCACAACGCTCGTTAATACTTAATTCTTAATTATTTAACGATCGTTAAAGTTATGTCTCGGTTTAATTTAATAAATACATAAATATATATTTATTAAATAAATTAATAAATACAATAAATATATTTATTAAAATAAATTAACTCTTTACGTATTGTGTGCAATCCCGTAATTTCGAGTTCGATCCTACCACACGACTATTAAATATAAGTCCATAAACTTACAAGTTCTGTTCCTGGTTTCCCTCCATATACCAAGAATATATCTTTCGTACTCCTCAAATACTTTAGAATATGTTTAACAACAGTTTAGTGGAGCTTCCCTGGATTCTGTTGGTATCTACTGACCAAGTTCTGAGCAAACGCCACATCGGGAGTTGTGCATCTAATAACATACATTATAGATCCAACAGTCGAAGCGTAAGGCACCTTCTGCATGTATGCCTCCTGTTCAGGAGTAGATGCATCCATCTCATGACTCAGATTATTCTTAACTTCCATAGGTTGAAAACCTTTCTTGGAATTACGTATATTATACTTCTTCAAAATCTTATCTATATAAGCATCTTGACATAGACCAATTAATCGTCTTTTCCTATCTTGATAGATCTAAATTCCCAGAATGTATGCAGCTTCTCTTAAATCCTTCATAGAAAAACATTTACCAAGATAATCCTTAACAACTTTAAGTCTTGGAATGTTACTTCCCATAATTAATATGTCATCAACGTATAGGACTAGGAATACTACATCACTCCCACTATATTTACGATATACACATGGATCATCACGTGTCACACCCCACCATGGCGGAATATGGGGTGCGACATATGGATATCATCACAACAATAGTGTGTCTATAGAGATAACTAAATGAAATGAAAATATCATAAATGGGTGACACAATGTAATGACAATATCACAAACAATGCAGGCGTCTAGGTAAGTAGGTAACAGGTCTACTCCTTACCAAAGACATACAAATACACACATCAACATATAGGTGTCCATAATGTATCACTTATTCAAACATAAAATATATAGGCTAAGAGGAATGGGGGTTCCTCCAAATGCAATCCTAACCTTCCAACTAGCCACTCTATTCTCACGCTTAACCACATTCTCACCTGAAAGAGACACTAAAACACGTCAACATAAAGTTGAAGAGAGTCACAGGTTTAGACTCCAACGCCAAATCAGTTATAAGTTGTGAATAACAACCATTAACAAAAGAACATATGGACAATGTGCTACAATTATGTATTAACAACTAGAATCCAAGATTAACCAATCACCACAAATCCAAGGCTCTACGTCTTACCAATAACCACAATTCCAAGGCTCCAAGCCTTACCAATCACCATGGTCCCATAGGCGCCCATACACCTATGAACCAATCCCAAGGCCCCACATTATCAACATCCCCTTATACCAAGTCAAACCACAATGACTAAGATGGTACGTGTCCCCTGATCCAAATCATAAACACAATCAAGAATCACATAGCAGTTAATCACATAAGTGCACACACAAGTCCATCACAAACCATAAAAACATTCACATCATTAGTTACAAAACCATAGAGTGTCTCTTCCATCCCATCTGGAATTCAAAACATTTATAAATCATAGAAACATGGGACTATGAAACTCACATGAAAAAGCTTCTCCAAGTACCCGCGCTCTAGCACAAATCTAAACACACAAACGTATACAATCAAGACATGAACCACATACCAAAATGGCTCATCAATCTTTGATGGATATCTAACCTTCTCCTAAAACTTAACCCTATTTATATGCCATATGAATCTCATTACACCCCTATATAAAGCCCTTAACTTAGTTTAGTTCATAACTCGTCTTGTTAACATTTAACCCAAAACAGTCCCGTTTTTCATACTTCAAACTATTGGTCGAACACCCCCTTAACCAAAATAAC
The DNA here is from genome assembly GCA_025667525.1 of Glebionis coronaria. Taxonomy (NCBI): domain Eukaryota; kingdom Viridiplantae; phylum Streptophyta; class Magnoliopsida; order Asterales; family Asteraceae; genus Glebionis; species Glebionis coronaria. The sequence goes on along the minus strand of CM046875.1, from coordinate 120,519,522 downwards.
ATGCCCTGTAAAAGAAACCATATGCCCTTACATGTGTTAGCTAACTCTCCCCTTTGGCCGCAACCTTAAAGCTACTGTTAAGGCCTCCATATATATATATATATATATATATATATATATATATATATATATATATATATATATATATATATATATATATATATATATATATATATATATATATATATATATATATATATATATATATATATATATATACATATATATACATATATATATATATATATATATATATATATATATATATATATATATATATATATATATATATATATATATATATATATATATATATATATATATATATATATATATATACTTTTACCTATCCAGAATTTATTGATTTTAAACATATGAAAAGTTTGTTATAATCAGAGGGTCTTACCCTAACCCATTTGTTTAGCCTTCCTCCAGATCTTTTATTTAATATATAATCTAAGTCTCATGTTCGTTTGAAGGTCCAATTATACTCCTAAGTACCATAAATATCTTAAAACATTAATTTAAACCCGACTGATTTCAAGACTGCTTTGACCTCCGACTGTTGTAACCTGTTTTTGACCCACTTCCAGACCTCCAATTCAATTCTAGTTTCTTGCATATTAAAGCCAATTCAATTACCTTTTCAGGGATATAAGATTCGAAAATTAAAAGTTTGTATAACTCTAGATACGATCAAAACAATGCACCAAAAATTCTGCCCAGTTTTTAATTACGAATTTAATTGAATTAACCTAATTAATTATTCATAATTTATTTAATCACAAGCCCTAATTTATCTAATCATTATAATAACATTAATTCTCAGATTTTAATTTTTACCTAACCCTAAATCCATCATAATTGATGTTTACATGAATTAGAAACATGATTTAGTTAATAAAAACGTAATTAGAACATGATTTTTACCTCTAATCTTCAAGGGATTGATTTTTCTTGAAAACCCTAACCTCCATTGATGTATTTTCGACCCTATAACTGATATAAGTCGTTCATGGCCTTTAGGGGTCTTAATTTATATTAAAACACATTTCCTAATCCTAATTTAAGGCTAAAACCAAAACTTTCCATATTTTCTAACCCCCTTCCACCAAATTGGCCCATAACCGACCCAAATAGCCTTTTTCTTTATTTTTTTATTATTTACTGTATATTAACTAATAATTATCATTACCTTAAATTTCCTTAATTTATTTTAGCTCCTAAAACCTCCAAAACCGTTAAACCGTAAAACTAGTCAATTTACGCGTATACCGTAAAAGACGTAAAAATATACAGTTTTATAAAAACTTTTAGAATATGAAATAAACTATACACATAAGTTCTAAATGACTTAAAACCATCCCGTAAATTATTCCCGTGACTAATTACCTCATCTGAGACCTATTAATGCTAACCTTAAATCGTAAAAATACGATTTTCTATAATACATATACGTATACGTAAAACCATGAAATAACACCATCTCATTTCATAGTCACTACCTTGTGAGCTCATGAACATGAAATAACCGTTCCTCAATTTACTTATAAGTACCATTTACCCATAAACGATATCCAAACCTCACTCCAAACACACAAAATAAACACATAAGCACATAAAAACACATATTTGCACAAAACACCCTAAACTATAGTCTAAGTGACGAACCCCAAAACCATGGTTGTCACATCACTCCCTCCTAATAGAAATCTCGTCCCGAGATTTACTCCTTAGGATCAAACACACAAACAACAAATCACATGAGGATACTTGTTCAAAATGAACTCTTCTCATGTCCATGTGTACCTTAGTTCATGACTCAATATACCACATATACTAACCAACAATATTTAAATTCATTCCCAAACTCTTGACCTCACAGCCAATAAATCTCACAAATGACTCTTGATAGAACGAAGACTCTTATTAACACAAATCCCGAATAACCATACATGCAAATACGCATTCTCAAACAACATTTACCAATCTTAATACATGAAATATATCATGTATACCATTCAATTCCCTAGGTAATTCTATACCCATAAGATACTAGTCCAATCTTTCCAAATATCATAAATGGACCTATAAAACTCGTCATCAACTTTTCTCTTTTACCAAAACATGCCACCCATTACTATAGGTGAAATTTCCTACATAACTTTGTCATTAAACTCTAGTTATTTCCTCTTTTTCAAAATATCATCTCTTGTTACTCTCATCCTTTCCACAAACACCATTTCCACATTAGTAGTCTCTTTCACGAATTATAATCCACCATAAGGACAACTCACCCTATCCTTCCATATAGTGCCTCAAATGGCATTCATCGACTTCTAGTATGATAACTATTATTATATGAAAACTCAGACATCGCTAACAAGTTTCCCACATCCCTCTAAATCAGTCACCTAAGCTCTCAACACGACTCCTATACTTGTATCAATTTCCCACTTCGTCCATTGATGTAGGATTTTCGTACACGTTTTAGGAAAAACACGTATGAGCGGCAAGTATTAAATCTCACGTTTTAGGAAAAACGCGAAATCGAATAAATGCGAGTTCGTTCCCGAAGGAGGTGTGTGAATTAAGTGCCAATTATATAAAATCAAAGTTTGGATTAGTGTCGTTTTTGGTTTAGAAGAGAGAAAATTAAAGACGAGTTACGACTACGATTACACTAAGACGATTTGACGTAAAACGTGACAAAATTAAAAATTAAACCGAAAAATTAATTAAAAATGAAAACTAAGTCTAAAATAATATAAATAAGAATAAAAATCCAATAAATATATTTTAAAACCTTTTATTAATTAAATATTCAATTTTTAATGCTAATTAAAGCCCTAAACTTAAATATAATTAACTAAAAGTCCAAAATATTATTTTAATGAACTAATAACTCACTTACATTATTTAAAGAATAAAAGTATTTTTCCTAAATTTTGAAACTATTTATCTATTTTTAAAACACTAAAAACAATTTTTAAACTAAAATAATGATTAAAAATAATAAATTAATGCTAAAATTACTTGGACTATTTGAAAAATCCTAAATTATATTACTAAACAGTAGAAAAAGTTAAAAAGTTGAAAAAGTAAAATTTTAACACTAAAAGATAAAACAGATTTGATTTAAAACTAATTAAACTAAGATTAATTCTAAAAAATACTTAAAAAGGTGAACAGTAAAACTTTTTTAAACTAAAATCTTAAAATATTTTTCTTAAACTAGGAAAAATGTTAAATGAAAAATATAAAGATTTTGCACTTGAAGACAAAAATAGTTAATTAAAAACTAATTAAAAATGCAATTAATTCTAAAAAATAGAAAATGTACAGTAAATTGAAAATAAACTTTTCTAAAAAATCAGGAATTAATAAATAGTAATGAAAATTGGAATCACTGAATAAGTCCTAAAAATGCTCACAAAAGACAAAAAAATGAAAAACTAAAAGGGACATGTCCGGGACTTTTGTCCTTATCCCTAGCAGTGGAAACTTTTACACTAGCAGGGGGAACTGAGTTCCCACTGACAATGAAAAATATGAGGTCTGGGCACCTTTTGAGGTGTAACTTTTTTGTTGTTGGGTTTTATTTGGATACAAGGGCACCCCTACACTCAGTGGAGTGTAGGGAGTCTAGATAAACAGTAAAACACATAAGTCCAAGTCAAAAACTTCACACAAATGTACAAAATCAGTTACTGAAATGATAAATGTGGTCTGTGAACAGTAAGCTGATTCAAATGGCCAAATAATGAGATTCAAACTCCCAAATCTTGCTCACAACAACACTACACTACTAATAACTGATTAAGAGCCCTAAGTTATACCATAACTTAACAGTCTACAAGATCTAAATAAGCAAATTACTAAAACCAAGTTGTTTAAAGACCTACTGATTTTTATCAGGTTTTGCCAAGAATTGAGCATGCAATTTCTAACAAACCTACCACCCTTAAAAACCAAATACTGATAATACTATTTAAACCTAACAAAGTGTTTTAGACTGGTTTAAAACCAAGGACAAGTCAAACACTAAGCCTAATAAACAGAACCAAACACCCCTATATATATATCCCCAAATGAGACTAATCAAATAAAAATTGCTAAAATCTACCAAATCAACTTACAACTATCTTAGCATGCTTAAAACATCTAAAGAACTTGATATAAACAATAACATCTCACAAATTCAGTCAATCACAAGAAATCACAAAAAAAATCAAAGAAAATTCACTAAACTTGCTAAAAGGAGGGTTCAATCCCTTTTACCTTGTTGGACCTGCATCCAGGCCCCACAATGACCAGATGAGGCCATCTCCTATAAGCTTGCAGTGAGCTTTTGGCTTTTAGGAAAGAATGTGATTAACTGAGGTGATAGGGCAGACTACAGGAGTCAAGACCCTTAGAACAAGCAACAAGAAATGGAATGACCTCCTTTTTTTATACCTGCTGAGAACAACACACAACCTAAACCCAAAAACTGAAAACAAAAGCTGGTTGTCAAGAACAACTTTTGTTATTAGCTTATGGATTCAAGATTAGTAAACAATTGAAACCAATATTTTAGAAAACCTAAACTTGAAAGAACCAAAAGTACACTAAAAGACTTTAACATAAATCTGTAATCACAACATAAGGGTCCACTTTCACTTCACCTTATGTTATGATTCAGGTTTCTAGAAATCCTTTGAACTCACTTTCTTTTTGAAAACAAACTTGAAAACCAGCTTTCCTTGAAACGAATTTGAAACTAACTTAAGGAGCTTATACAAGCTTATGGAGGCTTTTTGTATGTCAAACAAACAGCCCCTAAAAGCTCCTATAAACATAGATAAAAACAGATTGTAATCCAAGTGTCCTTGAGATTATAAGCTAATTTTTGTAAAAGAAAGGTGACTGTTTACACTACTAAAGCAAAAAAATGGAACATAACTTTGGCTTGCAAGAATTTTTAAAAACCTGTAACTATTTAGTTGATAAAAAGAACTTTACAAAGCAAAAGTTGGAACAAAGAAGGGAAAGTCACAGGCGACTCCCTTAAATACAAGTCTAGGATGATTCTAGAACTAAAGTATACAAAAACCCTAATGCTATTGATCTGCCAAAACTACCCTTGGAGCATCTTCAGAATATGCTTGATTTATCCTTGGTTTGAATTCAGTCAAGGTCGACATGTGATGTTTTCTTGTATTGTTGTGGAGTATACAGCTGTTGGGGAGCATCATGGTCGTTTATTTTGAGTAGCAAGCATGCCATCAAATCCTAAACGTTTATCTTCTGCCAAAGTTTTGGTTTCTTGTGAGTAGTGGGGCAGGGGATGCCCATGTGATGGTGTTGGATGATGTGGAGTTTGATTTAGGGGTGGGAAATGAGTGAGGGGACCCTTAATTGGGGATCTACAACATATCAAATTAAACCCCTTTCGTTTAGGGATAATATCAATTTAGGGTTCTTGGTTGGGAAGGAGGGTGGTTTAATCTATTTTGGGTGTAAAACAAGTGTTACCCGCCACTTAAACAGGTTTAAAATCATTTAATTTTTTAATAAAACGTGTTTAGTGGGGGTTGAGGTGGCAGTGTGATGTCGCGGTTGGGGGTGACGTGGGAAGTTGTGGTTGGGTGGATGATTTTGGTTGTCTGGTCATGTTGAGCCCCTTAATTTTCCAAAAGTTGCTAAACAACTTCCCAACAGCTTATACTCTCAATCCTTTGTAAAGTTCTTTAAGCTATTTGCAATATCAGTCCCTTAGTTTAGGAATTAATGGTGTAAGGACTATAAATGTAAAGCATGAATTCTTCAAGGGTATTTCTTGTACAATCTTCATTCTTAAAGGACCAATGTTGTTAATAGTGATTCTTAAAGGGCTAAAGTTGACAATTCTCCAAAGATGAGGGACCAATATTGTACATTCTTCAAACTTCAAGGACTTTAATGGAAAATCACATTCGGGTCTGGTTCTTTGTGCGGATTCGTTTCTCGTGTTCGTTTTTGCTTGATTCTTGCGATCTTTTGTTGATTTCATGATATCCGTACCTAAAATACACAATGAACAAACACAAGCATATATTTGGGTATTTTGATGATATTTTAAGCGTTTTAAGCCCGATTTGGACGAAGAGACTATGTATAATTGCAGTCTCATCACTCCCCCATACTAAACCATTGCCATGCCCTCACGAAATGCTAGAATTAAGTAGGGATAATAGGTTCTAAATGTAACATTGTTGTCCAGTTTTACTATGTTATGCAATCACTTATTAATCTTACTAAAAAACGCACCCACCTTTACTAATCCCTACTATTCTAACATTATTATCCTTTCCGTTTGATTTTGATGACGTGGCATCGTTACTATATGTTTGACCCGTTAACTTTTGTTTGACCCCGTTAACTTTTGTAAATAAGTTTTGTTAACTTTTGGGAAAGTTTCTTATTCATTGGTCAATGTTTGACCCGTTATATTTTCGTATCATTCATTCATCCGTATCAATGTCTTCCTCACCATTTTTTATTTCCATGTCTTCCTCTTCAACCCCTCACTATTGAACAAGAACAAAAAAGCAAAAAATGATCCATATCTGAAATCGGTGCTCATTATTGCTTTTTTGCTTCTTTGTTGTCCAGATTCAAAACCCACGTGTCCAGATGCAAAAAATGATCCATATCTGAAATAGGTGCTCTTCAACCCCTCACTATTTCCATATCTGAAATCGGTGCTCATTATTGAACAAGAACAAAAAAGCAAAAACCACGTGTCCAGATTCAAAACCCACGTCCAACATCTTTGTCGTTCATTAATAATAAACCCCATGTCCAGATCCAAAATCCACCGTCGGTTAATGGTTTTGTACGAAAATCTTTTTTGATATTGGTTTTGTATGTTATGTTGTTGGATAGATCGAAACAACAATCAATGAGCACCGATTTGTTTCTTGGTTTGACGTGATGTTTGTTATATGAATTTTTGAAAGATTTGATATGTTTGTGAGATTTCAGATATGAGAGGAATGGTGGTGTTTATTAACACAGGGATATGAGTTTTTGGTTTTGTGAGAAACAGATCCATTATTCATTTGTTCAGAGAGGGTCTCCCCGGACCGCCAACCTAAGCCGACGGCCGGAGAGACAATGGTTAAAGTGGCGGCGGTAGATTTAGGGTTTGGTGAGATTAGTTTTATTTTGATAGAGAGAGATAGAGAGAGAGAGAGAGAGAGAGAGAGATAGAGAAAGAGAGAGAAAAAAAAATCTTTCCCACTACTGCAACCAAATGATCCATCCTTTTCTCTAACGAGTTAAACAAAAGTTAGCAAAAGTTAACGGGGTCAAACAAAAGTTAATGGGTCAAACATATAGTAACGATGCCACGTCATCAAAATCAAACGGAAAGGATAATAGTGTTAGAATAGTAGGGATTAGTAAAGGTGGGTGCGTTTTTTGGTAAGATTAATAAGTGATTGCATAACATAGTAAAACTGGACAACAATGTTACATTTAGAACCTATTATCCCTTTCCTAAAAGCCAAAAGCTCACTGCAAGCTTATAGGAGATGGCCTCAGCTGGTCATTGTGGGGCCTGGATGTAGGTCCCATAAGGTAAAAGGGCTTGAACCCTCCTTTTAGCAAGTTTAGTGATTTTTTTTGAGTTTTTTGTGATTTCTTGTGATTGACTGAATTTGTGAGATGTTATTGCTTATATCAAGTTCTTTAGATGTTTTGAGCATGCTAAGATAGTTGAAAGTTGATTTGGTAGGGTTTAGCAATTTTTTCTTTGATTAGTCTCATTTGGGGATATATAGGGGTGTTTGGTTCTGTTTATTAGGCTTAGGGTTTGACATGTCCTTGGTTTAAAACCAGTCTAAAACACTTTGTTAGGTTTAAATAGTATTATCCGTATTTGGTTTTTAAGTGTGGTAGGTTTGTTAGAAATTGCATGCTCAATTCTTGGCAAAACCTGATAAAAATCAGTAGGTCTTTAAACAGCTTGGTTTTAGTAATTTGCTTATTTAGATCTTGTAGACTGTTAAGTTATGGTATAACTTAGGGCTCTTAATCAGTTATTGGTAGTGTAGTGCTGTCGTGAGCAAGATTTGGGAGTTTAAATCTCATTATTTGGCCATTTGAATCAGCTTACTGTTCATAGACCACATTTATCATTTCAGTAACTGATTTTGTGCATTTGTGTGAAAATTTTGACTTGGACTTGTGTGTTTTACTGTTTATCTAGACTCCCTACACTCCACTGAGTGTAGGGGTGCCCTTGTATCCAAATAAAACCCAACAACAAAAAAGTTACACGTCAAAAGATGCCCAAACCTCATATTTTTCATTGTCAGTGGGAACTCAGTTCCCCCTGCTAGTGTAAAAGTTTCCACTGTTGGGGATAAGGACAAAAGTCCTAGACATGTCCCTTTCAGTTTTTCTTTTTTTTTTGTCTTTTGTGAGCATTTTAGGACTTATTCAGTGATTCCAATTTTCATTACTTTTTTATTTAATTTCTGAATTTTTAGAAAAGTTTATTTTCAATTTACTGTTCATTGTCTATTTTTTTAGAATTAATTGGATTTTTAATTAGTTTTTAATTAACTATTTTTGTCTTTTAGTGCAAAATCTTTATATTTTTCATTTTTAACATTTTTCCTAGTTTAAGAAAATTATTTTAAGAATTTTAGTTTAAAAAGTTTTACTGTTCACCTTTTTAAGTATTTTTTAGAATTAATCTTAGTTTAATTAGTTTTAAATCAAATCTGTTTTGTCTTTTAGTGTAAAAATTTTACTTTTTCAACTTTTTAAAATTTTCTACTGTTTAGTAATATAATTTAGGATTTTTCAAATAGTCAAATTAATTTTAGCATTATTTTATTATTTTTAATCATTATTTTAGTTTAAAAATTGTTTTTAGTGTTTTAAAAATAGAAAAATAGTTTGAAATTTTTGGAAAAATACTTTTAGTCTTTAAATAATATAAGTGAGTATTTGTTCATTAAAATAATATTTTGGACTTTTTGTTAATTATATTTAATTTTAGGGCTTTAATTAGCATTAAAAATTGAATATTTAATTAATAAAAGGTTTTAAAATATATTTATTGGATTTTTATTATTATTTATATTATTTTAGACTTAATTTTCATTTTTAATTAATTTTGTCACGTTTTACGTATTTACGTTCGCGTTTTACGTCAAATCGTCGTAGTGTAATCGTAGTCGTAGCTCGTCTTTAATTTTCTCTCTTATAAACCAAAAACGAAACTAATCCAAACTTTGACTTTATATAATTGGCACTTAATTCACACACCTCCTTCGAGAACGAACTCGCATTTATTCGGTTTCGCGTTTTTCCTAAAACGTGAGATTTAATACTTGCCGCTCATACGCGTTTTTCCTAAAACGTGTACGAAAATCCTACATCAATTTTTGGCGCCGCTACCGGGGAGGTGTTTTTGTGTTGCCATTATTACTATCGTGTTTGTGTGAGTAGTGCGTTTTTGCTTTTCAATTTTTGGAAAGCGTAAATAACGTACATACTCATTTTGGTTATTTTTCATTAATATATTATAGTATCCAAATAAATCGTGTTTTAATTTTCCTAAAATTAAACAAACAACAATCATTTTACTATATTGTAGATATCCCATTATCGTTTTCGTTTTTCTTGTGAATATATTACTATATTGTACTTACGTAGAACAATAAATATACAAGTACTCCAAAAGCGTGAAAACGCAAACTTGATTCGAGATTTCATCACTCGATCATTGTATTCGAATCTAAAGCAAAAGTTTAAAGGCAAAATAGATAAATACTTTCATGAGGCTTAATTTCAATTAACACAAACTATAAGGTGGGTATAAGGCGGTTGTATTTCACGACCTAAGGGAAAAAGGCTCTTATGTGCTTAGCGCTGCCTCGTTTCCCCCGCTTGCTTGTGCGTGTTTTGAGAAAGAGGGCCAATCGAGGGTTTGCCGCCCAAGTATTATCTACGTATATTATATTTGCTTGTTTTCAAGATTAAACCCTCTTGAAGGTTTTGGTATTCCACCAACGTTCTATAGTCATCGAAGGCGTTCACTCCACGCGATCGTTTTCATTCTTTGAGGCTCCTTTAATCGAGAAATCGATTCGAGGATAGATTTGTAGATTTGAGTCTATGTAATACACAAAAATCCAAAAAAAATTAGAAAAATAATCAAAAACCAAAAAAATTGAAAAATCGGAAAACCCCAAAAAGAATCTTCTTTGCTACCCTTTCTACGCTTAGTGCATGCGCACTCGATCGAAGGATTATTCTAATTCTAGCGACGCTTCGAATCGACGCAACCGTAATCGAAGGAATTGACAACGTAGACGAGCTTTAAAAACCGACGTTCCTAATATCGTTGTTGAAGAGACCGTAGATGAGATGGCCAACAATCCTTCGATGATGGAATTGCTCCAAGCACCCACCGAGGGTTATGGAGACGCGACCGTAATTCCCGCTATCGAAGCGGAGAATTTTGAGATTAAGAGCGGAATGCTTTAATTGATTCAAGCTACGAAGTTTCGAGGTCGTGAAGCCGATAATCCTCACGACCATATTTAGAATTTTGATCGTCTTTTAGCCACAAGCAAGTTTAAGAATGTCGACACCGATGTCGTCAAGCTTATGCTTTTTCCGTACTCGCTCGATGGTGCCGCTAAGGATTGGTACGAGAAAGAGCCACCTAATTCCATAATTACATGGAAGGATCTCGTTTCAAAATTCGTTAATCATTTTTTCCCACCGTCTAAGACGACGTTTTTCAAAAATGAAATTACGAGATTTGAGCAAAAACCGAATGAATCATTTAGAGATGCGTGGGATCGTTTTAAGGAATTGTTTAGGAAATGTTCTCACCATGGATTTTCCGAGTTGGACCAAATCGATACGTTTTACAACGGTCTTAGTTTTCAAGAACAAGATTCGTTGAATTCCGCCACCGGTGGCAACTTTTTATGTAAGACTCCGAAAGATGCATTAATGATTATCGAGAATCGATACAAGGTTTACCAAATCCGCAACACACCGAGTGTTGCCAATGTCGCCAATGTTGGTAGTTCTAATCGCGACATTGAGAGAGTTGATGCGAAAGTCGACAAGCTAACGAATGTGTTTACGTCTTTTCTCGTCGAAGTGCAAAAGAAAGACGCTCCCGCAACGGTGAAACGGTTGAGGCATCGTGTACGTTTTGTTGTGGACCTCATAATTATGACGAGTTTGCGGCTATGGATGGCCAAACGTCGAATGTGAGTGCGTTAAACAACAATTTTTCAAATCTAAATCAAAATAACGCTGATCTATCGCAACAAGGCAATTATAACCAAGGCAACAATTTTAATCAAAACCGAAACAATTTTCAAGGAAATAATCAACAAGGAAATTTTTCGAATCAAAATCAAGGTTATAACCAAGGTCGTAATTTGAATTGGCAAAATCGAGACAATAATCAAAACTCGAATTTTTCAAACAACAACAATCAAGGAAACATTTTTTTCAAGTGGGAATCAAAACAATTTTCAAAGAAATAATCAAAACCAAGGGAACTTTAATTCAAATCAAAATAGTTCGTCAAACGATTTTCAAAATTACATGAAAACGAATGAGGCTAATATGAGACGATTAGAGGGAGAAATTGGTACTTTGAAAAACGATTTTTCTAATACTTTGAAACTTCAAAACACGAAAATTGAACATGGACAAATTGACATAAAAAAGATGTTTTCGGATATTATGAACAAAGCCTCGGGTGCTTCATCGAGTCCGTTACCTAGTGACACCATTGCAAATCTGAAGGAACAATGTAAAGCCGCCTCGTCTCGTGAGAAAGGTCGTGTGATTACCCCTTACCTTGATGGATTTCGAGTTGTTCCTTCTTATCAACCCTCGACTTCTAAGACGTCTTATTATTCTAAAGTCGATGGGGTGAACGTGGCGACCAAGGAAAAGAGTGCACACCCTCGTGTACCTAAAATTCCATCCACGGTTCAAAAAGAGAGCTTTACCGACCTTACGAAAGTAACCCTTGAAGAAACTTGTGCATCGATCCTTCTTAGAAAACCCAAAAGCCATATGCCGAGAAAGGAAGAGGATCCGGGCCAATTTCTATTACCTTGTGATTTTTCCGAGATTGAGGGATGTTTAGCCCTTGCCGATTTAGGTGCTAGCATCAATCTCATGCCTCATTCTCTTTGGAAATTAATGAGATTGCCTAATCTTACCCCCACAAACATGACAATCGAGCTTGCAAATTGTACGCCATTAATACCAATTGGAATAGCCGAGGATGTCTATGTCAAAGTTAGAAAGTTTGTTTTTCCCGCGGATTTCGTTATATCTGATTACGAGTTTGACCCTAAATGTCCCATTATTTTAGGCCGACCATTTTTATCAACGGCTCGAACCGTAATCCACGTTCACGAGGGGAGACTTTCTATGAGATATGGGGATGACAAAATGGACTTTTTCACGAGTAAATCCCAAGTGTTTAATGATAATGAAAAAACCGAGGTTTCAAAACCTAATGTTTCTAAACCTAATGATTTCAATATGTTCACTTTAGCGGAAAGAATGAGGCTTAATGCATGTTTTGAAAAAATTAAGAAGAACGATTTTAATGATGATGACTTTAATGATAAAGAATACGTGTACCTAATTCAAAAGGGTATGTGTAAATTTATGAATAAAAATCACTTTGGGATGCATTCAATGAAACAAGTGAAATACCAATTCCGAAGGGCGACATTAGTGCCATCACGACAATGACCAAAATGAACTCGTCTTCACCACCTTCGAAGGACCACGTCTTTGAGGCTTCAACTTCTAACTCCATCGAAGTGCCTCCTTTTCCTAGCCCAACACCCGTTGAGGCGAAAAGTTTTATCGACATCGATCCTCTCGTCTTAGAAAAGTCACCTAAGCATAGTCATTCGACTTGTAAGACCATGGTTGTGAGTGCTCACATCGACTCTTTCTTTGACGACGACGATGGCGATTTTGACGAGATTGATCATGTACTTCAAAATCCACATGCAATTTTTGATACTCCTAAAAAGAAATGTGTGAAGTACGATGATTACGAGTTTGATCCCGAGATTGAGGAAATCGTTGAACGAGATCTAGCTCTTTTGCCTCCACTTCCACCTACGAGCGAGGTCGATCTTTCCAAAATCGAGGATGAACTAAATGAGTTGGAACGTCTTATTTTCGATGACGAACCAACTCATGTGACCACCAAAAATCCAATTCTCGAGGAGTTACCTAATCAACACTCCTCAAATGAGAATTACGTTTACCACATTCGTGAGGATTTAACTTAGCAACAATCCCCACAAATGAATGATGGTTTCGTGCTTGATCGTGATCTTTTCGAGAGAGTTTCTAAGATACTCAAGGAGGGGAATGACAAACCTTGGTTTGACAAGCCTATCTTTGATGAGGAAATCGATGAGATCGACGTTCATGAGGATGACGAATATGTAGACCCCGAGGGGGCGGTGTTCTTTATTGACAAACGTTTTGAGAACTTATATAATCCACCACCCCCTAACCGCGACTTAAATGTGAGGATTTTTAGCGTGACTAATTTTGAATTTGACACGCCAAATATTTTCGACATTATCAAATCGGGTTTTCATAGAGAGTTTAAAAACGATGAAAAAGGAAAAGATTTTAAATTGGATTTAAAAGGTCTTTCTACATGTTTAACTCCGTCATCACCGTGTTATATGGGTGCTACCACCTCGTCTACTCCTTTTGACGATGGTTGGTGTGGATCTAGTGTGGGGGAAGCCCCTTATGTTCCCTCACATTTATCCACCGAGGACGAGATTTACGATCCAGAATTGCTTGTAAAGGGAAATCTCGGTCTTCCACCGATGCAATAAATGGAAAATCTTTTCGTTTGATTGGTATGAGTCTACCTCGAGTAGCTCATTATGTTGACTTACCCATTGCCCCACCTTTCTACTTCTCATCTCTTTTCTTCTACCCCTTTGGGGTTTTACTATCGGTTGAAGTAGCGTTGTTTCGTTTTTCATCCGAAAATGAGGACGCTATCTTTGACCCCGGTATACGTATATCGGGTTTTTAAGGTACTCCACGTACTTTTGGGCATTGTTTATCATGTAAGCCCCACCAAAAATGACCACACAATGATTATCCCTAAATGATCACATTTATGGGGATTCGAGTCGAGCTTTTGAATCGGTTATCAAAAACAAGGTGCCTCGTGGGGGATTCTCATGCTTATCCTTGTATATATTATCGCTTTCTTAGTTTAACGTAACGAGGAGACTTGTGCTCTTCCAACCTTTGTTTCGTAGTTGTTTGTGATTGTGATTCATTAGGTTCATCGTCATCATTGAAGCCTCTCGTGTTCGTTTTACGGATCACTCGAGCTTCGATCGTTGCCTTTGGAGATTCCGATATCCGATGATATCCTTTTATGTTCTAACGTTTATCTTATTAGCATAATTAATAAACGACTTTTAGGTTATTCGTTTTACCCTTTCCATGCTCTAGATTAAGCATTCGACTTCGTCTCTAGTATGGGGGTTTTTTCACCCCTAGACTCGAAACATTGAGGACAATGTTTAGTTTTAGTATGGGGGGTGAGTAGATACTTCACCTTGCTCACGTCATCACGCAATCCAAATTTCATCTTTTTGTTATCGTTTAGTTGCAAAATAAGCTAAAAATTGCCAAATTTTAAAAATTTTCTTGTTTTTCATAAGTGTTTAAGACACGAATGTAGGTTTTCCGTTGGTGAGAATAAGAGTAATTTTTTACTCGACCGTGCGTGTTGAGCACTTAGCTTCGATTCCTTAACTTTTTAGGCTAAGTCTCTTAAATGAGGACGAGAAATGATAGAGTTATTTATAAGTCTCGTAATCGTCATGATCTCATGTGTAGTAATTATTAGCTTATTCTCCCCACGCTTTTGATAATAAATTGTTAATAAATATTGATTTAGCGGTTTAGTCACTATTGTTGGTTTCTAATTTGTTTTAGTAGCTTCCATGTAATTAAATTAGGAAAACATTAAGATATCGCCAGCGTCACGGTTTTGAAGTATTGGCACCCGAATAATCGAAAGCTTTACCTAATAATAAGATTTCAAGTACTCACCTAAATTAAGAAAAAATTTGAAGCTCACAAGGCCGAAAAATCTATGCCCAAATTAAAAGTGAATCAAGCCTTAATCTTTGAAGCTTTAAAGATCCAAAATTCGCTTTAGCGTGAGGATATACATCTTTGGCCATAATAAAACCACCGATGATGGCGGATAAAAAAAGGCAAGGCAAGACCGAAGTCATAATAAAAGCTCCATGGCGGAGTTGAATAAAAGATGGAGGTAAACCTATGATAATAAGGCCCTTCCGTTAGGGGGCGTATAAAAGTCTTGGTAATAAGTCTCATGTTCAAAACCGTTATAAATACGTGTTTATCGATCCTTCTTGTTGACTTAATTTTTGACATTGTTGTCTATTAGGATTAATTATTAATTTAATGATTTTGGTTACACCGTTAAGACTCTATTTTTAGAATTAATCTCTATTCACGCATAAGTCAATGATGTATCCTCGTGATCATTAAGACAAAAATAAAATATAAGAGACACTAATTAGGAATAAGGGAGTTTAGGTGTGTAATTAACACTCATGAGATATGATCGTGTTGCTAACTTATAATAAAAATGATCTCGTTACACGCTTAGCATGGTATTGGGTGAAAATCGAGGACGACGAAATTATTTCTAACGAAGCATTCACGTGTTCTTGTTCTATGATCCTAAAAGTCACTTTATTGTGATGAAAACAATACATTTTGTCTAAAACGCGTGTAGTAGTTTATTTAAATTTATGTCTTCAATAAATGTCACATAAAAATGAATTTTAGAAGTGCTATGATACTTAATTGGGATAATAGGTTCTAAATGTAACATTGTTGTCCAGTTTTACTATGTTATGCAATCACTTATTAATCTTACCAAAAAACGCACCCACCTTTACTAATCCCTACTATTCTAACACTATTATCCTTTCCGTTTGATTTTGATGACGTGGCATCGTTACTATATGTTTGACCCATTAACTTTTGTTTGACCCCGTTAACTTTTGCTAACTTTTGTTTAACTCGTTAGAGAAAAGGATGGATCATTTGGTTGCAGTAGTGGGAAAGATTTTTTTTTCTCTCTCTTTCTCTATCTCTCTCTCTCTCTCTCTCTCTCTCTATCTCTCTCTATCAAAATAAAACTAATCTCACCAAACCCTAAATCTACCGCCGCCACTTTAACCATTGTCTCTCCGGCCGTCGGCTTAGGTTGGCGGTCCGGGGAGACCCTCTCTGAACAAATGAATAATGGATCTGTTTCTCACAAAACCAAAAACTCATATCCCTGTGTTAATAAACACCACCATTCCTCTCATATCTGAAATCTCACAAACATATCAAATCTTTCAAAAATTCATATAACAAACATCACGTCAAACCAAGAAACAAATCGGTGCTCATTGATTGTTGTTTCGATCTATCCAACAACATAACATACAAAACCAATATCAAAAAAGATTTTCGTACAAAACCATTAACCGACGGTGGATTTTGGATCTGGACATGGGGTTTATTATTAATGAACGACAAAGATGTTGGACGTGGGTTTTGAATCTGGACACGTGGTTTTTGCTTTTTTGTTCTTGTTCAATAATGAGCACCGATTTCAGATATGGAAATAGTGAGGGGTTGAAGAGCACCTATTTCAGATATGGATCATTTTTTGCATCTGGACACGTGGGTTTTGAATCTGGACAACAAAGAAGCAAAAAAGCAATAATGAGCACCGATTTCAGATATGGATCATTTTTTGCTTTTTTGTTCTTGTTCAATAGTGAGGGGTTGAAGAGGAAGACATGGAAATAAAAAATGGTGAGGAAGACATTGATACGGATGAATGAATGATACGAAAATATAACGGGTCAAACATTGACCAATGAATAAGAAACTTTCCCAAAAGTTAACAAAACTTATTTACAAAAGTTAACGGGGTCAAACAAAAGTTAACGGGTCAAACATATAGTAACGATGCCACGTCATCAAAATCAAACGGAAAGGATAATAATGTTAGAATAGTAGGGATTAGTAAAGGTGGGTGCGTTTTTTAGTAAGATTAATAAGTGATTGCATAACATAGTAAAACTGGACAACAATGTTACATTTAGAACCTATTATCCCTTTAGGAAAGAATATGATTAACTGAGGTGATAGGGCAGACTACAGCAGTCAAGACCCTTAGAACAAGCAACAAGAAATAGAATGACCTCCTTTTTTGTACCTACTGAGAACAACACACAACCTAAGCCCAAAAACTGAAAACAAAAGCTGGTTGTCAAGAACAACTTTTGTTATTAGCTTATGGATTCAAGATTAGTAAATAATTGAAACCAATATTTTAGAAAACCTAAAATTGAAAGAACCAAAAGTACACTAAAAGACTTTAACATAAATCTGTAATCACAACATAAGGGTCCACTTTCACTTCACCTTATGTTATGATTCAGGTTTCTAGAAATCCTTTGAACTCACTTTCTTTTTGAAAAAAAACTTGAAAAACAACTTTCCTTGAAACGAATTTGAAACTAACTTAAGGAGCTTATACAAGCTTATGGAGGCTTTTTGTATGTCAAACAAACAGCCCTTAAAAGCTCCTATAAATATAGACAAAAACAGATTGTAATCCAAGTGTCCTTGAGATTATAAGCTAATTTTTGTAAAAGAAAGGTGATTGTTTACACTACTAAAGCAAAAAAAATGGAACACAACTTTGGCTTGCAAGAATTTTTAAAAAGCTGTAACTATTTCATTGATAAAAAGAACTTTACAAAGCAAAAGTTGGAACAAAGAAGGGAAAGTCACAGGCGACTCCCTTAAATACAAGTCTAGGATGATTTTAGAACTAAAGTATACAAAAACCCTAATGCTATTGATCTGCCAAAACTACCCTTGGAGCATCTTCAGAATATGCTTGATTTATCCTTGGTTTGAATTCAGTCAAGGTCGACATGTGATGTTTTCTTGTATTGTTGTGGAGTATACAACTGTTGGGGAGCATCATGGTCGTTTATTTTGAGTTACAAGCACGCCTCAAATTTTAAACGTTTATCTTCTGCCAAAGTTTTGGTTTCTTGTGAGTAGTGGGGCAGGGGATGCTCATGTGATGGTGTTGGATGATGTGGAGTTTGATTTAGGGGTGGGAAATGAGTGAGGGGACCCTTAATTGGGGATCTGCAACATATCAAATTAAACCCCTTTCGTTTAGGGTTAATATCAATTTAGGGTTCTTGGTTGGGAAGGAGGGTGGTTTAATCTATTTTGGGTGTAAAAAAAGTATTACCCGCCACTTAAACAGGTTTAAAATCATTTAATTTTTTAACAAAACGTGTTTAGTGGGGGGTTGAGGTGGCAGTGTGATGTGGCGGTTGGGGGTGACGTGGGAAGTTGTGGTTGGGTGGATGATTTTGGTTGTCTGGTCATGTTGAGCCCCTTAATTTCCCAAAAGTTACTAAACAACTTCCCAACAGCTTATACTCCCAATCCTTTGTAAAGTTCTTTAAGCTATTTGCAATATCAGTCCGTTAGTTTAGGAATTAATGGTGTAAGGACTATAAATGTAAAGCATGAACTCTTCAAGGGTATTTCTTGTACAATCTTCACTCTTAAAGGACCAATGTTGTTAATAGTGATTCTTCAAGGGCTAAAGTTGACAATTCTCCAAAGATGAGGGACCAATCTTGTACATTCTTCAAACTTCAAGGACTTTAATGGGAAATCACATTCGGGTCCGATTCTTTGTGCGGTTTCGTTTCCCGTGTTCGTTTTTGCTTGATTCTTGCGATCTTTTGTTGATTTCACGATATTCGTACCTAAAATACACAATGAACAAACACAAGCATATATTTGGGTATTTTTATGATATTTTAAGCGTTTTAAGCCCGATTTGGACGATGAGACTATGTATAATTGCAGTCTCATCATCCATCATTTTCCAGTTAGCTCGATATACTCATATCCAATCATGTTCATCAACTTCCTTTAGTCCATACCACAAACTACTTAAAAATTCCAATTTCCTTACACAAGTGACCTATGATGATATTTCACATATTGATTAGTTTATCACAACGAGGCTCTTCCAATACAATCAACTTATGATCTATACACATCACCAAAAGGACGGTTATCTCAGTTAGTCTATCAACTGCCATCCGAACCCATGCTACAACTACTTCCATAAATTTGGATAGATCATTAGTAGCACCTATACACTTCTTTCTCACTTTTATCCATGAAAGATTTTTTTCCCCTGATACTCAAAACTTCCTTTATACCTACACAATGTCTTACCTTCAAGGTCATAGTGCTCCTCATCTTGTCTCAGTTAGACCAAGCCCCTCGTCTCTCATGACACATCACATTATAACTCCTCAACCATTCGATTATCGATACTAAGCCTTCCAATCAAACAGTATAGGTCAGTACCATTTCCTTTCTACACTACAACAATATTGGCATGCTTAGTGCCTTAGTCCACTCATTAGGCTATACCAAACTTTACCTTCGGTTCCTATCTCGACCTATTTCATTCATGATTCGCATTTATCCATACTTCCTTCTTCTTCCTCGGCTCATGACATACATCACGATGTTATGCTTCCTTTCTTTTAAGTCATCTATACCTCAAAACTTTTCCAAGTAGCTTCACTTGTTTTTTCTCATGATCAGTTCTCCTACTCCCTCCTAATAGGAACAGACTAGAGTTTTATGTGATCCCATGCGGATGACATTCTCATCTTATACCCATATTAGTTCCCATTTGTCTAAACTAAGCCATATTTTAAATTCTTATTCAGATCTCATACTTCTATTTTGATCTTGCACCCAACATAGGTACTTTCAATCATCATCTTCAAGGAATACTTGGTTCTCTCCTTCCATGGTTCTCCCTAATTCCTACACTATCCCGTCCAACAGAAATTCCATACTTCATTCATCAAATCTATGGAAATCGCTAGTGCATTGGATAATGCATAACTGTCTCTTCCCAAGATCTTTCATTACACCTTCACAAAACCGACTCTCAAATCACTTCTCCATGAACTTATTCAGCTCAGCTTCGCTACTCATCCCTCGATATTGATTGCCATAAAATATCTATCCACGTAGTCACTCGACTCCCCTTGTTACCTCCACGAGTTCTTAATCTCCCATGTTATGTATTCAGTTCATCACGATCCACTAGTTCAGCTCTTTGTAACTCCACTCTGGTACTCGGTCTGTCCTTCTTCGTCATGAACCATACGGAGATTCCCATCATATTGCTTGTCACCTTTCCAGTCCTTACAACTTCTGTGACTCCTTTGTAATCTCTTGCTTCCTTCTAGCAGCCGGCATGTAGTCCTTTCAGCTCCTTGATTACCGATGTAGCTCTTCACGCACTGCTTCTCGTCTCTATGATTTTACCTAGGAACTTCACACTACCCAGTAGCCTCTAACTTCAATTCATCTACCACAATATTTCTAAAGGTACTTCAACCCCTCAATGGCTGGCTCTTCCTTACTTGTTGTACTGCACCATTAATCAGCCTCCTACCAATCATTCTTTCACATCCATGTTTTCCTTCACGTGTCTACTACTACCTTGCCTCCATAACTATACCAATTCCCTTGCGTGTTAATCCTTCCATTAGTAGAAACTTTCTACTTTATCCTCACATCTGCTAGTACTTTCATCAAATCTCCTAATGGTACTTCAACCAACTTCTCATAGCATGACATCTCGTTCCCACGACCAGTCAACTAACTTTACTTATTCCTTATTCCCGTAACCAATCTAAGTTTCAAAACTCCACAAATCTTAATCATTCCTTCAACACAACCTTTAAACCAAAATACATCTCTTCATTATAATATCTAACCGTAAGCAATACTACCCAATATCTAACCATGACGTGTACCAAAAGAATTCCAACCGATCACGTCCCATAATAAATATAGGGTAAACCGAAAGATCAACCATAATGAACCCTATCCAAAACAACTGAAAACAAAACAATGTAATCCAAAAGATTCAATGGAGTGTGCCAACAACGAAAAACTAGATTCGTCACGGTTAGTATTACCAAATTTTGATACCTCAGAAAATTTTAAACTTTCGCCCCATTTAGTTACTCCTCATAAGAACCAAACTTCAATACTACTAAAATCAATTATACTCGTTTCGAACAATAAACTCATCTTTTATCTTCATTATTTTATCAAAGATATCAACTAGTTAGTATACTACAATCTTATTCTAACCATTATCTTGTTTACCCGTATTAAACTTATTTCACTTGTTATTATGAAACCAATACATGTTTATAAAATATAATGTTTTATTTTCATTTTATTCTATATTATTATTATTATTATTTTATAAAATCAATTTAGGCTGATTATAACTAAACTACTACACGTTTACAAGGTGTGGTGTTTTTTTATCATTACTATAATAAAATCTCCCTTTTTACTCTTTCCGTCTAGTTAAATACTTCTAAAATTTTAACTCAACTTAAGAAATATTTGTAAAATTTCTTTACCCCTTTAAAATTTATTATCACCTATTACAAAGAAAACTAATCCAATTATTTTCAAGACGATTTTTTTTTATAGCTAACTACCATAAACTTTTAAAAAAATATGTATGTCATGATATCATACCATACACTTACAAATTATTTTCAAAACCGTTTTTCTATAATTAGCCACACTTATTTGTAAGAAAATTTAGTATTTCTCATTAATTAAAATACATACCCAAATGTAGACACACATCAAAACACTCAAAACGTCGTTGGAACTCCATCAAACTCCAGCACCATAAAACACGAGCAAACACAAGGTACGTTCAAGTTATAATAACTACTGAACGACCATATATCATAACTTAACACATACTAGTATATATACATCCGCATATATATACCTATTAAATCACCCAAAACATACTCGTTACCATACATGTCAAATCAATCAATCGCGTCATACACTCATTTTTCCATACGAGTAATCACTATCTTACCATAAGGCATAAAACCCATCACTAAAACCAGTCTATATCGTGTGACCCCATAATCACACAACATCCGTATAACCCAAAACATATAACACACTCAAAAATAGCCATATGGTAGACACCGTTACATAAACCCATATATTATACATATACCAAAAAATCCACATCTCATCATATACAAGCATGTACTAACCCTCTTTCATGCAATCATACTTGAGAACCCGTTGAAGTTGTGGTACTTGTATAACTATGTTGGCCACCATAATTATACAATTATCCTTGCCTCAATGCACTCCCTCCTATGATGACACTTATAAGAATCAATACAACATATAACACATAAATCCATCTACTCACATAAGCTCATAACCACATAAACAATAAGGTCCAAAACTCTATCTATTAAAATAATATAGTCAAACTCTTGGAGTACATAAATCCATAGTCTAGCTAAAATAGCATAGACAAACTCCAACACAACATCATAATCAGTTATAAGTCATGTCGCCCATAAGAGTGGAAACAACTTAAAATCCTTCATATCCACCTACTCCTAGTAACTCGAATCACCACATGATTCTTAGGGAACATGACTTAAACATCAAAAGAAAAATACTATACATTAGGTACACCAAATAACTTACTATGGTGAAATTAATTTATATATCAAAAGCAAAACAGAAATTAACAAGTAACTAAGTATGGGCAACTACAGTTCAACTCATACTAGTTAAAATTCACAAAAAATAAAATTTAGGAAAATACAATCAAGACCACACGTAATCCTATGACGCCTATATGCAGGGATCCTTAAGCTATAGATTAGGCTAGGCAACCTAATTCTCTATAACCATTCGCTCTGATACCATTTTGTCACACCCCACCATGGCGGAATATGGGGTGCGACGTATGGATATCATCACAACAATAGCGTGTCTATAGAGATAACTAAATGAAATGGAAATATCATAAATGGGTGACACAATGTCATGACAATATCACAAACAATGCAGGCGTCTAGGTAAGTAGGTAACAGGTCTACCCCTTACCAAAGACATACAAATACACACATCAACATATATGTGTCCACAATATATCACTTATTCAAACATAAAATAAAGGCTAGGAGAAATGGGGGTTCCTCCAAATGCAATCCTAAGCCTTCCAGCTAGCCACTCCTATTCTCACGCTTAACCACATTCTCACCTGAAAGAGACACTAAAACACGTCAACATAAAGTTGGTGAGAGTCATAGGTTTAGACTCCAACGCCAAATCAGTTATAAGCTGTGAATAACAACCATTAACAAAAGAACATATGGATAATGTGCTACATTTATGTATTAACAACTAGCATTCAAGATTAACCAATCACCACAAATCCAAGGCTCCAAGCCTTACCAATAACCATAATTCCAAGGATCCAAGCCTTAACAATCACCATGGTCCCATAGGCGCCCATACACCTATGAACCAATCCCAAGGCCCCGCCTTGTCAACATCCCCTTGATACCAAGTCTGTAAAACCCGCATGCTTTTACCATGAATAGTACCCTTAAGATCGTACGTACTAGATTTAAACTTTCCTAATATAGCATGATTACGATTACGTGTTAGGATTTTACGTATTACGTACGTGTTAGAACACGATAAGTATTTACTACGCACGAGCACGTAATAATTATTTGACAATAATTAATCACGAACATGCGATCATGAAATCATGAATGTAATTAAAACACGAACTATTATTAATTATGTATATATATTTATTACGAGCGTAATTCAATATATTAGATCACGATATTTACGTAACGAGAACACTTAAAACGCGAACACAAATAATCATGAACAAATAACTTAACATCGAGACATGGAAAAAGGTACGGGTACCCCAAGTGGGGCCCCCTACCCGCGGCTACAAGGGACAAATGGGCCAAGCCCATTTGTAAATTTTACTAAAGGGGGTTAAGGATTTTTCCCTACTCATTTTTACAATTACAGAAGATTTTAGCAAAAACCTAAAACCCTCCTTCTCTTTTCTTTTTTGGCCGCCACCCTAAGAACACCACAAGGAGGTGTTTGTTGATCTTGGATCTTGGAATATTAGTTGGTGATCGTGTTTGTTCTTCGTCCTTTTGATCCACGAATTCGGTAAATACTTTTTAAACCTTTTCTTTTGATTTGATCTTTTAATAAATCAAGAACATGTTATGTTTTTACAAAAACCTAATAAATAAACATGGATCTAACATGAATTTGGATTTAATAAAATCAAAAGTATGGTTTTAAGGGGTGTTTGTTTTAGCCGCGGCCTACACCGAACCCAAGGGGGGTTTCGGTTTGGCCATCCGACCACCACCGAGACCATAAGGTCCCGGTTGGTGGGTGTGGGTCCCACGGCAGCATCAAGGCACGGGGTACCCCGAGTTGGTTCGGGGTACGGTGTCGATTTCATGTCCGGTTCATGGTTTTGATTCTAGATCTGGTTCATGGTGTATGTTTAGTTTTTATGTTTTATGATCTTATGTTAAAAATTAAATTAATAAAATGACATGATTAATTTAATAACATGACTTAGGTTATTTTAATTATTAATAATCATAAAATTAATTAACCTAAGTATTTTTATATTTTAGACTTATAATTAATTAATTATTTAAAAACCATGATTATAATTAATTAATTAACATGACTTAGGTTATATTATTAATAAATAATAATACATGTTTTAACCTAAGTATTTAACTTTATTTAATAAAAACATGTTATACTTTAATTAAATATTTTAACCTATAGTTTAATTTAATTACATGAAATAATTATTAAACTATACATTATATAATATGACTTAGAAAATAATTATGAAAACACTTAGGCTTATTTACTTAGCTTATTTAACCAGCTTATTTCTAGTTATGGAAACTTTCTATTTTTTAGAAACTTATTTATTTCAGGCAGCTAATCTATTTATGGAAACTTATTTAATTAAGGCAGCTGATCTATTTATGGAAACTTTCTATTTTTAGAAACTTATCTATTTTAAGCAGTAAATCTATTTTGAAAACTTTCTATTTTTGGAAACTTTCTATTTTTGGAAACTTTCTATTTTTGGTAACTTTCTATTTTTGGAAACTTTCTATTTTTGGAAACTTTCTATTTTTGGAAACTTTCTATTTTTAGAAACTTTCTATTTTTGGAAACTTTCTATTTTAGGAAACCTGCTATTTTTGGAAAGTTACTTATTATTACACAGTAAGTATAATAACACATGGAATACCAGAAATACTTAATCAGATTAAACAGAATATAAGATAAACACGGTTTAAGGCTTAAAAACAGTAAAACATGGTAAGAACACATAAAATAAGCTAAGACATGACATAAAACCAGCTACGTATTTAGTAAGCAGATACTTATTCATGTATGTATTTATGTAGCACTAGTGATACGGAAGTAGGATTTCTCTCAGTTCATCTTCTTCGTTCACTGGACATAAGGTACGGATTCCCGTCCTTTCAGTATGGACATTCTTTCCTTATTAGGATTTCCCCGTATGCAGCCAACTGTTTTCCTGTCGTATAAGTTACGTGTTTGATTGCTTATGTTTAATTAAGATTACCTATAGCCATATACATGCATGACCAGTTTCACCTAGTTATGGAGGTACCATAACCATAACATTAGAGGCACTGATGTTATGACTTCACCACGGTAGAGTGATTGCTCGTGGCGTCCCTTCAGCTTTTGGCCATTTATTTATATTTATCATGTGGGGCGTATGGGTGCATCCTAGTTACATGTTTTCAGTCAGGATTTCATGGTGAATGTGGTGTGTGCCTTGCATCCTTCACAAGGAGCTGATCCCTCCTACCCAAAAACCAGTATATTAAATTAGAGGCAGCCCCTCTAATTTGCATGATGAGGTCACCCCTCCAAGTATTCATGCACGGTGGATTTTCATGACCTATATTGGCTAATGGTAAAATATGACAAACAGTTTTTATAAGACAAACATAAGACTTTCAAACTATAAAACCAGTTTTATCAAGACGTAACCAGGTTACTCGGGACTTAGTTTTCTTCCGTTGTTATATGTTCTATGCTTATCCTATTCATGCTTTATTGTACATCCGTGCACTGAGCGTAAATGCTCAACCGTTTTCCTTTTCTATGTTCCCAAAACGGCAGGTACTCAGGGACGCTCGTAGACACTAAGAGTACGTGCATATGGACTGGAAGTTGTCTAGCCTTCTTTACTTTATGCATTTCCTTTCTTATGATACATTTGCTATGGACATTGTTTAGTCCTTTCCTTTACTATACTATGTTTGTGTGTGATGAGCTTTACTTTTGGACTACCGATGTTTGATTCCGGTATTTTCCTTTTATGGTCAAGTAATGTTTAGACATTTTTCCTTGTATGCTTTGATGACACGCCATAATTGCATGTGACATTTCCATTATCAAAATGGGGTGTTACAATTATGGTATCAGAGCCAAGGATTCGACCTGTAGGCTCTCAAATATGACCTGTGATTAGTGGGTAGTCACTACGGTCTTCCTAGAACTGACAGTTGTTTTCATGCATTCATCATTTTTAAGCATACATATACATGTCATTGTCGCAGATTTTTGACTAAGTAATGGTTGGTACAGGACTGGCCCTATTTAGTCGCATGTGTTTTATCGAAACTCTTAGGTTTGGGACCGACCCATAGGCGTCCCCTCGCTATGTCTTTTGTTTTGGGTGAACTGACCAGAGGCGTTCACTCTCGAGCATACAAAAGTTTTCATAAAACTGCATCATGCATTCATACACAAAATTTTCTTGCATAAAATTTTTCTCGTGAAATTTTAGTATAAATTTTTTTCATGTATATATATATATATATTTTATGTTTTGATCTGTTTAATCATATGTTTATGTTATACTATCAGATGGTTCTCACACGCGAACAGGAGCAGCTCAATGCTGCAATTCAGGCTACCATGCAAGCTTTGCTTCCTCAACTGAGGAATGACATCAGGGCTGAAGTTCAAGCTGCCAACAATCAACAGCATAATCAGGCACCTCCTCCTCCTCCTCCAGTGACATTAGCAGTATGGATGGAGAGATTCAACAAGCTCCGCCCTAGAGCTTTTGAGAAGACAGATAGCCCCAGCGATGCTGAAAGCTGGACGGCTGAAGATTTTCAATGCTATGGGTTGTGACCCCGCATACAAGGTGAGGTTGGCATGCTATCGATTCGAAGGCGATGTGCTAAACTGGTGGTTAGCATTGATGCAGTCTGAAGGTGGTGACGAGTGGGTTGCTGGTTTGACTTGGGCTCAGTTCAAGGACAGGGTGATGGAGCAGTTCTTTCCCAAGGCTGAGCAGGACAAGCTTAAGAGAGAATACCATGGGATCCGACAGAGAGCTGGGGAGAATAGCAACGAGTTTATGCAACGCTTTCTTAGCTTAGCTGGTTTCCTTGGTGCGGCAGCAGGTACTCCTGAAGAGCAGGCACATCACTTTAGATGGGCTCTTCGCACATCGGTCACAAATAATATGGTGTGTGCTACGTTCAACACTGTAGCACAAGTGGCCGATGCAGCACGAAAACTGGAGATGCTGCAGGAGAGAGATGAGTTCGGGGAAGCTGAAAGACCCGACAAGAGGTAAACATTCGTATTCAAGCGGTGATCAATCCGTATACTTTCCATATATGTCAATTATTCATCTCTTAAACATATCTTCCAGGCAGAAAACTGGGTACCGGTCTCAGCCGGCTACTCAGCAGCAGCCTCATCAGCCCAAGGGAAACGGTTAGACTAACGACCGTTCTGCTACGGATAGGCGTGGCGGTATTGATAATTACCGTAACAACGTTGGGCACTCCAACAGTAGTAGGTCCTAATACTTACGCATTTCCTTATGTTTTCATGTTATAACTCATATTCTGACACTTTAGCAAAACTTCTACCAGGAATCATGGAAACGGTAGGGACCAGAACCAGAGAGGTTCGCAGCCTAGCCGTCCAGCTATCACTGGTATTCCATCTTACGATTATCCGCTTTGTCCTTTGTACCCAACTATCATGTCTTATGTAAAATGTTTTATCAGGTTCTCAGCCAGCCAGAGCACCTGTTGGAGGATACACTCATCCTCTTTGCTCTACTTGCCACCGTAGGCACCCAGGACCATGTCGCCATAATACTGATGCGTGCTTCAAGTGTGGTCTTCCTGGCCATATTATGAAGGATTGCCGTAAGGGCGAGATGGAGGGTACATCGGGACATGCTGATACCAAGCCGCCTCCTACTACCGGGCATGTCTACACGACATCTCGAGACCAGGCCAACAAGTCTACAGGTACCATCACTGGAATCTTGTATATGTATGGTCAAGCTGCATGTGTTCTTTTCGATACGGGTGCTACTCACTCGGTTATTTCTACTGCTTATGCTAAGAACATTAGGATGCTCCCCATGCCAGTAGAAAATAGGCTTACTATTTCCACGACTTTGAGGGACTCTGTATTAATCACCCATGTATACAAGAGTCTTCCCCTAGAATTTGACGATAAGGTTCGACCTGTCGACGCACTTCCGCTGGACATGAATGACTTCGACATGATTTTGGGCATGGATTGGCTATCCAAGCATCATGCTACCATAGACTGCCATTCATATCGAGTTATCTTCGGTGATGTTAATGCACCAGAGTACATTCATAATGGGTTCATACCCGGACGGTCTGTACAAATCATATCTACCCTACAAGCGCGTGCACTACTGTCACATGGCTGCGAGGGTTATCTAGCTACGGTTCACAATATGGATGCTGAATCCCCATCAATTCAGGATCAACCTATCGTGTCGGAATTCCAAGATGTTTTTCCAGCAGAACTTCCGGGCATACCACCTGCACGAGAAGTGGAATTTAGTATCGAGCTTATTCCAGGAGCTGAACCAATCTCCAAGGCTCCTTATCGCATGGCTCCCATAGAGCTGAAGGAGCTGAAGGATCAACTGCAAGAACTTCTTGAACGAGGTTTCATTCGATCGAGCGCATCTCCATGGGGCGCACCGGTCTTGTTTGTTAAGAAGAAGGACGGCAGTATGCGTCTTTGTATAGACTATCGCGAGCTCAACAAGATTACCATTCGGAATAGATATCCACTGCCACGCATTGACGATCTGTTTGACCAACTCCAAGGGGCCAAACACTTCTCCAAGATTGATCTTAGGTCAGACTATCATCAGCTACGGGTCAAGGAGCAGGATATCGCTAAGACTGCTTTTCGTACCCGCTATGGCCACTACGAGTTTGTAGTTATGTCATTTGGCCTGACAAATGCTCCAGCAGTGTTCATGGATTTGATGAACAGAATCTTCCATGAATTTATGGACAAGTTCGTCATTGTCTTCATCGATGACATCCTGATTTTCTCAAAGTCCAAGGAGGAACACGAAGACCATCTTCGTACAGTACTACAGATTCTTCGCCAGAAGCAGCTGTATGCTAAATTCTCCAAGTGTGAGTTCTGGTTAGACAAGGTGGCATTCTTAGGTCACATTGTATCAACAGAAGGAATCACTATGGATCCAGCGAAGGTTGAGGCCATTACTAAGTGGCCAAGGCCGACATCAGCGACGGAAGTCCACAGTTTCTTAGGCTTAGCTGGCTATTGCCGTAGGTTCATAGAGAACTTTTCCCGCCTAGCACTACCATTGACCAGACTGATGCGGAAAGGGGAGAAATTCGTCTGGACTGAAGATCGAGAGAAGAGCTTTGAAGACCTGAAGCAGAAGCTAGTATCTGCACCTATTCTTACTCTACCATCTGGTACGGGTAGATTTCAAATCTACAGCGATGCATCGGGGAAGGGACTTGGCTGTGTTCTCATGCAACATGGGAAAGTGATCGCGTACGCTTCACGGCAGCTTAAGCCTTATGAAGAAAATTACCCCACGCATGACCTGGAATTTGCTGCAGTCGTGTTTGCATTGAAGATATGGAGGCACTACTTATATGGAGAATCATGTGACATTTTCACGGACCACAAGAGCTTGAAGTATATCTTCACTCAGCGTGAATTGAACATGAGGCAGAGGATATGGTTAGAGCTGTTGAAGGATTATGACATTAATCTACAGTATCATCCCGGAAAGGCAAATGTAGTGGCAGATGCTCTTAGCAGGAAGTCCGGAATGATTAACGGCATTAAAATCGAAGAGGAAATCATCAGACTTGGAGCGACTAGACATCGAGATCATGGTACGTGGACAACACGGTTACTGGGCTAATCTTAGAGTAGAACCCGAGTTACTCTCTAAGATCAAGGAAGCTCAGAAGGATGAAGGAGAAATCTGGGCGATAGTACATAATTTGGAGAAGCAGACAGAATTCAGAGTAGATGTAGATGGTATCGTATGGTAGGGCACGAGACTTTGTGTTTCTGATGACCAAGAACTCCGGGAAGCTTTGTTAGCTGAAGCTCATAGCTCCCCATTCTCTATACATCCTGGTTCGACTAAGATGTACCATGACATCAAGCAGTACTTTTGGTGGAGTGGTATGAAATAGGATGTGGCCACTTACGTCTCCAAATGTCTTACCTGCCAGCAGGTTAAGATCGAGCATCAGCGATCTGGCGGTCTCCTTCAACCGTTAGATATCCCATAGTGGAAGTGGGACAAAATCACCATGGATTTTGTTACTGGTCTTCCGCCTACCAAGAGGAAGCACGATGCAATTTGGGTTATCGTTGATCGAATTACCAAATCAGCTCATTTCTTACCGATCCGCAAGGAAGATCCGGTAAGTAAACTCGCAGATACGTACAGAAGAGAGATCATGAGACTCCACGGTGCACCATCCAGCATCGTCTCAGACAGAGATCCTCGATTCACTTCGCGTTTTTGGAAGAGTCTGCAAAAAGCTTGGGGTATACAACTTAAGCTTAGCACGGCTTTTCATCCTCAAACGGACGGACAGTCGGAGCGAACCATTCAAACATTGGAAGATATATTGAGGTCATGTGCGTTGGAATGTACGGGTGATTGGGACGATTACATCTGTTTGGTGGAATTTGCATACAACAACAGTTGGTACGCAAGTATCAAGTGTGCTCCATTTGAGATGTTGTATGGCAGGAAGTGTCGCGCCCCAATCTGCTGGGATCAGGTTGGCGAGCGAACACTTGAAGGACCGGAAATCATAGAGATGACCAATGAGAAGATCGCAGTAGCTAAGCAGAAAATTCAGGAGGCACGGTCACGTCAGAAGAGTTACGCCGATAAGCATCGTAGGGATATACACTTTAACGTAGGAGATCACGTCTTCCTTAAGGTTTCGCCGGCACGTGGTGTTAGACGCTTCGAGATTAAAGGGAAACTCAGTCCTCGTTTCATCGGACCGTTTGATATCATTGAACGAGTCAGTGAAGTATCTTACCGATTGGCGTTACCTCCGCAGCTTTCGCATGTGCACAATGTGTTTCATGTGTCCTTACTCAGAGGGTACCAGTATCATCCCCTTCACATGGTTCAATATCCACTGGAACAGATACGTGAAGATCTCACTTTTATAGAAGAACCCGAACGAGTTCTTGACAGACAAGAACGAGTCATGAGAAAGAAGACGATTCCATTCGTCAAAATTCTATGGAGGGATCATACCGAGCGGGAAGCCACTTGGGAAACAGAGGAGTCTATCCGGGCTTCTTACCCTCATTTCATATTTTGAATTCGGGTATGTTCTTCCTTCCAGTTTACTTTATCTATAATTCGGGAACGAATTATTCTTTTTAGGGAGGAAGAGTTGTAAAACCCGCATGCTTTTACCATGAATAGTACCCTTAAGATCGTACGTACTAGATTTAAACTTTCCTAATATAGCATGATTACGATTACGTGTTAGGGTTTTACGTATTACGTACGTGTTAGAACACGATAAGTATTTACTACGCACGAGCACGTAATAATTATTTGACAATAATTAATCATGAACATGCGATCATAAAATCATGAACGTAATTAAAACACGAACTATTATTAATTACGTATATATATTTATTACGAGCGTAATTAAATATATTAGATCACGATATTTACGTAACGAGAACACTTAAAACGCGAACACAAATAATCACGAACAAATAACTTAACATCGAGACACGGAAAAAGGTACGGGTACCCCAAGTGGGGCCCCCTACCCGCGGATACAAGGGACAAACAGGCCAAGCCCATTTGTAAATTTTACTAAAGGGGGTTAAGGATTTTTCACTACTCATTTTTACAATTACAAAAGATTTTAGCTAAAACCTAAAACCCTCCTTCTCTTTTCTTTTTTGGCCGCCACCCTAAGAACACCACAAGGAGGTGTTTGTTGATCTTGGATCTTGGAATATTAGTTGGTGATCGTGTTTGTTCTTCGTCCTTTTGATCCACGAATTCGGTAAATACTTTTTAAACCTTTTCTTTTGATTTGATCTTTTAATAAATCAAGAACATGTTATGTTTTTACAAAAATCTAATAAATAAACATGGATCTAACATGAATTTGGATTTAATAAAATCAAAAGTATGGTTTTAAGGGGTGTTTGTTTTAGCCGCGGCCTACACCGAACCCAAGGGGGTTTAGGTTTGGCCATCCGACCACCACCGAGACCATAAGGTCCCGGTTGGTGGGTGTGGGTCCCACGGCAGCATCAAGGCACGGGGTACCCCGAGTTGGTTCGGGGTACGGTGTCGATTTCATGTCCGGTTCATGGTTTTGATTCTAGATCCGGTTCATGGTGTATGTTTAGTTTTTATGTTTATGATCTTATGTTAAAAATTAAATTAATAAAATGACATGATTAATTTAATAACATGACTTAGGTTATTTTAATTATTAATAATCATGAAATTAATTAACCTAAGTATTTTTATATTTTAGACTTATAATTAATTAATTATTTAAAAACCATGATTATAATTAATTAATTAACATGACTTAGGTTATATTATTAATAAATAATAATACATGTTTTAACCTAAGTATTTAACTTTATTTAATTAAAACATGTTATACTTTAATTAAATATTTTAACCTATAGTTTAATTTTATTACATGAAATAATTATTAAACAATACATTATATAATATGACTTAGAAAATAATCATGAAAACACTTAGGCTTATATACTTAGCTTATTTAACCAGCTTATTTCTAGTTATGGAAACTTTCTATTTTTTAGAAACTTAATTAAATTAGGCAGCTAATCTATTTATGGAAACCTTCTATTTTTAGAAACTTATTTATTTCAGGCAGCTAATCTATTTATGGAAACTTATTTAATTAAGGCAGCTGATCTATTTATGGAAACTTTCTATTTTTAGAAAGTTATCTATTTTAAGCAATAAATCTATTTTTGGAAACTTTCTATTTTTGGAAACTTTCTATTTTTGGTAACTTTCTATTTTTGGAAACTTTCTATTTTTGGAAACTTTTTATTTTTGGAAACTTTCTATTTTAGGAAACCTGCTATTTTTGGAAAGTTACTTATTATTACACAGTAAGTATAATAACACATGGAATACCAGAAATACTTAATCAGATTAAACAGAATATAAGATAAACACGGTTTAGGGCTTAAAAACAGTAAAACATGGTAAGAACACATGAAATAAGCTAAGACATGACATAAAACCAGCTACGTATTTAGTAAGCAGATACTTATTCATGTATGTATTTATGTAGCACTAGTGATACGGAAGTAGGATTTCTCTCAGTTCATCTTCTTCGTTCACTGGACATAAGGTACGGATTCCCGTCCTTTCAGTATGGACATTCTTTCCTTATTAGGATTTCCCCGTATGCAGCCAACTATTTTCCCGTAGTATAAGTTACGTGTTTGATTGCTTATGTTTACCTAAGATTACCTATATCCATATACATGCATGACCAGTTTCACCTAGTTATGGAGGTACCATAACCATAACATTAGAGGCACTAATGTTATGACTTCACCACGGCGGAGTGATTGCTCGTGGCGTCCCTTCAGCTTTTGGCCATTTATTTATATTTATCATGTGGGGTGTATGGGTGCATCCTAGTTACATGTTTTCAGTCAGGATTTCATGGTGAATGTGGTGTGTGCCTTGCATCCTTAACAAGGAGCTGATCTCTCCTACCCAAAAACCAGTATATTAAATTAGAGGCAGCCCCTCTAATTTGCATGATGAGGTCACCCCTCTAAGTATTCATGCACGGTGGATTTTCATGACCTATATTGGCTAATGGTAAAATATGACAAACAGTTTTATTAAGACAAACATAAGACTTTCAAACTATAAAACCAGTTTTATCAAGACTTAACCAGGTTACTCGGGACTTAGTTTTCTTCCGCTGTTATATGTTCTATGCTTATCCTATTCATGCTTTATTGTACATCCGTGCATTGAGCGTAAATGCTCAGCCGTTTTCCTTTTCTATGTTCCCAAAATGACAGGTACTCAGGGACGCTCGTAGACACTAAGAGTACGTGCATATGGACTGGAAGCTGTCTAGCCTTCTTTACTTTATGCATTTCCTTTCTTATGATACATTTGCTATGGACATTGTTTAGTCCTTTCCTTTACTATACTATGTTTGTGTGTGATGAGCTTTACTTTTGGACTACCGATGTTTGATTCCGGTATTTTCCTTTTATGGTCAAGTAATGTTTAGACATTTTTCCTTGTATGCTTTGATGACACGCCATAATTGCATGTGACATTTCCATTATCAAAATGGGGTGTTACAAAGTCAAACCACAATAACTGAGATGGTACGTGTCCCCCGGTCCAAATCATAAACACAATCAAGAATCACATAGCAGTTAATCACATAAGTGCACACACAAGTCCATCACAAACCATAAAAACATTCACAACATTAGTTACAAAACCATAGAGTGTCTCTTCCATACATTTGGAATTCAAAACATTCATAAATCATAGAAACATGGGACTATGAAACTCACCTGAACAAGCTTCTCCAAGTACCCGTGCTCTAGCACAAATCTAAACACACAAACGTATACAATCAAGACATGAACCACATACCAAAATGGCTCATCAATCTTTGATGGATATCTAACCTTCTCCTACAACTTAACCCTATTTATAAGCCATGTGAATCTCATTACACCCCTATATAAAGCCCTTAACTTAGTTTAGTTCATAACTCGTCTCGTTAACATTTTACCCAAAACAGTCCCGTTTTTCATACTTCAAACTATTGGTCGAACACCCCCTTAACCAAAATAACATGCCCTGTAAAAGAAACCCAATGCCCTTACATGTGTTAGCTAACTCTCCCCTTTGGCCGCAACCTTAAAGCTACTGTTAAGGCCTCCATATATATATATATATATATATATATATATATATATATATATATATATATATATATATATATATATATATATATATATATAGAATTTAGATAAAATGGTGTAGGTCCTTAAAATTGTTAAAATGAGAAGCAATAAAAAATAGGTAAATGTCTATATATATATGATCAGAGGGTCTTACCCTAACCCATTTGTTTAGCCCTCCTCCAGATCTTTTATTTAATATGTAATCTAAGTCTCATATTTGTTTGAAGGTCCAATTATAATCCTAAGTACCCTAAACATCTTAAAACATTAATTTAAACCCGATTGATTTCAAAACAACTTTGACCTCCGACTGTTGTAACCTGTTTTTGACCCACTTCCCTACCTCCAATTCAATTCTAGTTTCTTTCATTTTAAAGCCAATTCAATTACCTTTTCAGGGATATAAGATTAGAAAATTAAAAGTTTGTAGAACTCTAGATATGATCAAAACAATGTACCAAAAATTCTGCCTAGTTTAATCACGAATTTAATTGAATTAACCTAATTAATTATTCATAATTTATTTAATCACAAGCCCTAATTTATCTAATCATTATAATAACATTAATTCTTAGATTTTAATTTTTCTCTAACCCTAAATCCATCATAATTGATGTTTACATGAATTAGAAACATGATTTAGTTAATAAAGACGTAATTAGAACATGATTTTTACCTCTAATCTTCAAGGGATTGATTTTTCTTGAAAACCCTAACCTCCATTGATGTATTTTCGACCCTATAACTGATATAAGTCGTCCATGGCCTTTAGGGGTCTTAATTTATATTAAAACACCTTTCATAATCCAAATTTAAGGCTAAAACCAAAACTTTCCATATTTTCTAACCCCTTCCACCAAATTGGCTCATAACCGACCCAAATAGCCTTTTTTTTTTAATTATTTACTGTAAATTAACTATTAATTATCATTACCTTAAATTTCATTAATTTATTTCAGCTCCTAAAACCTCCAAAACCGCTAAACCGTAAAACTAGTCAATTTACGCGTATACCGTAAAAGACGTAAAAATATACAGTTTTATAAAAACTCTTAGAATATGAAATAAACTATACAAATAAGTTCTAAATGACTTAAAACCATCCCGTAAATTATTCCCGTGACTAATTACCTCATCCGAGACCTCTTAATGCTAAACCTTAAATCGTAAAAATACGATTTTCTATAATACATATACGTATACGTAAAACCACGAAATAACAGCATCTCATTTCATAGTCACTACCTTGTGAGCTCATGAATATGAAGTAACCGTTCCTCAATTTACTTATGAGTACCATATACCCATAAACGATATCCAAACCTCACTCCAAACACACAAAAGAAACACATAAGCACATAAAAGCACATGTTTGCACAAAACACCTTAAACTATAGTCTAAGTGACGAACCCTAAAACCATGGTTGTCACATCAGGATTCTGAATAAATCCAAACTTTTTGTTTTCTTCATCAAATCTTTTATTCCTTTGACGTGATACTTGCTTTAAACCAAAAATAGACCTTTGAAATTTGCATAAATGTCCTCGATTCTCAGGATCAGCATACCCTTCTGGTTACTGCATATAGATGTTTTCATCTAAGCGACCATTTAAGAAGGCAGTTTTAACATCCATTGGCCATATCGCAAAGTCATAGTATGCTGCTATAGCTATGAGAATCCTAATAGCTCTTAAGTCTGCTACATGAGAAAATGTCTCCATGTAGTCTACGCCAAAAGTTTGAGTAAAACTTTTAGCTACTAAACGAGCTTTATAGGATTGTACTTTTCCGTCCATGTCGGTTTTCTTCTTGTATATCCACTTATGTCTCACTACTTTAGCATTCGGTGGTGGTTCTACAAGAATCCAAACATCATTTACTTTCATGGATTTCATTTCCTCATCCATAGCAACCATCCACTTATCCTTTTCAGGATCAAGTATGGCGGACTTATAATTAGCGGGTTCACCAAGATCCCCTAACTCATCATCATCCTCTATGTTAAGACATATATTGCTATTTTCGTTTTTAATCCTTACGGATCTACGCAGAGGAACTAATTCCGGTGGAACCGCCAGACTTTCTAGTTCTACAAGAATTACATCGCTAGTGTTTTCAGAAGGTAATGTATCTATATGAATTTCTTCAAGATCATAATTTCTCCCACTGAATTCTTGATTAACAAGATCAGATTCAAGGAAGTCTCCATACCTAGCAACAATCACATTGTTCTCAGGTGGATAATAAAAGTAGTAACCCATAGTTTCTTTAGGATATCCTACAAAGATACATTTTACAGATCGTTGTTGAAGTTTGTCACCCAAGTCACGCTTCACATACGCCTCGCAACCCCAGACCTTTAAATAAGATAAATATGGCTTCTTATCATGCCATAGTTCATATGGCGTCTTATCGACCTTCTTTGTGGGAACCATTTTTAAAATGCGAACAGCAGACTCTAAAGCATAATCCCAAAAGGATAAAGGTAAAGTTGTAAGATTAAACATAGATCGCACCATATCCAATAATGTCCGATTCTCCTTTTTAGATACACCATTTTGTTATGGAGTATAGGGAGAAGTGAGATGCTGAAAATTCTATAGAAACTAGAAGGGCGGGGGTTGAATAGTTTCTTAAATTTACTTGTTAAAAGATGGTTTTTAAAAATCCTTTTTAAAAACTTAGGCTTGAGTATTTATGTGAAACCTTCTTATACACAATATGAACAAGGTATATTGCAACTAAACTAATAATCACAAGTATAAAGAATAACGAATGTAAAGAGATAAGGGAAGGAAAGATCAAACCAAACACCAAGGATTTATAGTGGTTCGGCAACGAAGCTCACTCCTCATTCCTACTCCACTCCTCGAGTACTCCTTACTCGAGAGTTCACTAATCAACAAGCTCCTTAAGGTGGAGAAACCTTACACAACATCGCTTATCCAATTTCCGACTCTAAGCTAAAAGTCGAGCCCTAATCCTAGCTAGGACCAATCTACACCAATATACTTTAAGGACCAAGTATTAACCTTAATACATACACAACTTCCAGATAGACACAACTACTTGGATCTTCACAACAATGACACAACAATGAATAAATAAGTTTGGATCTTCAATGGATCTTTAAGGTAGACACAACACTTCAAGGATGAAAGTGTTCTTCTCTTTACACTTTGAGAGGAAGAGATGGGAGGAGAAAGATTCACTTCAAAACAAGTAGTAATCAACCAAATGACCAAAGATTTGAGTGATTTAAGAAGTATGAAAGAATCTGGAAATATATGTGCAAAAGAGGTGAAGAGAAAATCTGAGAATGGTCCACTCTTGATAAGACAAACTTCCAACGACTATATCTTCCCGCGGTTCCTTATTGCAGCCCCGGTTCCTTATCGATAAGGAACCGCCATAGCCACTAAGGAACCGCCAGAGTAGACTCCCTCCTTTTTGTCTTTTAGTGGTATGGTTAAAATCTGGAGATTAAAATATCCTAAAAGGATATTCCAAACCTAGAAAGAATATGCCATTTACAAATTTTCAAATTTTCAAATAATTAATTTAATAAAACATTTTCTTAAAAAGAAAGTTTAATAAAAACTTGTCACACTTAATAAAAAGTGAGTTTTAAGAAAAGATTAAATCCTTTATCACTTAATTAGGATGAGTACTTGTTTGTACATACCTTAAGTGATAATGGTTGAAATGAAAAATACTTGAACTCAAGAATTCGTTTTTCGTTGTTTTCGTAAATGCTTGTTTTTACATATTGTCGTAATCAAAACAAAGCGAGACAGATTAATGCAAGTAACATTTTTAGGCATCATTGCATTAACAATCTCCCTTTTTTTTATTCTGACAA
This sequence comes from Glebionis coronaria, assembly GCA_025667525.1. Taxonomy (NCBI): domain Eukaryota; kingdom Viridiplantae; phylum Streptophyta; class Magnoliopsida; order Asterales; family Asteraceae; genus Glebionis; species Glebionis coronaria. Next base: position 120,480,130 of record CM046875.1, on the reverse strand, counting down.
TACATAAACTCAATCACCTAATAAAAACAAGATTTTCGAAGACGAGTTTATTTCATTTCTCCCCTTTTGTCGAAGCAAAAAGGTTGCAAAAGTCTTTGAAGAAGAAAAGAACCGGACTCTGTAAATGCTCCCCCTTGGTGCTTACTCTCCTTTGCTTGGGGCACCAAGGAATCGAGATATGGTGACAAGCTACATAGAAGGGTTAGTAGAAGAGAAGATACGCCCAACAAGATATAACAAAGGTCACAAAAAAATATAAGAGAAGAGATAAAGATCCAAGATAAATCATGTTAAAAGGAAACATGATAAAAGATACAAGGAAACAAAGCATACAAAGATGTATGAGAAATAAAACAAGCCAAAAGAGAAACATAAATCTAATCCTAGTTAAACTAGAACTCTAAGATTTGCTTGAACTAGATGTCTTGAAGATAACCAACCAATGCTTATATAAAAGACAAGGTAGTGGCGGAAAGAGGTGGTGGTGGCTTGGTAGAGATATCATAGTCATTGTGAAGAGGAGGTTTGACTAAGAGACTCTTGATGTAATTCAACTCTTCATAGATATGAGCCATAGCAAGATGTTGATATTGACAACAATGACAATATGTTCCATGATGCATGACATTATCATGTGAAGGAGGAAGAACACTAAAGGCTAATGGTGGAAGATAAGAAGGTCCACAATCAACATTCTTAGAAGGAGAAGAGATGTGATTTTGAGTGTTCTAGGGTGAATTGGGATTGAAAGCAATTGGAGAAAATGGAGGAGAATCAAGGCTTTCATTTGGAGAATAAGACATTTTGATTTGAGAAAGGATGCAAAATGCTTAGGGTTAAATAGAGAAAGCCCAAGATATTTTGTGGGATGGACAAAGGGTTGAAACAAAGATTCCAAAAAGTGTTGGAACAAATTTGGAGTTTCAGAAATACCCGAAAAAGAAGGCTCTGTGCGCGGTTCCTTTTCTCCACCGACGGTTCCTTATCGATAAGGAGCCGCGGTCTCAAGAGAGAACCGCCCACAGTGGGTTGATTTTAGTGATGATGGAGGATTTTCCAATTCAGCAAATCCTATTTTTCTTGTCTGACTAATCATAGAGACATGCTAAGAAGCAAATATAGACAAAGAAAACACACAAGAACTCACCAAACAAAATTTTGACCAAAATACATGGATTTTAAAGAAAATTGATGTTGGAGGTGTGTAAAACTAGAAAAAAAAGTCATGACACAATGATCCTCCATAGCGCACTTTTGTTCTTGCTATATTTGAGAGACACATACATATGAATTATGTAAGCTCAATATTAATAGCAAGAAGCTATAAAAAAACGTTTTTAGATTAAATTAACAATATAAAAACATTTCTCGACCATTTTCGAAAGAACTTTGAGAATTTTCAAAAAGAGAAGAGAATTTTTCCAAAAAGAGATTGCAATACTCAATAACTCAAAGAAAGAAAAGACTAAAAGATAAAAATACTCGATTAATAAAATGCGCAATTAAGGAATATGTTCCATTAAACCTAGACCTAGACGCAAGTAATTAAAAGGTTCCCTCTTAAGTGGCTTAGTGAAGATGCCGGCTAAGTTTTCTATCGAGGGTACCTTTTCAATCGAAACGTTCCCCTTTTGAACATTATCCCTAAGTAAGTGGTGGCGAATCTATACGTGCTTAGTTCGCGAAAGTTGCACAGGATTCTTGCTAAGGTCTATTGCACCTTATTGTCGCACATGATGGGAACATCATCAAGAGAAATCCCGTAATCAACAAGCGCTTGCTTCATCCATAGATCTTGTTGACAAGCTTTACCGACACTCACATACTCGGCTTCCGTGGTGAATATTGCAAGAGCGGTTTGTTTCTTGGAGAACCAATAAGTTAAACAACAACCCATGAAGGTACAAACTCCACTAGTGCTTTTCCGGTCCACATAGTCTCCCGCATGATCCGAGTCCGCGTACACAATGGTTTCTACGTCGGTCCCTTTAGGATACCATAATCCTAAATGTATAGTGACCTTAATGTATTGAAAGATACGCTTAACCGCTTCAAGGTGAGAGGTTTTGGGAGCCTCTTGGAAGCGAGCACAAAGGCAAACACTAAACATGATATCCGGTCGACTTGACGTTAGGTACAACAAACTACCAATCATACCTCTATATTTGGTGTTGTTTACCGACTCACAATCATCATCTACGGTGAGTTTAGTATCCGAGGCCATAGGGGTCTTCATCGATCTAGAGTCTTATAATCCAAATTTCTTTAGCATTTCTTTAACATACTTGGATTGATTAAAGAACCATCGTCCATTGTTTTAACTAGAGTCCTAAAAAGAAGTTAACTTCTCCTATCATACTCATTTCAAACTCGTCATGCATGATTTTGGCAAATTCAACACACAATGATTGACAAGTTGAACCAAATATAATGTCATCAACATATATTTGTACGATAATGAGGTGAGAACCTTTCTTCTTTGTAAAGAGCGTATTGTCTACCATTCTCGTGGTATACTCATGTTTTACAAGAAACGCTTTAAGTCTATCATACCAAGCATTGGGTGCTTGTTTAAGACCATAAAGAGCTTTCTTAAGCTTGTAAACATGATCCGGTTTCTCAAAATCAATGAAGACGGGAGGTTGAACCACATATACCTCCTCATTGATCAAACTGATAAGAAACACACTCTTTACATCCATTTGTTGAAGCTTAAATTCTAAGGCACAAGCGTAGGCTAAAAGGATTCTAATGGATTCTAATCTTGCTACGGGTGCGTATGTCTCGTCATAATCAATAGCTTCTTGTTGATTATAGCCTTGAGCTACAGTCTAGCCTTGTTGCGAGACACAACACCATTCTCGTCTAACTTATTCCTATATACCCATTTGGTTCCTATAATGGTAGAACTTCTAGGTGGAGGAACAAGTTCCCAAACGTCATTAGCAATGAATTAATTCAATTCTTCTTGCATAGCGATGACCCAACTCTCATCCATCAAAGCTTCTTCAACATTATTTGGTTCAATCAAGGAGACGAAACAAAAGAAGTTACTTTAATTTTGGACTTGAGATCTTAGGGTCCTTTGATTTAATTCGCCTATGATGTTGTCAAAAGCATGATCCTTTGACTCCTTAATGTTTACTCCCTTTTTAACACTAAGGTCTTCAACTCCTATGTTTCTAACATCTTTGGCATTAAATATGTCTATTTCATCCAATGCATCATCTACCAAAGGTGGTGTCTTAGATGAAGGAGGGGTTTCATCAAATGTCACGTTAAGTGATTCTTCAATTTCACCCGAGGTTCTATTGAGGACTATGTAGGCTTTGCTAGTTTGAGAATAACCTAAAAAGATACCTTCATAAGACTTTGGGTCAAACTTGGTAAGGTAATCTTTGGTGTTGAGAATGAAGCACTTGCTTCCAAACACCCTAAAGTAATCCAATGAGGGCTTCTTACCTTTAAGAATCTCATGGGGGTCATTCCTAGGAAAGGTCGAATAAGAATTCGGTTGAGAATATAGATCGATGTGTCCACGGCATTGCACCAAAATTTTTGAGGCAAAGATTTCTCATTTCAACTACCCCATTTGATTGTGGAGTGCGAGGAGCCGAGAAGTTATGGGTAATACCATAAGCTTCACAAAAGGCACCGAATTGCACTTCATTATCAAATTTCCTACCATGATCCGTCCTAATAGAGACAATTGAACATCCTAGTTGATTTTGAATTATTCGACTAAAGGTTTCGAAGTGATCAAAAGCTTCATTCTTAGACGCTAAAAATCTAGTCCAGGTGAATCTAGAATAGTCATCAACTATAACTAGGGTATAAAGGATACCTCCATAAATCCATATCGCGGAAGGTCCAAATAGATCCATATGTAGGAGCTCTAAGCACCGAGAGGTCAAAACCAAATTCTTGGCTTTGTGACTTGAGTGAACTTGCTTCCCAACTTTGCAAACATCACAAAAGTGACTATCAGACTTCATCTTGGGGAGATGTCTTACCAACTCCTTAGAGACTAAAGTTTGAATTAAACACATATTAGCGTGACCTAATCTTTTATGCCAAAGAGTAGAACTATCATCTAAAGTCGCTAGACATAAGTTGTCCTTTGACTTCCTATTGACCTTCATGACATAAAGCCCATGCTTTCTAACACCTTTTCCAATGACCTTTCCATCTTTTACGATCTCACTGTGATATTCTGAAAAGATGACCTTACACTTATTGTCACAAATTTGACCTATACTTAGAAGGTTAATACCCAAGTTATCTACGTGCTCTACCTTTTCAATGGTCATGGAGTCAAGAGAAACCGTACCTTTGCCAATGATATTACCACATCGATTACTAGCGAATGTAGCGTTACCTCCATCATATGATTTGTAGTGCGAGAACAAACTTCGATTACCCGTCATGTGTTTAGAACAACCACTATCCTTAATCCACTCGTCGGGATCTAAATCAATTCCCAAGCATATCTATTTAGAAGTGTAAGCCATAAGACATTTCTCATCTTTGGGGTTGTCATCAACATCTTCACCGCTACCGCTCCATGAACCTCCAACGAACGCCGTGTGGTTATTGTCACGTGAAGGATTAGGACAATCACCGATGAAATGATTTGGATCACCACATTTAAAGCATTTCCTGTCACCTTTATCATCTTTGGCAAATCGGTTTTTGGAGAAGGGTTTCTTGTCGTTGCTTGGTTGCCTCACGTATTGACCTCGTCTCTTGAAGAACTTCTCAAAGTCTCTAACCGTCATGGCATATTCCTCATCATCACTATCCGAGGAGCTTTCATGGTCACTTTGCGCCTTCTTGGCCTTAAGTGCAAAAGACTTTCTTTCACTCTTGGTTTTCACCATTTCCGAGTCCTTCAAAATTATCATCTCATAAACTTTCAAGTTGCCAATGAGTTCATCGAGTGATAATTTGGCGAGATCCTTTGATTCTTCAATCATCATGACTTTAGCTCTCCATTTTGGATGCAACGCCCTAAGAAACTTCCTAACATTGTTCTTGCTAGAAAAACCTACATCAAGTGCTTTTAGACTAGTAATAATAGTGTTAAATCTAGCAAATGCACTATCAATAGTTTCATCTTCTAAGATGACAAATTGTTTATATTCTTGAACAAGAAGATCGATTTTGATTTCTTTGACTTGGCTATTACCTTGGTGGGTTACTAAAAGAGTGTTCCAAATATCTTTAGCGGTTTCACACATAAAAATCCTTTCGTAATCTTTCTTTGGTAAAGCATTGTAAATCACCATTTTAGCCTCATTATTTTTAGCAAGGTTCCTTTTAGTGTCATCATTAGCTTTGTCAAAAGTGACTATCACTTTGCTTTTAGAAACTTCAATAATTGATAAGGCAAAAAATCACCATGGGTAATAACTTGCCAAAGATCTAAATATTTTGATTTCACATAAGTCTCAAATCTATTTTTCCAATAAATAAAACTATTTGTTTCAAAAAGAGGTGGTCATTACATAGATTTCCCTTCTAGATACTTGTTGGAATCTATAGATCGATTCAAGTTTTAAAATACAATATATTTTAAAAAGGCTTGAGCAACCACTCTCTGATACCGATTATAGAATCTAGAAGGGGGGGGGGGGGTTGAATAGTTTCTTAAATTTACTTGTTAAAAGATTGTTTTTAAAAATCCTTTTCAAAAACTTAGGCTTGAGTATTTATGTGAAACCTTTTTATACATAATACGGACAAGGTATAGTGCAACTAAACTAATAATCACAAGTATAAAGAATAAAGAATGTAAAGAGATAAAGGAAATATCAAACCAAACACCAAGGATTTATAGTGGTTCGGCAATGAATCTCACTCCTCGTTCCTACTCCACTACTCGAGTACTCCTTACTCGAGAGTTCACTAATCAACAAGCTCCTTAAAGTGGAGAAACCCTACACAACGTCGCTTATCTAATTTCTGACTCTAGGCTAAAAGCCGAGCCCTAATCTTAGCTAGGACCAATCTACACCAATATACTTTAAGGATCAAGTATTAACCTTAATACATACACAACTTCCAAATAGACACAACTACTTGGATCTTCACAACAATGACACAAAAATGAATAAATAAGTTTGGATCTTCAATGGATCTTTGTGGTAGACACAACACTTCAAGGATGAAAGTGTTCTTCTCTTTGCACTTTGAGAGGAAGAGATGGTAGGAGAAAGATTCACTTCTAAACAAGTAGTAATCAACCAAATGACCAAGGATTTGAGTAATTTAAGAAGTATGAAAGAATTTGGAAATGTATGTGCAAAAGAGGTGAAGAGAAAATCTAAGAATGGTCCACTATTTATAAGACAAACTTCCAACGGCTATATCTACCTGTGGTTCCTTATTGCAGCCCGCGGTTCCTTATCGATAAGGAACCGCCATAGCCACTAAGGTACCGCCGGAGTAGACTCCGCTCCTTTTTGTCTTTTAGTGTCATGGTTCGAATCTGAAGATTAAAATATCCTAAAAGGATATTCCAAACCTAGATAGAATATGCCATTTACAAATTTTCAAATAATTAGTTTAATAAAACATTTTCTTATAAAGAAATTTTAATAAAAACTTGTCACACTTAATAAAAAGTGAGTTTTAAGAAAAGATTAAATCCTTCATCACTTAATTAGGATGAGTACTTGTTTGTACATACCTTAAGTGATAATGGTTGAAATGAAAAATACTTGAACTCAAGAATTCGTTTTTCGTTGTTTTCGTAAATGCTTGTTTTTACATATTGTCGTAATCAAAACAAAGCAAGACCGAAAAATGCAAGTAACGTTTTTAGGCATAATTGCATTAACAAATTCCATTCTCACTTAGATAATCTATAAACTCTTGACTTAAATATTCACCACCTCTATCCGAACGAAGAGCTTTAATCTTCTTCCCTAACTGCAGTTCTACTTCTGCTTTAAACACTTTGAATGTTTCAAATACCTCATGTTTATGCTTAAGTAAATAAACATAACCATAACGGCTATAATTATCCGTAAATGTTAGGAAGTGGCTAACACCTTTCCTTGACGCATGTCTAAGTGGTCCACACACATCAGTATGTATAAGTCCAAGTAGATCAGTAGCTCTTTCAATATTGCTATTAAAAGGTTTCTTGGTCATCTTTCCAGAGATACAAGACTCACATTTATCAAATGATTCATCATTGATATTTTCCAAAAGACCTTCACGTTGAAGCTTTTGTATACGAGTCTTCCTAATATGAGAAAGTCTACAATGCCAAAGATAAGAAGAGTTCTTGTCAAACTTTCTCTTCTTACTCATGCTAAATACAGATTTATTGTTCTTGGATTTATTTATTATGCATGTCTATTTCAAATACACCATTCATAGAAATTGCATTAAAATACAAAATACCATTTTTCCAAACAAAAATTCCATTATTATCAATCGTGTGAACGAATCGATTATTTAACAAACAAGAAAAGGAAATAACACCCCTAACAATTATAGGTGAATAATGACAATCATTTAAAATCAATACTAAACCCGAAGGTAAAACTAAATTAAATGTTGTTATAGCTTCAACCACTGCTTGTGCGCCATTGCCCACTTGCAGAAATTGTTCCCCATACGATAGCTTCCTTTCTAGATTAAACCTCTACAACGTATTACAAATGTTAATACCGCATCCCGTATCATATACCCAGGAATTTAATTTGTACGTTAAATTGAACAATTCAATCATAAATAAAGTACCTGAAGCTGTAGCGCTATGCTTAGACTTCTTCTTTATTTCTCGCAATTCTTTGAGGTAAAGAGGGAAATTCCTCTTCTAGTGACCACTTGCCTTGCAATGGTGACAAGTCTCATCCTTCTGAGATCTATTCTTCTTGACAAAGTTCTTCTTAGGTTTTGAATAAGTCGCAACTTGTTTGACCTTATCACCCTTGCCTTTGCCTTTCTTCTTATTCACTTGCGGTTTTGGCTTACTCACTCTACCCTTTTGTATGGTTAGTACAGAAGGCGTAGCGGTAGATGCCTTGTCTTTCAACCCTTTTTCAAAGTCAATGAGCATTGCATGCAAATCATTAACTGTCTTCCCCGTGCAATGCATATTATAGTTTCTAACAAAATCATTGAAGTCCTTGTTAAGGGACCTATTGATCAAGTTGATAGCCATATTATGATCATAGGGTTATCCTAGTACAATGAGCTATTCCATATAACCCCTCATCTCCAAGTAATGGGAAATTACAGACTTTCCTGGAGCTTGCTTGCAGCTATGCAAAGCATCTACCAAGTCGTAGATCTCCACAGCTTGCGGCTTCTCGAACATAGCCTTGAGCTCATCAAGCATTCGCTTTGGTGAAAATAGTTCATACTTCTGTTGAAGTGGAGGAGCCATTTTTCCTAGCATTAAGCAAGCCACCTCCGAGTGCTTCTTAACATTAGAAGCGTGTTCAAGCCTTTGCGCATCAGATGCTCCTTCAGCAATATCCTCCGGATAGGGAGTAGTCAAGATATTGATAGTACCCGCTGCTCTCAAGACAATTCTTAGCGAGCGATACCAACCATTGAAGTTCGGGCCAGTAAGTTCAGGACGTTCAAAGAAAGCTTTGAATGCGAAACTTATAGACTTATTGGTGGGTTGAGCCATTTCTACAGAAATAAGTTCAAATATTAGTATTTTCGATAACAAAATACTTTCAAGAAAATAAAATTACCCTGGTATAACAACCATATTATTTTCCTTGAATTCTAGAACTATATTGACATAAATCCATTACATCAGTTGATCTGCTAGTAATGAATGTACTCAACATATCGACTTGTCGAACAATTCAATTGACAAACAATTTTCAATTTCTAGATATTTAAGAGATTTACATTGCCAAAAAAATGTTTTGCATTATAAACATGTTTCATCCTTTCTGAATGCATTAAGTTTCCAGATCTCACTGAGTAACTTAATTAAGTTGTCTAATCTGAATAACGTAAAACCATCATACGATTTCTCATTCTATAAATGGATTTCTCTCCATCACAACATCACCCAAAAATCTCATTTGATGACGAAGTAATTTCAAGTGTTCGTCAATTAGGAGCATTCGACTTAAATTTTAATGGTATAAATTTTGATGTCAAAATCAATGTATAGAGAAGCATGCATACAATCTCCATAGCATAAGTTTAATAAAACATTTAGTAAAAATTTTCACGAGATTAAATTTCTTCATATATTATGTTGCGGTATTGGTTAAACCAATTAAAGTATTTACCTACAACTATTCACAACGTACTTTTGCTAGAACTCGGCTACGCACAAAGCAATAACCTTATTCATTGTGTTTCGGATGTGAATTTGTGGTAAATCACCCTTAAGGTATAATTCAATTAATAATCATAGTTAATTTCAATTTGACGCACAGGCGAGCTGGGAATTTGGTCAGCGACTAATGGCATAACACCTCCTTCCTTAACCAGGTACATGACCAGCGGTGCGTTATACCCACTTTATAGTTTGTCAAAAGGAGTAGGCCGTTAGATTATTATTGCAATTCACCAATCAAAGTAATCTTATGTAATTTAAATCTCTAACAAATCATTATTTTAATATGATTTAGTCCATATTATTTCTTTTAAAAAACCCTTATTTACAACAATTCAATAATTTTATATAAACAAGTAAAAAAACTAATTCATAAACACATAATAACAATTTTTATGTGCAATAAATGAATCAAATAGCCACATGCATACAATTTATTCAATAATCATCAAATCTAGGTCTTTATATTCATATAAAATTCTTCCCTAATTCTAGATTTATTGAATCAAATAATCACATGGCACATAAAATCATATAAACATATAATTTTATGATCCATGAAAACATGCACGTAATCATGGATCCCCACAAATCTTAACAATTAAATATCTATAGATCGTAACCATACACGACATAGCAATTAATTATGCAATTTAATCTAAAATTATCCCACATGTAATTTAGGGTTTCAAAACAATTCTTTTTTTTATTAAAAATTCGGCCAAAACCCTAATTTTTAGAAAACAAAATCCTAATTTTATGAAAACCTAAAAAACATGTAGTTTTAACTCAAAACAGTTATTAGTTAAAAAACTTTTGATTTTCGATAATTATAACATGTTAAAACGGCTCTCGATGCCACTGAAGGTTTATTAATATCATAACAATTATATAAAACCCTAAACGTGATCAAAGCACATATGGCATAAGCGATTTAACAAGATCATAATAATAACACAATTATAATTAATCGAATTAGGGTTACATACCTTTACGCTAAAGCAAATCCACAAGACGGAGAACGAATCACCAATTCGGATTTATACCGTAATACACCAAGATATAGTCTAAAGCAAGACTATATTACCATCTTGTACACACGTAATACAACGAGCTAACCGTGATTCTAGCACGTAAAAACCGAGCTACTACGCTTGTAAATAATCTACCCAACAACCCTAGAGAGGGGCTAGGACTAGATTATTAACACAATCGATCAACCAAGAAAACCAACCGAAAACCCTTCATGGGTTACACCTTACGATCGAAACAAGAGAGAGGAAGAGAGGGGATTCTATCAAAATGTGACCTTTTCTTTCCCTCGTGCTTCCACATAGGTGTCCCTTTCTTTTTAGACTGATGTGCCACCACCATTTCTCCTCTGAGGAAGGCTACAGTTTCTTTTATTGCTTCATCCATCGTCTTTGGTATATTTTCATACAGACGTTTAATTAACCCTGATGTGTAATTCCATGCATGGATCCAGAGATTTTTGTGCATTCTGGGGTTGCTTTAACGTGCTTGACTTCAATTTTGAAACGCTTCATAAAGTCCTCCATAGACTCTCCTTCCTTCAGTTTGATGTGGTAAAGTTCTACGGGGTCTTTCATGCATTTTTTTTCCTAGAATTAAACATGTGGCACCATGTAGGCAGGCTCATTTTTCTTCTTTGGCTGATGCTCAAAAAACTTTCACATGATCTTTCGGATCTCCTGATTCATCATACGTCTTGACTTGGCTTGGCATTCGGATTTTCTTTGGGAAGTCGAAGTTTTGGGTACGAGGTGTGAATGGATCAACGTCCTCACACAACCAAGGGAGAGATTGGTCATCGCCAATCCCTCTTGATTTCGCCTTTTTTGACCTTTTGTTTCTGTCATCACTTTCGTTTGTTTCTGAGTACCTTCTAGACGTTGCCTCGTCATTTCGATTTCATTTGGTGATAGAGCTTCTCTTCTTGTGATCTTTTTTCTTTAGTTTATCGAATACTTCTCCGTCCTGTAGCCCTATCCTAGTGAATACTCCTCCCTCACTATAATTTCTCTGGTCAGTAGAGCTGTGCCGGGTCCGTGAGGGTGTGTCCCGACTATGCCAGCAACTTTCGCCTTTATCCGAGGATATCTGCTTTTTACCCCTCTGTCCTCTGTCAGATCGAGGGGTAGCGGATTCGGAGTAGCCGGAGAGCTCATCCTTCTTCCGGCTCCTTCTAGAACTTTCTCCGTATGTTAGGCGCGCTTATACAGATTTTATATTCTTTTCACGTTGTTCTTCTTCTTGAGATTTTTCAGCTATTACGGGTAACAACTGATCGAAGTGTTTATTGCAGAAGTCCCTAATAGGGGCATCAGATGCCCTCAGTTTGGGCTTTTCTGCAACTTTGTTTGCATTCTCAAAACTTGTGTTTCGCACGACAGACGTGGCAGGTGTCGAAGGATCTCTTGCGTGATCACCCATTTTCGTGGAATGAGAATTTTATGAAACGCAGTTGTGTAACGGGTCCCACGGATGGCGCCACTAGTTAGTACAACAATCGGTCAGGGTCTAGTACAGGTCTAAGTACTTGCGATAAGGTGCGTAGATCTCTTTGGTTATTGTAGATCTTCTACTATCAAGAGATGTGGTTGACGATTTCCTACACAATTAAAGTAATAACGTTAGTCCTTACCGTGGGGACGGGCCCCACGATTAGACTTTGGCGTGAGCGTAAGTATTCACATCATCCAAGATATATGTGTGTGTAATGATGAGTGAGAAAATCGTATTTCGTGTGGAGTGAAAGTGGGTACTATTTATAGGAGAAAGTACTAGGTCTTTCCTCGTTTCTCGGATAGTACTTGAGAGTGGGACTTTGTGGTCCAAAGGTCCATTCGTCTGTTTGTTTTCTACTCGCAACCTACAAATTGACTCTTTGAGATTTCGCCCGCAGGGTTCTTGGACATGCTTGTTGGAAACGCGTCCGGTACCGTGTTGCGGATCCGTTTTCTTGAGAGCAGATCCATTTAGAGACATGCCACCATGGTGGGATTTTGGATACTTGGGTCTGGGCCCAAGGTTTGGTGTATGGTTTTAGGCCTAATGGGTCATGTCTATTCTATACCCTATCTTGTATGATCCCTGTCAATTTAAGATTGAAGTATTTTCTCCCGAATTTGGGTTGTTTCGATTGCTGAATTCTTTCATGGATGTGTGAAAAAGATGGTTGGTGGAATGCGAGAGAGTGAACCGGTTAGTGACATTTTATATTGTATCTTCTTTATACATAAAGATTTATTGCCCTGTTTATATATACCAGGATACAATTGCATTGTGTATGCCACAATCCATAGGATCCATAGAGAACATGGATGGGCCTATACGGCTTTCAAACAATGCAACAAACGGGTTGATATTATTCAACATGTGAACCGCAAGCCGTCTTTTATATGTGAGGACCATGGGAATGTTCGAATTGCATCTCGATAAAAATTTGTTGTTTTCTTTATCCTCTTAGCATTATTTAAACCATAACTAGCAATTAAGACTATACGTCATCAATAAAGATATTTTTTTTACTACATGTTCAAGGTTATTGTGCCTATAATTGATGAGTCTGGTTCAGCGTCTATTGTGTTATTCAGTAACAACTTTTTCAAACTGTCTTGTTATACCGCCTGGGCGCTTATGAAACAATATGGTATGGATCTTGATACTTACTGGCCTCAAGAAATGGATGAAATTATTGGAAAAAATGTTTGCTCAAACTTTTCTTTTATGGATATAATGTGAACAACAGCAACCACAATTACCATTGTGATGCTATTTCGATGGATGTTGTATTAATAAACCACTTTAAGAAAGATTTTCTAAATGAGAAACTCCATCAAGAGGTAAATTTTCATACCAATATATTCTTAGTACAGATTTTGATTCATTTGTATATGATTAGAACTTAAATTTCATACAGGTACACAATGATTACTTCTCTACGCCAGCTACTATGATCAACCGTGTCATAATGGTCGATACATTTATGACCCATGTTCTTGAATTGGGATCACCGTCTGGTGCAAATGAGTCATCAGGAAGTGGGTAAAGTTCAGCATCAAAGAAGAGGCGTGTCTAGATTGATCTTGATGACATTGATAGTGAGCCCGAAGAGGAAGACGGGATACCAAAGGAGTTGGTTGCAGTCAAATTAGAGCCTAATGACTAAACTCATGTTGTTTTTAGTTTCTTTTTATCGTATGCAACTTTTTCATTTTGTTGGTAATAATTGTACTTCCTGGATATGATTGTGTCATTTTTGAACCATGACCATGTTAATCTTTGAAGTAAGGATTGTGAAAGATTTTCCATTTAGGTGGTATTTGGCTTTGATTAAGTTTACTTTTTACCATGTGTTTGTTTACTTCTCCATTTTTATGTATTTTTATTTTAGTCTACTTTATATGGTTTTCATACTTTGTATGTTGTATGTATTCAACTTATAGCTCAAAAAAGTTTTAAAAACATTTTTAAACCTTTTGTATACAATACAACCTCTACTATATTTTTCAAAATCAGTTTTTAAAACATTGTGCTTTTTTAAAAACTTTTTCTGTTACAAAAAATTTAATTAACACTTAAATTTTTTCAAACTTAAATTTATTTTAAAAATGATTTTATGAAACTGTTATGTTTATACATTCCAAAAATGTAATTTTTTTATAAATATAATTTTTGTTAGACTTTTTTTAGTAGCTTCATATATTTTGAGTTCATGATTTAGTAGATTGATATATTTTAAAAATAAACATAATGGTGAATATTTGAGTATTTATTATCATTTATTTGTTACCAAAACAACTTAAGTATTAGACCTTATAAATATTGTTTTAAAAACCAAACAATAATCAAAATCTAATATCATCTTCAATGGCGGCACCAAACCCTAGAATGAAGGAAACTTATGTCAAACATTTGGTTGAAGTCAAGACAAGTATTGATGTTCTTGACGTTGCATATGATGAACCATCAGTTGATTCAATGACTGATAGTGTCGGTTGTGATAGACAGTCTATCTCAACAAAGGAAAAAGTTGACGATGCAATTAAGTTTCTTGCATCAGTTTTTGAACATGGTGAATCTTCAAATACAAATCCAGGTAATCGTGCGAACATGTTTAATTTTGTTTTTTGTTAACAATTATAAAATGATTGGATGATCCGAATTTATTTTGATGTACATCTTATTTTTGTTGCATAGATGATCTTGATGAATCCATTATGTTTGATTGGCTAAAATTTAATGTTGGAGACCCTAAAGAATAGCAAAGTGTTCTTGATGGTGTACAAGAGAGGCTTTCAAAGACAAATTATTTGATCAACCAACTTCGCGCAATGGGTCATGAGTTAACTGGCGATGATGTTGTTGATTTGAATTTCTTCAAGGAAGATTAAAGGCAATTTGATTTGCAAAAGTTTATCAAGTCATAGTTTGATTTACGAAGTGTATTAGGGTAAAAATATCTTGCATTTCGTTTTTATGATTTTATTTTGAAACTTTCTCATTCTGATAAATGAATGAAATTTATAAAGTTTTCATTTGCAGTCTCGTTATAATTTTACTAATGAGAATATAAAAACTAAATCCAACATAAAATAAGAGACTTAACATAAATAATCTGAATAAACATTACCCAAGTTCATACACCATTAACACTAATATCGTTAAAAGTAGATAATATTAACAAAGTTTATGGCAGACTAATTGATGAAATCAAAATATATTTGCCAGAAATTCACAATCCAAAATTTTCTACCAAAGTTATAAGTTTAGCAACCATTACCATATGACCAAAAATATGCAACATCATTATAAGTGAAATTGTATAACAAATATCAAATACTGGGCAATCTTCTTCTTCAACCTCACTGTCGTATACTTGAATATTTCACACATACTTCAACCTTAGCAGTTTATCATGGTGAAACCTGCATGTCTTTCCAAACTCCCTCCATTTTCCTTCAATATTGACAAGGTTAGTCCTTGACGGCTCCTCCTTGTGATGGTATGTTATCATACGCATCTAGCATTGTTGATCACGGTGTCGGAGTAGAGCCCTAGTATAAATATTCATTCGATGTTCTTCCATCAGTGAAGCTTTAATGGCCTAACAAAATTCAGATCAGATAGACATTTAATTAAACTATATCATATTTATGTATGGATTATTAAAATGTTGTTAGATTATTAAACTTAAACAGTCACCAGTCTTTGCTTATCCACCGTTGAGAGAATGACCTGTAGAATGCACGAGATCTTTCGGCAAAATGCCCAGAATGATGTGGCCATAAACATACATGATGCGTCCTGTCACCGGCTGCAATTGTTTATAATACCCAATCAACTGTAGATATTATACAATTAAATTTATAAAAAGAAATGAAGCTTTCATTAGTTGATCATACCTTTTTTCTGTATGAGACAGTTCCCTTTGTTGTTTTCTTAGGTTGGTTATACCAGAAACTTCTGTAAATGTTATTAGATTCACGTCCATTTGAAAAGTCATTAGTCCGAGTTTGTTATGATTTTTTTATGAACACTACATACATACCGTCCGTAAATTTCAGTCCATTAGCCAATGCAATCCAGTCTGTTCTCATTGTTTACCGATATAACTAATGGTTCATTGTGATTATAGCCATTTAGGAAGGTTATCAAAACCATCTATACATAATCAGCAAACGACAAAACATAAGAAATTGTATGTTATTAAAAGAGCTTTTTTCATCTTTTTTCATTCAAGATAAGTATGTTATTAAAAAGATATTTTCCATTTATAAGTTTTTTACTATATATGTAAATATACTTGTGCATAATCTTGATATGCAAAGAACGTGTCAACAATCTTTTCGGCATGTTAGTTATGACATTATACCCCCGTATTCTATCCCATCAATACCAAACCCAGTCACATAAAACGTGTAATCTCCCTCTTCAATAAAATGCATCAATACTACATTTTCCATGTTCTTACGACAAAACTCAACCCACCTTTTACCTTCCACCTGAATATTTCCGATGCTTGGCACCTTTAAATCGCATTTTAACCTGTATAGATCATTATTTGTCACGTAATTGTACTTGTTTCCGTTATAATAATCTTCTCTGAAAAATGACGATAGGACCTACAAAATATATACAAGTTCAAGACAGTAGTTTAATTTTATTTTAAGTTATATCAAAATTAGTGAAATTTGAAAGTATAGGTTTATAATACTTGTGGCTTTGAAAATGTATCCCTGTTCACCAGAAAAACAAATTCGAGAGGAATTTTATGCATATTGCGTATCATTTAAAACATCAATACACTTGTATACAAAAAATTATTGAAGTCTTGGGACATTCAAATAAAAACAGAGTGTAAATATGTAGAGTTCTGATCTTAACAAATGCTATTCTTAAATATTTATTCTTTTTCCTTGATGATGGTAGATTGAGAAAAAGTTCATGCCCATTATCAGTTTTAATAATATCAGAGAATTAGGTTGTCTATCTTTGAGAATTTATATGTACACAACAAGAATAAAAATGCAATTGTCAAGCCCAAAATTTATTTATGCATTCTATTATTTGGTTTTCCATGGTTGATCATAAAGTTTTTCAGAATATTACTTACAATTAATCTCTATTGTATCAGTATCAAAAAGCATAATACAAGTAAACCCTAAAAATCATACCTATACGTATGTGTGTTTATAGCTAAATCAAACATTAACTGGTAAACCCTAAACAAAAACTTATATTAGGACTATAAAATATGTTTGATTATTGATCACAACCATAATCAACTACTAGTTTTGATTTATTGATTATCAATGCAAAAATAATTACAAGGAAGGATATGAGTTTGTTCACAATGTTAATCTGGATATCAAATTATATAATTCTTGATAAATCAAATTAGAAAGATCATACCTTTGTGTATTCGATTTGTGAAGTTCCGATTATCTCGATTGTTGTTCAATCAGTCTGATTGATTTTGGTGAATGAAGTTCAATGGACACACACACACACACACTCACTCTGTTTTAGTTTTTTTTAAATATTCCTAAGAGTCGCTTTTTTGTATGTATGTCAAAATAGATATATTTTGTGTTCCATATTGTTAGTCTTTTTTAAATAAACCTCAAAGCTACTTTTTAGGTGGCATTTTGTTTGTTGTAATTCAATGTAATTGTTGGTTTATATAGTTCATAACAATTATTTAAAACCCTAATATGGATCAAAGAGCGCATAGCGGAAGCGATTAACAAGATCATTAATTTAACACAATTATATTAATCAAGATTAGGGTTACATACCTTTATCCTAGCAAGATCCACAAGAAGACGGAACGAACGGCAGCTAGGGTTTATCACGAACACCACCAAGAATATAATCTAAAGGAAGATTATATCACGCTCTTGTACACACGTAATACGGCGAGTTAACTGTGAGTCTAGCACGAACAAACCGAGCTTTAACGCTTATGGATTATCTACCCAACAACCCTAGAGAGGGGCTAGGACTAGATATATTTTAAATAGAAAAATCGAAAACCAAAACCCTAAAATAAGGGTGTTTGGCCGGCGATCAAGAGAAGAGAGGGAGAGGGATAGGTGAAAAATTATGAAGGCTTTGGATGTTTATATAGGCTTAACAAAACTTGTTCTTCAAGATAAACACCAATTAGGAAAGAAAATCTTTCCTCCTTCCTTTTTCTTCCTTTAGGCCGACGCCCCATAAGGCCCAATTAGGGCTTCCGGAACTTTTCCGTTTTCCTTCTTTTAGCTTCTATTTAATTCCATAACGGTCGTTATAACTTAACTTTTATTTATCAACGATCGTTAGTTAAGCTTTGGTTTGATTTAATAAATATATATAAAATATATTTAATAAATAAATTAACTCTTTACGTTATGTGTGCAATCCCGTGATCCCGAGTTCGATCCTATCTCACGACTATTAATTTTAAGTCCATAAACTTTCAGCTCCCACTTGGACAAAATTCTAATATCGTGATGACATTGACTAGCGTCTAATTACACTAGCAATGTCACTAGTACAAACCGGGTAAGGTCTCCTGGACAAGAACCTTTTAATGATTACATCATTATTATTATCCTTTCATTTCAAATACATTGTTAATAAGGATATGGATCTAAGTCATTCCTTCATTAACTATTCTGTTTCTCGTTTACGGATATAGCAAGATTACCAAAACACATTTGGGTGTGGCCACACAAACATCTTACTACTCCCCCAAGGGGCCCAGCTGTATTTATACTTCAAATAATAATTTGAAGGAAACGAATCCCATTTCGACTACAAGCAAAACACATGAACTTCGCAACACTTCTGAAAATAACCCTTATGACTACCAGTTACGTTTAGCGTTAGGTTATCTTACAAAAATGCACTATATTCAATGCAGTTTTCTGGTATCTCAGGTCTAAGGATAACTATTTATGATTTACTTAATGACAAAGATCCATAAAGTAAAATCACATAGTTGGGATAAGTCCAATATTTGATCCATCAAATATCTTCCAAAATTGACCAATATACTTTCAAGTATACTCTGTCACTATTTTGAATTGTCTTTGTTAAATAATACTCCCATATTATTAATCGACAATGGACATTTAGAAACATCAAAATGCTCATGGATTAAAACATGTAAAATAGGATACAAAATCAAATAACAGAAAAATAAACGAAATCCATTCTTTATTTCATCAATTCAATAATGTCTTACATCCTTTATCCAAATACTAATCAACAGATTTATTGCATGAATTCGCTAGCTAGTTGCAGCCCAATTGCCTTGGCATGCTTTGGCCTAGATAAAGCCTTAGTAAAAGGATCAGCTACGTTATCATATGTGTGAACTTTTATCAATTTTATTTCTCGAGCTTCCACTTGTTCTCGAACGTAGTGATATCTACGTTTAAAGTGTCTGGCGCCCTTCATGACTCCAGGGTCATTGGTGAATATTATTGTCGCAGAACTGTCGCAATATATATCAATAGGTTCTTTAATTAAATGCATCACTCCAAGATCTCCAATAAACTTCCTAATCCAAACAGCTTCCATTGCGACTTCTGAAGCGGCCATATACTCAGATTGAGTCGCATGCATAGCAATGGTTTTCTGCTTACTGCTCTTCCAGTCAACTTCTCCTCCATTGATGGCAAACACGTAACCCGTCTGAGACTTCGTATCGTCTTTATCACATTGCCAGGACGCATCACAGAACCCTGTTACATTCAGTTCTGTGTCTGGTTTACCCTCGAATACCAAAAACATATCTTTCGTACTCCTTAAATACTTTAGAATATGCTTAACAGCAGTCCAGTGGAACTTTCCTGGATTCTGTTGGTATCTACTGACCAAGTTCTGAGCAAACGCCACATCAGGCCTTGTACATCTTACAGCATACATAATAGATCCTACTGCCGAAGCATAAGGCACCTTCTTCATGTAAGCCACCTCTTCAGGTGATGATGCATCTTTCTCATGACTTAACTCATGCTTAACCTCCATCGGTAAGAAACCATTCTTAGAGTTATGCATGTTACATTTCTTCAATATCTTATCAATATAAGCATTTTGGCTAAGACCAATTAACCGTCTACTCCTATCTCGATAGATTTTAATTCCCATAATATATGCAGCATCTCCCAAATCTTTCATAGAAAAACATTTACCAAGATAATCCTTAACTTCCTTAAGTCTTGGAATGTTACTTCCCATGATTAATATGTCATCGACATATAGAATTAGGAACACTACATTACTCCCACTAGCTTTGCGGTATACACATGGCTCATCACGATTTTGAATAAATCTAAACTTTTTGATTTCTTCATCAAATCGCTTATTCCATTGACGTGATGCTTGCTTCAAACCATAAATAGATCTTTGAAGTTTGCACACGCGCTTTGGATATTTAGGATCAACGTACCCTTCCGGTTGTTGCATATAGATGTCTTCATCTAAGCGACCATTCAAGAAGGCAGTTTTAACATCCATTTGCCATATCTCATAGTCATAGTATGCTGCTATAGCTATGAGAATCCTAATAGCTCTTAAGTCTGCTACAGGAGAAAATGTCTCCTCGTAGTCTATGCCAAAAGTTTGAGTAAAACCTTTAGCCACTAAACGTGCTTTATAGGATTGTACATCACCATCCATGTCAGTTTTCTTTTTATAGATCCACCTATTTTTCACTACTTTAGCATTTTTAGGCGCGTCTACAAGAATCCAAACATCATTGATTTTTATGGATTTCATTTCCTCATTCATCGCAACTATCCATTTTGACTTTTCTGGATCAGACATTGTGGATCGATAGTTAGCAGGTTCACCAAGATCCCCTACTTCCTCCTCATCATCCTCTACGTAAAGACATAGTTTGTCCGGCGCACGTATAGTCCTTTGAGACCTACGTGGAGGAATTAATTCCGGTTGAACACTCAGACTTTCTGGTTCTACAGGAATTTCATCGCTAGTATTTTCAGAAGACAATGCATCTTCTTGAATTTCTTCAAGATCATAATTTCTCCCACTGAATTCTTGATTTACAAGATCATTTTCAAGGAAGTCTCCATACCGAGCCACGACTATTTTGTTCTCAGCCGGATAATAAAAGTAGTAACCCATAGTTTCCTTAGGGTAACCTACAAAGATACATTTTACTGAGCGTTGTTGGAGTTTATCTCCAGAGTCACGTTTCACATACGCCTCACAACCCCAGACTTTTAAATAAGACAAATATGGCTTCTTGCCATGCCATAGTTCATATGGTGTCTTATCAACCTTCTTAGTGGGAACCATATTTAGAATACGAACAGCAGATTCAAGAGCATAATCCCAAAAAGATAATGGTAAAGTTGTAAGATTAAACATAGATCATACCATATCCAATAATGTACGATTTCTCCTTTCAGATACACCATTTTGTTGTGGAGTATATGGAGAAGTAAGTTTCTGAACAATTCCATTCTCACTTAAATAATCTTTAAACTCTTGACTTAAATATTCACCACCACGGTCAGAACGAAGAGCTTTAATCTTCTTTCCTAGTTGTAACTCTACTTCTGCTTTAAACGTTTTGAATGTTTCAAATACCTCATGTTTATACTTAAGTAAATAAACATAACCATAACGGCTATAATCATTCGTAAACGTCAAGAAGTAGCTAGCACCTTTCCTTGACACATGTCTAAGTGGTCCACACACATCAGTATGTATCAAACGAAGTAGTTCAGTAGCCCTTTCAATATTGCTATTAAAAGGTTTCTTGGTCATCTTTCCAGAGATACAAGATTCACATTTATCAAATGATTCATCATTGATACTTTCCAAAAGCCCATCACGTTGTAGCTTTTGTATGCGAGTCTTCCCAATATGGGCAAGCCTACAATGCCAAAGATAAGAAGAGTTCTTGTCTAACTTACTCTTCTTATTCATGCTAAAAACAGAATTATTTTTCCTCTTGGAATTTTTATCATGCATGTTAATTTCAAAAACACCATTCACAAAAATTGCATCAAAATAGAATAGACCATCTTTGAAAACAGAAATTCTATTATTATCAATCGTGTGAGTAAATCCAAGATCCAACATACAAGAAAAGGAAATAACACCCCCTAACAATTGTAGGTGCATAATGACAATATTTAAAGACAGTACTAAACCCGAAGGTAAAACTAATTTAAATATTCCTATAGCTTCAACTGCTGCTTGTGCGCCATTGCCCACTTGCAGAAATGTTCCCCATAGGTAAGTCTCCTCTTCAACTCAAATCCCTGCAGGGTATTACAAATATTAATACCACATCCCGTATCATATACCCAGGAGTTTGATTTGTATGGAAGATTAAATAACTCTATCATAAATAAGTTACCTGAAGATGGTGCTGCAGCAACTTGCTCAGCCTTCTACTTATGTTCTGCCATTTCATGGAGATAGACAGAGCAATTCCTCTTCCAGTGTCCAGTCATCTTGCAGTAGTGGCAAGTCTCATCTTTCTGAGATTTCTTAGCAAAGTTCTGCTTCGGCTTAGATGTAGTCGCAACTTGATTGCTCTTATCAGCCTTGCCTTTGCCTTTCTGCTTCTTATTCCCTTGCGGTTTAGGTTTAGACACTATACCCTTTTGTACATACAGTACTTGAGGCGTAGCAGTGGATGCCTTATCTTTCAAACCCTTTTCGAAGTCAATGAGCATTGCATGCAAATCACTAACTGTCTTCTCCGTGCAATGCATATTATAGTTACGAACGAAATCATTGAAGTCCTTATTAAGGGACCTATTGATCAAGTTAATAGCCATATTATGATCAAAGGGTTGTCCTAGTGCGATGAGTTGTTCCATATAACCCCTCATCTCCATGTAATGTGCACTTACGGACTTTCCAGGAGCTTGCTTGCAGCTATGTAGAGCATCAACCAGATCATAGATCTCTACAGCTTGTGGCGTTTCATACACTGCCTTGAGTTCATCAAGCATCTGCTTAGGAGGAAATAGCTCATACTTCCTTTGAAGTGATGGAGCCATTCTCCCTAACATTACAGCAGCCACCTCATGGTGCTTCTTAACGTTAGCAGCGTGTTGAAGCCTTTCCGCATCAGATGCTCCTTCAGCAAGATCCTCCGGAAAAGGAGTTTCCAAGATATTGATAGTACCCGCTGCTCTCAGAACAATTCTTAGTGAGCAGTACCAGTCATTGAAATTAGGGCCAGTAAGTTCAGGCCGTTCAAAGAAAGCTTTGAACGCCAAACTTATTGTCAGATTGCTTTCGGGTTGAGCCATTTCTACAGAAATAAGTTCAAACATTAGTATTTTCGATAATACAGTTCAAGAAAATAAAATTACCCCGGTAATAAAACCATAGTATTTTCCTTGAAAAACTAGAACCCATATTGACATAGATTCATCACATCAGTTGATCTGCTAGTGACAAATGTATTCAACACAGTAACTTGTCGAACAATAATTGCCAAATCAAATTGCAATTTCTAGATATGTTAGGGATTTACATTGCCAAAATCATTTGCATTGTAAACATGTTTATCCCTTCTTTATGCCTTAAGTTTCCAGTTCTCACTGAGTAACTCAATTAAGCCGACTAATCTAAAGAACGTAAAACCTTCATGTGCAATCTTATTCAGTCATGAAGTTTTCTCTCCATTACAACATCGTCCGATATCTTATATGACGACAATTGTAACTTCAAGTGTTCGTCAATTAGAGGGCATATGACTTAAATTTAGGGTATAGATTTTGGTGTCAAAATCATGTACGGAGAAGCATGCATACATCTCCATAACATAAGTTTAATAAAACGTTTAGTAAACTTTTTGATGAGACTAAAAGTTCATCATATACTTGCAAGTTGAGGTATTGGTTAAACCAATTAAAGATTTTACACACAACTAAATTCACACCGTACTTTTTCTAGAACTTAGTTATAGCACAAAGCAATAACCTTATTCATTGTGTATCGGATGTGAATTAATGTAGTTAAATCAACCTTAAAGAATTGTACCAATAACAACCGTAGGTAATTCCAATTTTGACGCACAGGCGAGCTGGGAATTTGGTCAGCGCTGAAGCATAACACCTCCTTCCTTAACCGAGTACATGACCAGCGGTGCGTTATACCCACTTTATAGTTTGCCAAAATTGAGTAGGCCGTTAAGTTGCTATTGCAATTCTAATCAACGCAAATCATATGTATTTTACATCTCAAAACATTCATTAATTTTGATAAGATTTAGTGCATATTATTTTTCTTGGAAAAAAATACCCTTGTTTACAACATACAATTAAAAAAAACGTATGAAAACAAGTAGTACAAAAAAAACTAAATCAAATAGCCACATGCATAACAATTTATTCAAAGAACATCAAATCTAGGGTTTTTATAAACATAAAAAGTCTTCCCTAATTTTAAAACTTTGAATCAAATAAAGCAAATAGCAATCAAAATTACCGTAAGAAACATGCATGTTTATTACGGATCTCCCACATTCTCTTAACAATTAAAAAAAACTACGGATCGTAACCACGCATGACATAACAATTAATTCATGCAAAACATCTAAAGTCAATTACCATGTAATTTTAGGGTTTACAAAAAAAAAAAAATTTATAAAAAATTCGACAATAGTCGATTTTTAAAAAATCAATAAAAAACAAAACCCTAATTTTTATAAAACCTAAAAAAACAACATGTAATTTTTAACACAAATCAATATTAGTTAAAAAACTTTAGATCTTGATAATTATAATCATGTTAAAACGGCTCTCGATGCCACTGTTGGTTTATATAGTTCATAACAATTATTTAAAACCCTAATATGGATCAAAGAACGCATAGCGGAAGCGATTAACAAGATCATTAATTTAACACAATTATATTAATCAAGATTAGGGTTTCATACCTTTATCCTAGCAAGATCCACAAGACGACGGAACGAACGACAACTAGGGTTTATCACGAACACCACCAAGAATATAATCTAAAGGAAGATTATATCACGCTCTTGTACACACGTAATACGACGAGTTAACCGTGAGTCTAGCACGAACAAACCGAGCTTCAACGCTTATGGATTATCTACCCAACAACCCTAGAGAGGGGCTAGGACTAGATATATTTTAAATAGAAAAATCGAAAACCAAAACCCTAAAATAGGGGTGTTTGGCCGGCGATCAAGAAAAGAGAGGGAGAGGGATAGGTGAAAAATTATGAAGGCTTTGGATGTTTATATAGGCTTAACAAAACTTGTTCTCCAAGCTAAACACCAATTAGGAAAGAAAATCTTTCCTCCTTCCTTTTTCTTCCTTTAGGCCGACGCCCCATAAGGCCCAATTAGGGCTTCCGGAACTTTTCCGTTTTCCTTCTTTTAGCTTCTATTTAATTCCATAACGGTCGTTATAACTTAACTTTTATTTATCAACGATCGTTAGTTAAGCTTTGGTTTGATTTAATAAATATATATATAATATATTTAATAAATAAATTAACTCTTTACGTTATGTGTGCAATCCCGTGATCCCGAGTTCGATCCTATCTCACGACTATTAAGTTTAAGTCCATAAACTTTCAGCTCCCACTTGGACAAAATTCTAATATCGTGATCACATTGACTAGCGTCTAGTTACACTAGCAATGTCACTAGTACAAACCGGGTAAGGTCTCCTGGACAAGAACCTTTTAATGATTACATCATTATTATTATCCTTTCATTTCAAATACATTGTTAATAAGGATATGGATCTAAGTCATTCCTTCATTAACTATTCTGTTTCTCGTTTACGGATATAGCAAGATTACCAAAACACATTTGGGTGTGGCAACACAAACATCTTACTACTCCCCCAAGGGGCCCAGCTGTATTTATACTTCAAATAATAATTTGAAGGAAACGAATCCCATTTCGACTACAAGCAAAACACATGAACTTCGCAACACTTCTGAAAATAACCCTTATGACTACCAGTTACGTTTAGCGTTAGGTTATATTACAGAAATAACCCTTATGACTACCGTATCGTGTGTTGGCATCGTTGGGATTAAGCATCGTCACAATTTGGTTCGTGATACTCTTGCTGATATATGTTACCGTTCAGGGATATCTGTCGGAAAGGAAGTTAATATTGGATTAGATGGTGGACCTGATTGTGTCTTACGTCCGACAGATATTTTGTTTTATTCTTGGGAGGGAGGTAAAGATGTGTGTGTTGATCTGACTGGTTCTTCTCCTTTAACTCGTACGGGGATGAATGACTTTGTTCCCGACCGAGCTGTGATTGATGCTGCACAACGTAAACGATGCAAGTATTTGGCTAAGTGTGCAGCTCTCGGATATGGGTTTCTTCCTTTCTCCTTTTCTTCTTTAGGGGAGTTACACGAAGATGTAGTTGCGTTGCTGAAGCGGATCCAGAGATTTTCTAAGGCTCAAGACAATAGAGCGCGCGATGCTGTACATATTTTCCATAGAATAGGTTTTACCATTGCTAAAGGGGTGGGAGCGCAGATAGTATCTCGACTCCCATCCAATTTGTTGTAAAACCCTTTTTGTTTCTTATAAAAGTGATGGTTTTAATAAAAATAATAATAAAGGCTCCTTTTCTTTAGGGGGGTTACAGGAAGATGCAGTTGTGTTGCTGAAGCGGATTTAGAGATTTTCAAAGGCTTAAGACATTGGAGCGCGCGCTGCTGTACATATTTTTCATAGAATAGGTTTTACCATTGCTAAAGGGGTGGGAGCGTAGATAGTATCTCGACTCCCATCCAATTTGTTGTAAATCCCTTTTTGTTTCTAATAAAAGTAATAATAATAAAAATAATAAAAATAATAAAAATAATAATAATAATAATAATAATAATAATAATAATAATAATAATAATTAATTTTATCATTTAAATTATTATTATTAGTAATTAATTATAATTATATTAATAAAATACTATTACAATAATACCAATAAAATAATTATTACTAAAAAATGGATCAATATTATTTATTATTACTATTATTATTATATTATTATTATTACAAGGATGTCAAAAGATAATGACGTCGAGGTCACCAGCTCACGCCATTTTTTTTAATTTAGTGGTGTATACGTGACTTATGACATCATTTTATTGTCATTTTGCGTCATATTTTCTAGTGTCGATCATACCACTTGAAAATGTGATGTCAAAAGATTTTTGGTGTCCAAGCCAGTCCGGTCTCTGCGACACCACCTTTACCATTGGCACTAGCGTTTTGACCCGGCCGCTCCTAATGCTCTTATTATCTCATAAATAATTCTAAGATAATATTTTGTGTTTTAGGAGCACATAATAAGAATGCTAAAAAAACTCATAAACCTACATAGAAACACACATAGATAAAAAAATATAGTGTTTATAAATTTTAACGTATTTTTTTATCTATCTTTATACTTTTTGATTCTTCTTATCATGTGTTCATAGGCTGAAGGGAGTGGCATGGAAGCCACTCGCGAGTGCCCCAACTCGCGCGCGAGTGTCCATCCGACTGCCCAATACTCGCGCACGACTTAGTCGCAACAGAGAAAAATGTATGCCACACTCACCCAACGTGAGTTTTAACTTGTAGGCCCCACATGTTTTTTTAACCGTTTTCTAATATTAAAAAAATCAATACCTTTTTACCTATAAATACCTAACAAAACTCATATTTTTTAAACACACATTCACAATTCATACACATTCTCCCCAAATCACTAAAGAATGGAAAATATCGACGAATACGAGTTATTTTTTGCTACTGAAAAAACAGAAGTCACAGCGAAACGCAAGTGGGGTATTATTAGATAAGCGTTTACTTTTATCAAGAGAAAACACACTGGTAGTCGATTAAAAAGAAACGTCATAACTCGAGACCGAATAGGTGCTCATGATCGGTTAGTTGCGTCTTTTTTCGGCGACCCCACGATACAATGAGAAAGAGTTCAGGAAGGTTTTTCGAATGGGTCGCCCCTTTTTCAACTAGATAGTTAGTGAAGTAACTCACCATTCTGCATACTTTCGTAATAATGTTGATTGTACCGAGAAGAAGGTATTTCGCCGTTGATAAAGTGCACCTCGGCAATTCGTCAGTTGGCATACGGTGTCGTTCCTGGTTTTTTAGATGACTGCCTGCAAATGAGCTCAAGAACTTCTCGAGAATCACTTGATCATTTCTGTATTGGTGTTATGGAAATATTCGGGTCTGAGTATCTGAGGAAACCCACGTATATTGATGTTGAAAAACTTTATGCGCATCATGAAGCAAAGCACGGGTTTTCGGGGATGATAGGAAATATTTATTGTACAGAGTGAGAGTGGTTCGGTTGTCCAACTGCCTATAAAGTGCAATATGTTAGACGAGATCATGGATCGAATCCATTCATTTTACTTGAAGTTGTGGCGTCGGAGGAATTATGGATATGGCATGCATTTTTTGGTCGAGCATTTGTATGTCAATGCTTAAATTATTATGTTTTTAAATTTTTATTTTTTATTGTTGTTTTTAAATTTCATATGTATCGTTTTTTAATTTTGTATCGTGTTTTAATTTTCTATGTACCCGTGTTTTAATAAATTGTATGAATAAAATATATTTAATAAAAAAGTGGGAGTGATGTGTAGTGAGTTATATTGAGTTTGGGTGAATGTCATTACCTCATGCGGAGAGTTTGAGTGAGTTGTAGTGAGTTTATTAAAAAACTGTAATAGCGCTGACGTGAAGGTGACTGAGTTATGTACCACTCACCTAGTCTTAGAATAGAGAATAGAAAGATCATCATAGCTTAAACACCAATTATTTGCCACAAACTTAAATTATGGAGAATCAAGGATGCTAAAAAGCACAATATGACAAGGTCCTTGGATTACATGGAGCATATCAATTATATTCACAAACTTAAAGTATTAGACTATTAGCAAAAACACATTTAGCAATAGAATATAGTAGGGGGTGTGACCTTGTTGATTAATTTGGGGCAGTAAACTCCTCAGTCAAGCCAACGGCCAACTAACCTTTCCCTTTAAATTGTTGATTGATTTGCACCTTTGACTAACTATTCCTTATTTTATCCTTTAAATATTTAAATATTAGTAATTAAAAAATAGTATCAATAATTAATAGTACATGGTTTCTTTTATTAAAAAACCGACACATTACGTTTTTTTATTGCTCAAACAAATGATCATTAATTATTGCGCATGACAACAAAAATCGTCGCCGTGAACATGATACTAGTCACATTTCTTTTTTTATTGCTTAACCAAATGACCATTTTTTATGTCGATTATTTTGGCATTATATGTAAGAAATATATGTTTTGGGTTCACGGTTAATATTGTGTCATCTGAATTGCATGCTAGTTTTGGTTCTGAGTTGTAACAATCCTTTGACGTATCAGATATGAAAATTTTGATTCTGATTTTTTTTCCTAATTAAATATTTTAAACTATCATTTTGGATTCTTTAAAAATAGAATGACTGAAGTATTCAGCAACACGACGTGGTTAGGATGTCGACAACAAGGTGCAGAAGAAAATGCAACTCAAGAAGGGACTGAAGTATTCAGCAACACGACGTGGTTAGGATGTCGACAACAAGGTGCAGAAGAAAATGCAACTCAAGAGTATGTATAATAGATAACTTCAATGTTTTAAAACCCGACTTTTTATTGATTTTGTTTAACAGTCGATTCATTGGAGCATCAGATAATCCGATTAAACTGTCGGAGCGAACTAGTTATATACAGGGACGGATGTATGTAGCAATTATAGGGTCCGTTCTTTCATGGCTAGCCCGATACGATGAGATTTTAGTGTATTTTTTTTTCGATTTTGACCTTTTTTCGAAAACGTCCCCACTAAAAATTCTAATTGCCTTCTACTCATATAATAAATCTCAACATTTAACCCTTTAAGACCTTATAAATTCGTAATTTGTAAGTAAAAATACTTAATTTATCTTTTCGATACTACCTTTTTTCACATTTTGTTATTACAAAAAAAGATTTTTGCCTCTCATCACTTTATTTCCTAGTTCCATCACTAGTTATATACATGTGTTATGTCATATGTGTATATGTTTTGTCTATAGTAGTTTTGCATTATCATATGATTTATTTTGATTTATTGGATTTTACTTTTTGATAAAAAGTTACCGATAAGCTTTGATATAATATCAATATCTTAACTTATAATTTTAAGTTATAACAATCCAATGTTAAAACCATATTAGTTGGGTTTGTATGATAATTTACAACTCTTAACTGTTGTAGTATAAATTTTAACTAACATTAGTACTCAACAGTTCAACTTGTCAATTAAAATTCAAAAGATCAATGGAAGAAAAGATTTTATTAGATTTGTTGATAGAAAGTAATTAATGAACTCACCGTGTTTAATCGGTTCAATTCGTTTCTTAAACAAACAAAACTCCGATCATATCTGACTCAGTCTTATAGCCAATTCAGCCGGTTGAACCGAATTTATGAATCCGAGTTTCAAAACATTAGGAATAAGTCTTATTCATTTGCGGCCGAGTTGCTTTATGTAAGCTCGTCAATGTTCAAAAGTATATCCATACTGCGTATTAAGTTAAGAGGGATTCTACAACCACAAAATGTTTACTAAGGATTTTCCCACAAAATGATGTGTCATACATTCATTGGAAGTTATGAATATAAAAGGTAGAGAGAGAATTAATTAAGATACATTTAATTGGTGACAAGTCATTTTGTGGAAGTTTGTTTGTAAAACCTTTGTGAATATAGTATTTTTCTTAAGGTAATATGTGAATATAGCATGGTTATAAATAGCGTGAAGCGTGGCGTGGCGGCATGTCCAAGCTACATGCTTTAGCGGCTAAGGCGAAGCTTTAGCGTTTCTAAAGCGTGGCTTATAGCGGCACAACATATAAAAATATTTATTTATTTTATGTATTTCAATATTATATTTATACTAAGTTCATAATTAGTGTTGTACATAATAATTAAAGCTAGAAAACTCTCCTTACATGTGACAATATTCATTTCCTAGCGTTGAACTCAAAAAATTACCGCACCTCATGTCGTAGCGCGCCTTAACCTATTGCGTAGCGTGAAGACCACGCCTCAAGCTTTAGCGCGCCTTAAGGCGAGTTATAGCGAGCTATTTAGAACAATGGAATATAGTGATACCAAAGGGAGTAAACCGTAAGCTTAAAATTAATTAAACCAAATAAAAAGATGTCTAGAGGAAAATAGATTACTAATAAATTTTTAGAGTGTATTTAGTTGCAGAAAAATATCTTAATTTTTTTAAAACTTAAATAAAAAAAGAAAAATAAAAAACTTATTTAATTATACACTTTTCAATAATTTTCAAAAAATTAAAAAAAATTATTTTTCACTTTTACTTAGAAAATTTTATTTTATTCGTTTATATCTTCTCCCTTCTATCTAAAATAAAACTCTATCAATTTTTTTTTTCATAATTTTCACCTCTTATCTATAAAAGAAAATAATTATTTTCTCTAAAAATTTAGAAACAATAAAAATTTTTCCACAATAAGCATTCCTTTAAGTTTTTTTATCTCTGCAAAAGTGCAAATCTATTCTCCTTTTTGAATTACATCTTACAAGCCTTGGAATGGTTACCCTCATAGCATAAAAGATAAGTAGAATGACTTATTGTAATGAAAACAATGAGACTAATATATGTGATATTTGCGTTGATTTCTTAAATATCAAATATTTAATATTTTTTTTGAGCTAGTCGATGCATGAAAAGTTTATGAGATTAAATTATCATGCCAACTGCCAAGAACGTCAATATAAAATTCTCCATCATCGTGTCGTGATGATCAGATTCTTACTTAATTGAACAAATATAATATTACCAAACGCTACTCTAAACTTTCTTAGTGGCCGCATACTTGATTTCTTTATTTAGATTCTAAAATTCGTTATATTATACTGTGCATTTAAGAAAGAAAAAGAATGAGAAACTAGTTTTATTATATTAATTTTGAAAGTAAATGTTTTTTCTTAAAATTGAGATAAAACATTTTACTTGTCATTATTTACTTTTCTATATTAGTGAAAAAAATACGTTGTAAAAGTTTCTTTTCACATTCTTACAAACTTGGGTGTGCCAACTAATGCCAAAAAAGCAAGGAATCTAGTCATAGAAATTCACATGGTGTTTTAGTTACTCGAATTTGGAATTCTAGATCAAATAAATGCTAAACAACAATGAAATCAACGTAGAGTTAAAAAAAAAGAAAAATTCTTTTGTCTTTAAGTAGTTTTCATCTCACACGCCTCGTGTTTATACGGAAATTAGAAGGTGTTGTTTGTTTATTAAGAGGTTTTGAATCTGAATCTGATTCGTATATCTGAATCTAAATATTCGGTAGAAAACTCTAAATCTGATTTCCATCTGAATCTGAGTAAGTGGTTGAGAAATATGAATCTGAATCAACTATTGTTTTTACCATTTAAATATAATACGAGTGCATTCACAAAAAAATAAACTTTCCTAGATATAAAATAACAAAATTCATAATAAAATCGATTTATAGCTAATAGTCTTTTAACAAAACATTCGATCTCATATTTATTTGACTAAAATAAATGTGTCGGGGTTTAAATCTGAATTTTAAACGATAAACATATCGATCACGTTAGAGTTAAGATACATTAGTTTGAAATCGAACCCTTAACTTGAACAAAATATTAATCGTCACAAATCATTTTATAAATTATTTATCTAGCAAAACACGTGCAACGATTTAAAAAAAATGAAACAAGAAAACAATGAAAAATTACACAAAAATAGAAAAAGATATAACAAAATAAAAAATAAATAAAAACAAATAGGTAACAAAAATTAAGAACAAGAAAATGACAATAAGAGGTGTTAAGACAGCTCCTCTACATCTAGTTCAATCAGACGTTTATGTCTCTTACTGCCTCTTAATGATCTAGAAAAAAACAAACACTCTTAACACTGGTTGCCTCTTATTGACTCTGAATGAAATAAAGAAAACAAACAGTCTTAATGACCCAAATATCTGACTGCATCTAAATGAATTAGATTAAGATGCTGTTAAGAGGCATTTCTGAAAAAACAAACACCACCGAAGTATCCACGCCTACAACACTGACTTAAAAAACTCTTTGACAATGTAGAAGCTGTAAATTTGAGCGTAAAGTCAGCTTTTTCTTCTTGTATATCACATCAAAACTAAATACTCGTAAGCACAACAAAAATTACTCCTAAAAAAATAAATTAAAAAATCATACACACATACCTCTCCATTTATTCGGTCTACAGAGAGACCGAACAAATGAAATGGTTTGATATGAACGCGTTCATCGTTTGGTTTGTAACAGGGGACACTTTCCTTCGGTGATGACCGAAGTCGGCCGAGCGATGAACGATCCTCTATTACGAAGACGAAGACGATGTCGTAATGATAGGAGCTCCGACCCAAAGTTCTGTACGTTGGACACATGACGAGGAGAAATTATTATGCGAGTGATGGGTTGAGGTGTCAGAAAACAGTGATATCATGAATGATTGAAACGAGGAATGCTTTTGAGGGCAGATTCTTGAGGATTTCAACAAAATTGCAGCTAACGTTGTTTGTACCAAGAATGTGTAGGGAAACTATAACACTTTTATTTATAAATCAAATAAATAAAATTAATTAAATTAACATAAACTAAATAAGAGAATATAAATAACAGAAAAACAAACACAGACATAATTATAAACGATAATTAAATAAAACAATAAAATAAAGAAAAGACTTATTAAATCACCAGCAAATCGAGATACGTGTTAGACACGCTTAGCACTAAAGAGTTGAGGCA
The DNA here is from genome assembly GCA_025667525.1 of Glebionis coronaria. Classification (NCBI taxonomy): domain Eukaryota; kingdom Viridiplantae; phylum Streptophyta; class Magnoliopsida; order Asterales; family Asteraceae; genus Glebionis; species Glebionis coronaria. Next base: position 120,446,392 of record CM046875.1, on the reverse strand, counting down.
CGTGTTTGACACGCTTCCCTTAAAACAGATTCGACGTCTGTTTCCCAGGGTACAACAGCCGAAACAGTAAGTTGTACTGTCGGACTTAACAAAACAGCCCGGAATTTCACCTTTACAGATGCGTATTCCATATGTTGGAAATCAATAATAATACTTATACTTATTGATTTGATGTGTGAAAAATCTATGGAATTAGGCCTCTATTTATACACAATAGACTCCCTTCCAGTTTACTTATCTCATCGATGTGGGACAAAAAATAAACTACTTTTCCTCTTTAAACATGGTACCAAATGCCTAACTTTGAGACACGATATCTCATTCACATCACCTTCATTTTGGACACATAAAGGCTCATTGCGAAGCTCTCTTCAAGGAGAACGCGAACCTATGAAGTATCACTAGTATATATGATACACACATATACATAATTGTGTCCAAAGTTGGTCAAAAGTTATTTTGCCAATAATATTTTCCAACAATCCCCCACATGAATAGAGATCGGTTGTAATACACAGAAGTTTTAATAAAATTCCAACAGTTGAATTTTGCATAGGATAGGTAGGTGTGGCCCTTTGAACCTTCCCTTGTGAGATGCACTTAGTCTCCGAGATCTAAGTAGACGCGATGTATTTGAACTTAGCCTCTGTTTACGTAGACGACAATACACACTCACACAAGACTCTCTCTAACATTGTCAAGTCCTCATAGTCGTGTTCGTTATGGTCACGAACACTAGCCTGGTTCTGCAAGAGCTCTTAGAAGTTGCGCCCCCACAATTTCCTTCGAAACGACCCCTACTTCTCTCTCACATATGTGATTTCATCTTGAATCATTAGAAACATATGTTTTATGATTTCATCTTGAATCATCATGCTTTATGATTTCATCCTGAATCATTTAAGCCATATGTTTAACCTCTCAATAAGTCACATTGTTCTAGGAATAGACTAGGAAAGTTATTGTATTAAGTAACTCCCCCACATTGACGTGACTTCCCCCACATTTCTGTGAGTAGGTTGTCCTATTGAACCCAGATCTTGGGATCTCCAGTCAAGTGGGTTATGTTTTCCTTCATAGAAACTCATTCCTTCAAGGGCTTTAGTCACATTCCTTTAGACGACTCACTAACTAACTCTTTGCTTAAGCATTTCGTAAGCGGATCCGCGATGTTATCATTTGACGTTACGTAGTCAGTCGTGATAACTCTATTTGAGAGTAGTTGTCGTAACAATCACAATCTATGATGGATATGTCTCGACTTACCATTTTACATTTATGATATGAGCTCTGTCAAATTCTATTGAATACCACACTTTATAAACATGGTCGTTACCGGTATACGCCATCTTGGTATGTCGTTTACGAATTAGCGTAAACTTTCCTGCATGTACTATAAATTTATCTCAAATAATAAATTCATATTTCATCATAGATTTAGCTATAATTGTCTCTTTGAAATACTTTCAAGATTTCTAAGACATAGCTTTCAACTTATGATAAATACATCCGCTCTAGTGAATCTAGATTCTTATATGTAAGAATCTATATTTGCATTCCTCTATCACTTGATAGTAGTAGGATGTCTTCCATAATGCAATATTATTAGTATCATAGTACTCAAGTAATACTTATTCAAATGGTCCCCACTTGAATTACTAATATATCTAATTGCCTGATTATACGTTCAAAATCAGATCATACACACTTCATTAGACACATAAGATGCTCAATATTCTTTGAGTATTCAAAATGGGCAACACCTTTACCTCTATTTCAATAGATTTAAAAAAATGTCATTGGAGTCTAGCTAGGCCGGAATCCCCCACATTGAACCTCTCAATAACATTGTTATCTTAATGTTTAACTTCAAAACAAATCCATATGGGTTCAAAACAAACCGAATAACTAATGAAGTTCATGTCAAATCTTGACTCCAACATATCATTAGTGGATTTATTCATCTCGTTATCACTTCTAGTGATAAGTATACCATCTCTGTATAAACACAAGAGTACATATTTACTATTGAACACACGTACATACATTACTTTTGAATCCACCTTCTGACATGATATGGTTAAAAAGTTTGATGTCATTGTTTGATAGCTTGCCTTAAACCATATAATGACTTAATTAGCGCATAAACTTTTCTCTCTAGCATAGGAACCATGAAACCCTCAGGCTGGTTCATGTATAGTTCCTTTTCTAAATCCCTATTTAGAAATATCGTTTTCACATCCACAAAACTTCCAAACTTTCTTAATGCGGAAATAAAGTACCATCATAATTGAGGTTATTCATGTAACATGTGAGTAAGCATCAAAGGAAGATAGACCTTCTTGTTGTTTGAATTCTTTGATTACTAATCTTGCTTTGCACATGTCAATGGCGACATTGACTTTTATCTGCTTTTTGAAAATCCATTTATAGCCTAGTGGTTTACAACTTAAGGTACATCCACGAGCTTCTAATTTTACTTTTGTAGAATAGAATCTATTTCTATTTTAATGACTTCTTTCTATTGATACCCTTTTAAAGAAGTTACCACTTCTCAGTAAGAAGTAGACTCATTTTTTTACCATAAAAGAAACAAAAACCGAATCTAACCAATCCCACGGTTCATGCCATTTTATTTCTTATAGGTTTAACCTCTTCTTGGGTCAATCTTGTCTTTCTTCTAAGAGATCAATATCATCTTGTTGTCTCTGACCTTGGACAACCTCGCCATCTATTCTAGATGATCTTTTAATTATCCTTCGTAAACAAGGAATATATTTTCGAAGAATGAATCATTCCTTAATTCCATTACTATGTCTATTTTCGATTCATGTACAATGAAACGATAAGTACTGCTATTCATAACAAATCCTGTGAACATACAATCCATGGGTTTAGGTCTAATCTTTCGAACCAAGAATTTCATATGGATATCTTAGCTAGATATCTCCCGCATTTGTAAGTACTTATAAGACAGTTTTTTTCTCACCCATAGTTCGTAAAAGTATCTTATTTTATTTACAAGGGATCTTATCTAAAAGATAAGTAATCGATATAATCACTTCCCCCACATGCCATGGCTTAAACCTGGACTTAAGAACATGGCATTAACCATTTCTTCTAAGGCACAATTCTTTTCTATATCAAGAGCAATGAATTTGTGTCTTATTTTAAGTTTAACATAAAAATTTAGAAATGGAGACACATATTCACCTCCAATAACTTCGAATCACCTTATTATCGATAATAAGTTGGTTCTCAATTTATGTATATAGATCAAGCTTGTCTATATCCTTACTCTCAAGTAAGTGTAAATAGCAATATTTTGTACCAAATTCAGCCAATATGATGAAGTACACGATACTCTCTACCTTAGTAGGTATCAATTTCAAATCACATAAAACCATGTGAATCATATCAAGGTTTTTTGTTATTTCTGTTCAACCAAGAGAAAAGACTTATCAATTTGGCTTCAACGTAAGTTTTGATTTTGTAATCCGTGACAATAAAAAATTGGGTATCCAATTTGGTTTAATTGGACAACATGTTGAGTAAAAATTTAGAACATGTCAAAGTACGTCATAACATACATTTAAAAATGACCATTATAAAATATAATCAACTTAACCATTTTATAAGGCATAACCCGTATGCACTAAATTTATGTTATTCGTTAAATCGATTTTTATTTGATTCAAACACGTATGAAAGCCAAATTTCATTAAGTAACCATCCGGACATAAGATTCCTATGAATCTACAGCACACACGGTGTTGGTTAACTTAGTGTCTTTTCCAAATGTGAATCACATCTTCTTTTTCCTTGATATTCGTAGTTGGAGAGTTGCTCAAACTCGTTCTCTTCATTATCAACTGCATTATAAGAGTTAATCAAACTCTTATCACCGTATACATGACATGATACTGAAGTGCGAATGTACCATTAGCTATGGTTGATTCCATCATGGCCTCGGTTTTCATGTCATTCAGACCATATAACACATAGTTATGGCACAACAAGTTTCTGAATGCTTCAAAGCATCTACCGTACAAGTAAGTGTCAGTCTCCCTTTTGATGTCACTCGTGACATTCCGAATGTTATTAAGAGGTCCCATGATTTAGTTGACACTAATTTTGGTACTATTAACAACGTGCTAAATCACATAGTGTTTCTTAACCAAAAGCGAATTACATCGACTTTTGTTTAAAACGCAAACGTTTTGTAAGATCCGTTTTACAAAACCCACTTTAAGAAAGTCTTTCGACTAAACAATTAAAGAAAATATCAGCTATAACATAATGTTTTACCAAAAAACACATATGTAATATCATGTTGTCAATCTTCATTTAGAATATCTTAACTTCACATGATCTATTTCTACAATGAAACTTAACAAGGTTTCAGTAGATCCATTCTTCTAAAGAAACTCCACAAGGTTTCTATAGATTTAACTTTAAATTCGACAAGGTTTCTATAGATATATCTATAAACTCAACAAGGTTTCAAGAATTATATTTGGTTTATAATTAAACTCGGCCCAATTTACAATGAATTACACAAGTCAAACAAACTCTTCCACTAATTTAATAAAAATAGTGTATGTAATCTAATATTTAATGATAACTCATACCATTGTCAACATCTTGTTTCAAAGAAATTCTTCTTGATTTTATTGAACACGTTTCAAAAGTCTAATAAAATAAGAGCTTGCATTTTATGAGATCGATGAATACGTTCTACTAATCTCATAAAATAGCAACTTATCTTTTATAAGATTTGTGTCAAAGAAACTCCACTTGGTTTCAATGAATCTAAATTCACCTTGATTCCAATCATGCTGTAACTGGCGCACCAATTACATTTACAAGATTCATTAGGGTCACAATTGTGTTACCACAAGTAAAGTTGTCAATATTCTAACGAAATACAGTTAAGAACTATTAAAATAATTTGGTATCTAATAAACTCAACATGGTTTATACAAACTTGTACCAAATCCGATTCAAAGAAACTCAATCGTGGCTTCATTAAATCTAGGTTAAAACTATAACATATGTAATCAACAGCTAAACGATCTGTTTGAAAATAGACTCATCATGATTTCAACACAAACTAATACGATAAACTAGTTTTTTAAAAATCGTTTATAGATCTGTAACACCAGATCTGTTAATTAAAATTCTGTTTACGTGAAAACTGATTTCCCAAAGAAACACAATCTTGGTTTTGAGAGAATACAGTTTGTATAAAAATTTGTTAATTAAATTAATATGATTTTAGCAAAAAAAATGTTTAATTCTGTTACACAGAATATGTTTTAAGACTATAGGGAAACTATAACACTTTTATTTATAAATCAAATAAATAAAATTAATTAAGTTAACATAAACTAAATAACATAATATAAATAACAGAAAAACAAACACAGACATAGTTATAAACGATAATTAAACAAAACAATAAAATAAAAAGAATACTTACTAAATCACCAGCAAGTCGAGATACGTGTTAGACACGCTTAGCACTAAAGAGATGAGGCACGTGTTTGATACGCTTCCCTTAAAACAGATTCGCCGTCTGTTTCCTAGGGTACAACAGCCGAAACAGTAAGTTGTACTGTCAGACTTAACAAAACTGCCCGGAATTTCACCATTACAGATGCATATTCCATATGTTGGAAATCAATAATAATACTTATTGATTTGATGTGTGAATAATCAATGGAATTAGGCCTCTATTTATACACAATAGACTCCCTTCCAGTTTACTCATCCCGTCGATGTGGGACAAAAAATAAACTATTTTTCCTCTTTAAGCATTGTCAAATGCCTAACTTTGAGACACGATATCTCATTCACATCACCTTCATTTGGACACATAAAGGCTCATTGTGAAGCTCTTTTCAAGGAGAACGCGAACCTATAAAGTATCACTAGTATATATGATACACACATATACATAATTGTGTCCAAATTTGGTCAAAAGTTATTTTGCCAACAATATTTTCCAACAGAATGTGCTAACGTGAAAAATGAATCGGATGCACCCAATTGTCCAAAGTCTTACGCTATTTACAAAGGAAAAAATCGTAAAAGCGGTGAAAATGACGATGATGTTTTGGATGTTGTGAAGGCCGAATATTCAGTTTACAATACATTGTTTTCGAACACGCTTAAAAGGTGCTAAAAAATCACCCAAAATGGGACGCAACGGATCACTTTGACCCGAATGATCACAAGAAAATATTCGGCCATGATGCTCGTCCTCGACCACCCGATAAAACTCGACCGGTCAAGAAAACTAAATCGAAAACAACCGAGAGCAGCGGGGTAAGTGGTTTGTGGTCTATGAAGTACATTTTAAGTGAGGAATTACGCCAAAAAATTCAAGCCGGTAAATTAACGTACGAGGCAAAGAAAGCAAACGAATTATCGCAAACAGAGCTAAACGAGTTGCAATTTCTCACTATTAATCCCGACGATTTGCCTGAACCAAAGGCGACTGTTATCCGAAAATAACAAGAACAAATAATGACGAAATATAATTACTAAAAATAATTTGATGGGTGTCTTTAATTTTCGTAATTTTTTCCCACTTAATTTTTATTGTATTCATATTTTCGTATTATATTTTTATTTTCATATTTATAATTTTAATGAAATAAATTTGTATTTGTGTGAAAAGTAGAAAATAAAATAAAATTGTGAGTAGGAGGGGCGTAAATGAAAAAGACAGAGAAATGTAATGAGTGAAAAGATACTTTTATTTATTGTCTCAAATGAGATGACACTAAAATGACATCAATAAACCAGAAGAATGCTACAATCACATATTTTTTAAATAAAAACATTCTACGATGACGTGTAATAAAACAATTTGTCATAAAATAAAAAAAGTTAGTAGGAGAAGAAGATATCAATTGTTTCAATTTATTCGTTATATCATTATGTGAAAGTTTGTATATAAAGTTTATATAATTGTAGTATTTTTAGTAAAACGACCCAAACAAAAATTACCCTCTCCATCGTAACTTTCATCCTAAGTTAACACCGGCCTCTACGTTTCTCCCTCACCGTCGATTTTAATTGAACTTGATCATTAAAAATTTAAGATCATTTTATTGAACTTTTGATTATAAATATTTTAGGACCACTCTATTGAAATTTTTTTATCTCCAAAGTTTAGGACCACCACCAAATATCTTCTTATACTTGGATACATGGTAAATTCATTGACATCAATTAAAAGCTACGTATATTGACAAAAGGCAACAACATCTTTAGTTTAAGTGTAATGGTGATCACATGTTAAATGTGGTAACACTGTTACATTAGGTTTCTCTATTACAAACAAGTGTAATGGTGATCACATGTTAAATGTGTTAACACTGTTACATTAGGTTTCTCTATTACAAACAACTTAATATAGTTTTATCGTTTTTTTTTTTTAATTTTTTGTAAAAAAAACATAAAAATTTATAAAAAATTATGTTACAAGGTACTCACCGTCGCGTAAGTATCTGCTAGTATATATATAAGTAATATATACTGTAACGGTTTATTTTAGTTGTCGAGAAATACTACTGTACTACTCTTTCCGTTCCTAAATAAATATCCACTTTAACTTTTTACGGTATTTTTTTTCAACTTTACTTTAAATATTTACGTTTGTGTAATATAATACTTGATGAAAGTTACATCAATGAAAAATTCATTTAAAAAATAATCCATCCATATATTTTCATCAAGTATTATATAACACAAACGTGAATATTTAAAGTTAAAGTTAAATAAGAAAATCAGAAAAAATTAAAATAGATATCTATTTAAGGACGGAGAGGGTACAAGTTGAGCAGCTTTTGAAACTGACATAGAGCCAGGTTAGGCAAATGAAATCACATGCATGCATATAAATTGACTCCACTTTTTGGTCGTGTGGTCTCTTTCGGATCCCCCGACAAACTACTCTAGGTGATACCGTTTCTTGCCACCCCACTTTACCCATACACATTTTTATGAATATTATCGCTGCTTTCATTTACCAATAATTTTTATATTTATTATATAAAAAACTAGTTTTAATGCCCGTGTACATACGATACTTAAATATAAAGAATAAATTAAGTAAAAATTTCGTTATTGTAATTTATGTATATTTTATTTTTTTAAAAATCTAATATTTATATGTTTGATTATATTGTTGTAAACTATGCACCGTGTAAATTAATATAAACTAACCTAAATTTTTATTTTTCGAAAAATTCTTCTTACTTTTGATATTTTATTCTAAATAGTTATATCTTAATTATTAATTAACAAACCATTTACATCAACCTTACATGTACACGATTTATAAATTCATAATTCTGTAATGCTCAATATTATTTTCTAAAATAATATTAAAATTTTAAAACTTAAATAGTTACGATGCTAATGGACCCACGAGTTTTACATGATTTTTCATTATGTGATAATATTAATTGATATTTTGTATAAATATTTGTTGCACGAACGATTTACTTTGTTTAACTGAAATTTTAGCTATTCTTTTTAGACATTGTATGTTTAGTAACACTTAACGACCTTAAAACAATATATGTTGTTGTAATATGTATAATGCAGTCTATTTATTTTCATCTCACACCGATGTTTGAGGTTTTGCATTTATTTTGATATTTATATTATGTTCATAATAATTTACGTATATTGTGCTTGACTTTGTTAAGTGTCAAAATAGAAATAGATAATAATTTATGTTCTTATTTAAATATTTATAATTATGTGATTTGTTGATTTGTTAATATAACATGTATATTTTATTTTCAAAATATAAAGTGTACATGATATAAAATTTAAGAAGGTCTTTTGTTTATTTTATAAAGTTACTAAAAAATATGGAAAATTATAAGTTTACACTTAATTCCATTTAAATTATTCAAAATTCAACTACTAAAGTTTTATAAATTTTATCCTCCTTTTTAAAGTTTTTATTTTCACAAATTTAACACATATATCTTTGTGTTTTTCATCAAAATTTTTTATTTTGACTAAATTTAATTCAATTTTGACTTTTTTCCACCAATCAAACCGCTCGATTTTGCTTATGTGTCAAAATCAAGCCATTTGATTGGCCTAATTATTTTTACTACAACCTCCACTTTTCACTAAAATTGTTAAATAATCTAATTCTTTTATTGTATAAAAAGATTATAATTTACATGATATCAGAAGTCAAACGGTCAACACACTGTGTCGTTAGTTTTTTATATAGTAAAATCAAGTCTCTTATATACAACGTTTGTGAATTTGGTAATGTAAACATTACTGTTCATAACACTTTGTATTCTGGTAAGTAGCTCAACCGCTTCATGTGCAAGAAAACCAAATATATCAAACGCGAAAGGAATAAACATGTGTTATTTTCAACACATGTTTTCTCATGCTTAGTCACTTTGCACGAGGTGACTTTTATAGCAGAATGACCCACTGTAAAATCCCGACTACCTAATCCCATAAGAAGAAAAACCCATGTCAAATCCAAGCACGCATGTTTACTTTTGATCCATTTAAAAACCAAAATATCAGTGGGTCTCAGTGTAAATCTTTCTGAAATTGTTGATGGAGCAAGTGTACGTACAAGTTTGAGTTTTCTAAATGCAACATATTTGTATTGAAGTTTAAGTTTTCTTTTTTTTTTTGAACGGCAATTTTTTTACAACTCATATAAACTATCTCACATGTCTCCACCGAGACTTGAACCCACAACCTTTAGGTTAGAGGGCCACTCACATACTGCTGGGCCAAGAGGCCTTTGGTTGAAGTTTAAGTTTTCTAAATTCTACTTGTTTAAAAAGAGAAAAATTACAAGTGTGAAAACGAAATTTATGGAAAAAGCAGTGTGGAAACAAATTGAAGTTGTATGCGCTTAGATTTTCCTAAAAATGTAGGTTGAAGTCGACCATTGGCTTAGACAAATGAGTGACGCATTATGAAGTTGCCAATTTTGTTACGAAAGATCGATCTATATCTTCAAAAGACGTGAATCGATGAAAATATCTTGATCTCATACATATTTTGATGTTAACCAGATTATTTTTCACGGACCCGACTTCAAATAACGAGCTCATATCCCATCAATCTAATTAGTTCAAAATTAGATTCAAACTCGGGTCATTCTCTAAATATCCTCTATTGTAGCAACTAAGCATTTGCAAAGAGGAATAAGTCATCAACAATTGTTTGTCACAAACTTACCAATTATATTAGTTGCTTACTTTATTCAGCTAACATGATCACATATGATAAACTTGATAAAATATCAATTACGTGAGTGATTAGTTTAGCTCTTATCTTCTCATTTTACTTGATATAGTTTGACAACGACAACAAAATTTCAGATACGACAGAGAAAAAAAAGAGCAAAAAATCCAAGAAGAAAAGGATAATTGAATAACAATAGAATAGGGTCCATTAAATTAAATCTTAGCTATAAAGTGATTGGCGTGATTTATGTAGTAAGAAACCAATGCGGTTTCGACACGCCTCATCTCATGCACTAAAAATGACATAAAACGAAATTTGGGAAATGAACAAACCGTTGGCCGCATAAAAACTGTCAAGCCGCCCCTCTTATTCCACTTTTAGTTTTGGATTTTCTTGTTCAAATGAATAGGTGTATAATTTATCTTAGGGAGTGATTGATACTTTTCTTAATTGAGTTATATACGACACAAGTTGCCATGTTGTTATTAGAGTGCCTTGTTCCTCATTTCTTAATACTTCAAAATAAAAACAAATAAGTTTTATATATGCTTTGTTGATATGGAAAATTTAATTCAGAAAAAAATATTAAAATATTACATGGTCCTAACTCGCTTACCACTAGGAGAATCTAAAAATAAAAAGAAACACTCCCTAAATAGTGTAATGTCACAGAGTCATCTTTTAAACCTCGTGTGACGTCTTTACATCGATAAAGACCAGACATTTATCTCGCGTAAAATAAAAGTTTACTGGTTTCGTTTTGTCTTGGACTCATTAGTGGAGCGGCCCAACTCCCGACCAGTGTAGTTCCATATCGAGTCATACTCGTGGCACATAATACACCCTTACCGTAAGGGTACTCCAACAAAACCAACAGGAATAAACCAAGAGCCCTCACATTCATGTACGCCTTCCAAGGACAACCCGACCTTCAAAATTTGGCTCGTGACATTCTCCCATCACCAATTCAAGCACGACCTCGTCCATGGTCATTCGCACCGACGAACGACTACCCTAAAATGATTTTGGCTTCTCTCTGGCTTCATGGCTTAAAGAGACATTCGACTTTCAACACTTTGGGTCCTAGCGTGCAGCGACTACACATTAGTACATTACTCTGTCTAGCGACTTAAGATCCATCATGCAGCAACTGGCATCCACAATTTGGATTAGTCCATTACTCTCTCTGGCTTCCATCGAATGCGATATTACGAACTCCACGCAACATCATGTTGACTCTTCAATATCCCGAGAACTCTTTCCCGCCACCTTTGTGCAGCCAAACACTTTTAGAAACTTTTTAGGAGAATAATCTTGAACGATTCTGCTTCGTCCACCTCGGTCTGACTTGGCTCTGATACCACTTGTCACGGATTCATCCTTTAGACCTTGCGTGGCATTCTTACACTGATAAAGACCAGCCATCCATCCCGTGTATAATAGAGGTTCACTAGTTTCGTCCTGCCTTAGAATCATCAAGGGAGCATCCCTAAATCCCGACCAGTGTAGTTCTATATCGAGTCTCTACTCGTGACGCGTATTACACCCTTACGGTTGGGTACTTCAACAAGACCAACAAGAATAAACTTGGAACCCTTGCATTTATGTACGCCTTCATAGCAGAACTTGACCTTCAGAATTTGGCTCGTGATGATTAATCAGATTGTCACTTTTGACAAGCTTAGAGTATTTCCGACGAGTTTTGTGTATTTTGCCAAGATTTTCTTTATAAACCAACATAAAACCGTTAAAAATAGGTACCATAAGTGATTAAAACATGTTTGTGATTCGGTATTTCAATTAAGATTTGCATGTTTCCGGAAAGATTGACCATCATTGTCCTTCTTTAACCACCGTTAACTAAGGTTGACTTAATATTTGACCGATTAATCGACCACGACAAGGTTGGTGGCCCTATAGCGCCAAGGCAGTGGTTAATCGATCTTGTAGGCCTTGTATTGCAACAATGGTTAAAGTTGATCACTGATGTTTTTATTACCAAATGTTGATCATAGGTACTTTTCGTTACCATTTAGCTAGTTTACTACTCTAATCCGAGCTTTTCCAATTTTATCGCTCGGCTGCGAGAGGAGAGAAGGGGGTATCAAATGATAAATAGACCCAAGCCCAATTTATGAGTTTAGGTTATATAATTCTATAAATGGTTATTAATAAATTTATACATACAAGTTTATTCAATATCTAACAATTGTTTCCCGTGTATAAATGGTTATTAATAAATTTATACATACAAGTTTATTCAATATCTAACAATTGTTTCCCGTGACTTGAAATATTTAAGATTATAATATCACACTAATGTTCTTATTTTCTCTGTTTTACAAGTATATTTGAATAAACACAATACATGTATAAACCAAGTCCTTTTATATAATATTACCGTACTCGTCCTTACGTTCTTTTTTTCTTTGAAAAGCAAATAATTATTTAGCCACACGGCAAAAAGAAACAATGGCAACAAAAGGCTCCAAGGAGGAGAACTCTTGCAAAACAAACAAACCAAAATCTATGAAAAAGCCAAAATAAAAGAAAACTAAGCATTTAGAAGCTCATTAGGGCGATCAATCCAATTAGCCCACGAAAAGCGATTCTTTAGAGCTCTATTCGAAGTCCAAAAATCAGCGTCCTTTTAGCCGAGGGAAAAATATCTTCATGCAAAGCGTGCGATTTCTCATCGTTCGAAGAACATGCAAAATACGATTTTTCCAAGCGCAAGCTATAAATCCCAAACATATTGTGTGAAATAATTTGGATTTTTTGTCTTTTCCGTGAATCAGAGGTTGAGTCAAAAGATCATTGCTTTCTTTCTTGTCTCAAAATATAGCTTATTTGGCTAAAAAATTAGAGTTGGTGAAAATTTCCTCATTTATTCGTCTTTACATCCTTTATGTGATATAACGGTCGATACGTCTTTATTCATTAGTTTTTTTTTCTTATTTCAAAATTTTGGTGTTAAGAGTAGGATATCAAACAACATTAATTTTTAAATGTCCCAAATATAAAACATTATAAATCTGTGACACATACGTAGGCCATGTGTCATGCTGGAATATCTTCATATGTGAAGGTGATGCTTCACACGTGAAGGCCGTCATGACCAATATTTTCGGTCCGCAAATGAGAGATAACGGAGTCGGTTAGGTGATTTGCACCACTAAACGAAAAACAAGGAAAAGTTAAGGTCGTGTGGGGTATGTTTTGATGTATGTACATGTGTGTATGGTATAATGATATGTTTATACAAAATGATATAATTTTGCGTTTTACTAAGTTTGTTAGAGGATGGGTTATGTAGTGTGACGAAAAACTTACACTATTATATGACGGTGAAGTGAAGGTGAAAATAAAATAATCATTACACCTAACCTAACCTCACAGACATGACATATTACTGTTGAGAATAAAATTCTCAAAGACATTAGTACTGCTAGTCAGAAGTTAATATTGTTGAAGATTTATACTAACAGCATTAACATAGTTAGCACTACTGGTGAAGAATTAGTATTGATCGAGAAGAGAAAGATATTTGAAGCTTCTTGAACATCAAAGACGAAGTTAGATTGTTATCTTTATTATTTACAATGTCGTGTACGATAAGTTAATCGAGTTGTATTATAGTAAGGATATGTATGATATTCAAGTTTATCTTAGGAGAAGATTGTATATCGAATAGGACTCCTTATTCTATAGAAGGAGGCCCTAGGGAGATGTGTTAGATATCTCTGCAAGTGCTTTTTGTAAAAACGAGAAGGGGGTTGAATTGTTTCCCTAATTAAAATTATGTTCGTCATTTGAAGTGATTATTAGTTGAAAACTTGTTTCATAATAGTTAGTTAATAACGTTTCAAGGACGTTTACTATATCAAGTGATCATGATAATGATTGACTAAATACAATGACAATGATAAATAAATAGTTTTTTTAACAACTTTTATAAAAAGAAAACTAATAATGAGTTAGAACATTACAAGGAAATAACATAAGGGGTTTTCAACCAATCAATCTAAGAAAAACAAAGATGGCAACGCTATTTACACCAATTAAAGGAAGAAAGAACTATGTCATCAAAATCTCGGAACGTCTAGGGGCAATATCATCAAAAATGAGACGCTTCTGAAACCTCCAAACGGACCACCAATGTAACGTAGAACACTCCTTCCAAAATAGATTTAGGCTTGGAAGACACGCGGATAGAAGAAGACCACCAATCATGGAACGACAACCAACCTTGAAACGTTAAATCCCACCAACATCACATTTTCTTTAAAAGGATTAGATCCACGTTACAACGAAAGAAAATATGGGACGAGTCTTTAATATCAGCTTGACACATCGGGCTTAAAGAAGACATAATAGGAATACATCTATAGGCCAGGTTGGACATGGTCGGGAGGCAGTTTTTCCGAGCTCACCACATAAAAATATTTACCTTAGACGGGACCACTTTAGTCCATTTAGTAGGATTGTCACGAGGAAGAAGCAGGTCGTCCAAAAAGAAACGCACCTCCTTAACTCTAAAAGACCCGTCTCCTGTAAGATTACAAAACCACCGATCATTACTGCTAGAGAAAGAGACTAACGCCAACATGGATTGAAGCTCATTAAGTTGAGATTGTTCTCGTCCCCCTCGAGGCTATCTGCGAAAAGAGTCCACTACAGGGGCATTAATTTTCGAGGCAACCATAACATCTTGATCCAGCTCCAAAGCAAACAATCTAGGGAATTTTACATACAAAGGCAAGTCTCCCAGACATGATCTAACCAAAACCGCGTGGAACGTCCATTACCAATTCGACGTTTACAATGTTCCCAAAAGTCGAAACCTTTGTTCTTTAATGACTGTAACTCCCGCAAGATAACACACCAATTAGAAGAAATCTTAGAGTTGTGTGGGTCAATCGATTTACCATAAAGGGAACGAATAACTTTATTCCTAAGAGAACCATCATCCGCGATGAACCACCTAATCCACTTGAGAAGTAGGGCTCAAATGAGAGCGAAGAAAATAGAAACTCCCAGCCCTCCATTATTCTTTGATGCTAAAACCTTGTTCCAAGCCACCCAAGAGATTTTATTCTCTGATTGGTCAATACCGTTAAAAAAGCGACTCCGGAGTCCCTCCATTGCATTAAAAACACCAGTTGGAACCTTGAATAGAGACATGTTATAAATTGGAGAAGCCTCCAGGACAGATTTCAGGAGAGTTAACCGACCCCCTATTGAAAGTGTTTTCAGTTTGCACTTAGATAACCGAGCACGTAGCTTAGACATTGTTTCCTCCCAGACCAAATGGCGAGAAGACTGTTTACCAACTGATGAGACTGCAATTATACATAGTCTCATCGTCCAAATCTGGCTTAAAACGCTTAAAATATCATTAAAATACCTAAAAATATGCTTGTGTTTGTTCATTGTGTATTTTAGGTACGGATATCGTGAAATCAATAAAAGATCACAAGAATGAAGCAAAAACGAACACGGCAAACGAAGCCGCACAAAGAACCGGACCCGAATCATGAATTTCTATTCAAGTCCTTGAAGTTTGAAGATTTGGCAAGATTGGTCCCTCTACTTTTGAAGACTTGTCATTTTAAACCCTTGTAAAACTCAAAAATTACAAAAGGGTCCCTTAAATGACAAGAAATTACAAGATTGGTCCTTGAAGAATATCAATTTGACAAGTAAAGCCTTTGGAACATGTTTGAAAAAGTTTTGGTGGCCAATATAGAAAAACCAAAACTTTATTATAAAGGGAAATTGAGTTTTTAAGCTGTTATTAAAAGTGACAAGAGTATGGGATTTCAGAGACTAAAAGCATCAAACATCACAACTCACCACAACCAACCATTTTGCCACCTCACCACAACCAGCCAATAACACTACACCACCTCCTCACCCTCACGCCAAGTCACTATCCACTACCTTTTTTTAAACTGATTAAGTTAGTCAGTTTCTTTTTTAAGGGAAACAAATATCTAAACACAGTCTACCCCTAAACCTAATTAAACTCACACCTGCTACTTCCCTAATCCCCTTAAACCCTAAAACCTAATTTTGCCCAAACCAAAGGGTTTTTAACCCAAAGTTTCCAGATCCTTAATGAACCACCCCCTAATCACAACCCACCAACAAAAACACTCAACACGTGAGCATAGTGGTCCCCACGTCCTTCCCCTGTCACCCTTAATATGGCAAACTTCGAATCATTCAGCAAATCAACGACTCCCATGGATTTCTTGGTCCCAAAGGATGGTTTTAACGGTCCAAGATTAACAAGAACAGCTGGCCATCACATGTTCAAGTTTGACTAAGAAAATTTAAATTCAAGGAGGGGCAATTTGGATTTTTATGATTTAGGGTTTTATGTTTACTTGTAACCTAGAACTTTCCTTTCAGTAGTATATAAGAGGTGGCTTGTACCTCTTATAAGTTGTTCCAGAATTGGTATTGTAAACTTTTTTATAAAAAATAGTTAAAGTTTGTGAAAACCTTGCATCCATATTCTATGTTCCATCTTTTACTTTACTGTTCTTGGTATAACTTTTAATATACTTTCAAAGTTTTTGTTTGTGTTAACTCAAATAAGAATATTGGCTAGAGGATACTTGAACCAAGATTGTGATTTGGAGTTTTAGCATTACATAAGTATATTTACTTGTTTGGGTGACGTCCAAATAAGTTGTATATACTTATATAAGCGTTGATTTCCAGTTACTTAAGTGATTTTCCAAAAAGTTGGTTTGAAAAGTTTTTTTTTCAAATCTGCTATTTGTTCATTTGACTATAGCATAAGCTAAAGCCACAAGCTTTTGACAAAAGCTTGTGACCTTAGTTTCTGCTTATCACCTTGCTCTTGTTTTTGTTTCAGCAGGACACCCTTGAAAACATATTGGAGGTTTGGTTTTGGTAGCCTTCCTTCTCCTTTCTCTACATCAAACAAGTCTGTCCAAAAGCACACCAACTTACCCTTGTGAGCTAATAGGAGATGGCATATTCAGCCATAGTGGGACCCGGATGTGGGTCCCACAAGGTATAAAACCCTGGTTTTGAACCCTCCTTTTTGGTTAACAAATTGTGAACTTGGTATGATTTTTTTGAAAACTTCTTGATGTGCTTGTTAAGTAGTTGATTTTTGTTTGTTGATGTTTATTATGCATGTTAGAGTGAGTTCTTATCAGCTTTAAGTACCTTTGACCATTAGTCCTTTGTTAATTTTTCCTTTTCAGTAGTTAGGGGGTGTTTGGATTAGAAGGTTATATTTAGTAGTTGTAATTATTTTGGTTTAAAGCTTGTCTATACACACTCATTAGGCTAAGGATAGTTTGTTTTGATAGTTTCTTTCAATTTGATAGTGTAAAAACAAAGTTTGCATGTTAATGTTTTGGGTAAAAATAGACAAAATCAAACAGTAGGATAATTAAGGGGATTTTGTGAAGTTTTCAGTTTCATAACTTGGTAATTAGTAGAAGTAGTGTTAATCTAGGTGTGCATGTTCTTAGATCTAAGTTTGGTTAGTCTTGTATCAAGTTCTTGGCTGTTGAAACTCACTAAACTTTCAAACAGATCAGCAAAAACACCCCAGACCCACTTTTGCTATTACAGTAACTGTTTGCCTTGTTTTATGTGCCTTCTTGTGTTAGAATCTGGTTTCTTTTACTTGCATTTGACTCCCCACACTCCACTGAGTGTGGGGGTGCCTTTGTATCCAAAAACGACCAACAATCAAGGCTCAATAGCCAAAATCTATTTTCTGCATAATTAAGCTCGTCCGTGGGAACTCCTTTCCCACAAATAGTGTTCTGGTTCTCACTGCTTGGGAAAAAGACAAAAACCCTAGCTGTTACTTTCAAATTTCTTGTTTTTTGTCTTTAGTGGCAATTTTCCAGCTTTTTCCAGTTTTTCAATTTTTCCCTATTTTGTTATTTTATTTTAGGAATTTTCATTAAGTTATTTCTTATTTTACTGTTCATTTACTTTTTTTAAGATTAAATTCAATTTAAATTAGTTTTAATTATTTTGTCTTTTGTCTTTTAGTGCAAAATTCAATATTTTTCAGTTTTAAAATTTTTATTAGATTCAGAAAAATATTTTAAGATTTTTAGTTTAAAAAAAAGTTTACTGTTCACTCTTTTTATCTATTTTTAGATTTAATATTAGTTTAAATAGTTTTTAATCAAAACTATTTTGTCTTTTAGTGTAAAAAATTTCTTTTTACAAACTTTTTCAGTTTTCTACTATTCAGTAATATAATTTAGGATTTCTGAAAAAGTCAAATTAATTTTAACATTATTTTATTATTTTTAATCATTATTTTTGTTTAAAAATTGTTTTTAGTGTTTTAAAATTAGAAAAATAGTTTTTAAAATTTAGGAAAAGTACTTTTTAGTGTTTAAATAATATAAGTGAGGTATTTGTTTAATAAAATAATATTTTGGGCTTTTTCTTAATTATATTTAACTTTAGGGCTTTAATTAGCATTTAAAATTGAATATTTAATTAATAAAAGGTTTTAAATATTATTTATTGAATTTTTATTCTTATTTATATTATTTTAGACTTATTTTTCAATTTTAGTTAATTTTTAGGTTTAATTTTTAATTTTATCGCGTTTTACGTATTTACGTTCGCGTTTTACGTCATTACGTCGTAGTGTAATCATAGTCGTAGCTCGTCTTTACTTTTTCTCTCTTTAAACCAAAAACGACACTAATCCAAATTTAAATCTATATAATTGGCACTTAATTCACACACCACCTTCGAGAACGAACTCGCACTTATTCGATTCGTCGGTTTTCCTAAATCGTCGAGTTTAATACTTGCCCATTATACGTTTGTTTTCTTAAACACGTATTTTTACTACTATCATTTTGGCTCCGCTGACGGGGAGGTGTTTATAGTGCCATTATTATTAACGTGTTTGTGTGAGTAGTTCGTTTTTGCTTTTCAATTTTTGGAAAGCGTATATAACGTACATACTTATTTTTGTTATTTTGCTCTACTATATTATAATATCCAAATAAATTGTGTTTAGTTTTCCTAAAATAAACACAAAACAATCATTTTACTATATTGTAGATATCCCATTATCGTGTCAGTTTTTCTTGTGAATATTATTAATATATTGTACTGCGTATCACAATAAATATACAATATCTCCAAAAGCGTGAAAACGCAACCTTAATTGGGATTTCATCACTCAATTATTGTATTTGAATCTAAAGCAAAAGTTTAATGTCAAAATAGATAAATACTTTCGTGAGGCTTAATTTTGATTAACACAAACTATAAGGTGGGTATAAGGCGGTTGTATTTCACGACCTAAGAGAAAAAGGCTCTTAAGTGCTTAGCGCCGCCTCATTTCTCCCACTTGCTTGTGCGTGTTTTGAGAAAGAGGGCTAATCGAGGGTTTGCCGCCCAAGTATTATCTACGTATACTATATTTGCTTGTTTTCAAGATTAAACCCTCTTGAACGTTTTGGTGTTCTACCAACGTTCTAAAGTCATCGAAGGCATTCACTCCACGTGATCGTTTCATTCTTTGAGGCTCCTTTAATCGAGAAATCGATTCGAGGAGAGATTTGTAGATTTGAGTCTATGTAATACATAAAAAATTCCAAAAATATAAATTAAAAAACAATCAAAAACAAAAAAAAATTGAAAAAAACGAAAACCCCAAAAAGAATCTTCTTTGCTACCCCCATTCTACGCTTAGTGCATGCGCACTCGATCGAAGGATTATTCTAATTCTAGCGACGCTTCGAATCGACGCAATCGTAATCGAATGAATCGACGACGTAGACGAGATTTAGAAACCGATGTTCCTAATATCGTTGTTGAAGAAACAGTAGACGAGATGGCCGACAATCATTCGATGATGGAATTGCTCCAAGCGCCCACCGAGGGTTATGGAGACGCGATCGTAATTCCCGCTATCGAAGCAGAGAATTTTGAGATTAAGAGCGGAATGCTTTCGTTGATACAAGCTACCAAGTTTCGAGGTCGTGAGGCGGATAATCCTCACGGTCACATTCGAAATTTTGATCGTCTTTTGGCCACGAGCAAGTTTAAGAACGTCGACGCTGATGTCGTCAAGCTTATGCTTTTTCCGTACTCGCTCGATGGTGCCGCCAAGGATTGGTACGAGAAAGAGGCACCTAATTCCATAATTACGTGGAAGGATCTCGTTTCCAAATTCGTTAATCATTTTTTCCCACCGTCTAAGGCGACGTTTTTCAAAAACGAGATTACGAGATTTGAGCAAAAACCGAATGAATCTTTTAGAGACGCGTGGGATCGTTTTAAGGAATTGCTTAGGCAATGTCCTCACCATGGATTTTTCGAGTTGCACCAAATTGATACGTTTTACAACGGTCTTAGTTTTCAAGAACAAGATTCGTTAAATTCCGCCGCCGGTGGCAAATTTTTGTGTAAAACTCCGAGAGATACATTAATTATTATCGAGAATTGTTCCAAGGTTTACCAACTCCACAATGGACCGAGTGTTGCCAATGTTGCCAATGTTAGTAATTCTAATCGCGACATTGAGAGGGTTGATGCGAAAGTCGACAAGCTAACGAATGTGTTTACGTCTTTTCTCATCGAAATGCAAAAGAAAGACGCTCCCGCTACGGTGAAAGCGGTTGAGGCATCGTGTACGTTTTGCGGTGGACCACATAACTATTACGAATGTGCGGCTACGGATGGCCAAACGTCGAGTGTAAACGCGTTAAACAACAATTTTCAAATCAAAATCAAAATAACGCCGGTCCATCGCAACAAGGCAATTATAACCAAGGCAACAATTTTTCGAATCAAAACCGTAACAATTTTCAAGGAAATAATCAACAAGGGAATTTTCAAAACCAAGGTTATAATCAAGGTCGTAACTTGAATTGGCAAAACCGAGATAACAACAGCAACCAAAACTCGAGTTTTCAAAACAACGCTAATCAAGGAAACAATTTTTCGAGTGGTAATCAAGGAAATTTTCAAAGAAACAATTAAAACCAAGGGAACTTTGATGCTAATCAAAATAGTTCGTCAAACGATTTTCAAGAATATATGAAAACGAATGAGGATAATATGAGACGATTAGAGGGACAAATTGGTACTTTGAAAAACGAATTTTCCAACACTTTGAAAGGTCAAAATAATAAAATTGAACAAGGTCAAAGTGAGATTAAAAAGATGTTTTCGGCAATTATGAGCAATCAAGCGAGTTCGTCTTCGAGTACGTTACATAGTAACACCGTACCCAATCCGAAGGAACAATGTAAAGTTGCCTCGTCTCATAGAAAAAGTCGTGTGATTACCCCTATCCTTGATGGATTTAGATTTGTTCCTTCTTCTCAACCCTCGACTTCTAAGACGCCTTCATGTTCTAAAGTCGAGGTGATGAACGTGGTGACCAAGGAAAAGAGTGCACACCTTCGTGTACCTCAAATTCCAACCACGGTTCAAAAAGAGAACTTCATCGACCTCACCAAAGTAACCCTCAAAGAAACTTGTGCTTTGATCCTTCTTAAAAAACCAAAAAGACGAATGCCAAGAAAGGAAGAGGATCCGGGCCAATTTCTATTACTTTGTGTTTTTTCCGAGATTGAGGGATGTTTAGCCCTTGCCGATTTAGGTGCTAGCATAAATCTTATGCCTCATTCTATATGGAGATTGATGAGATTGCCTTCACTTACCCCCACGAACATGACAATCGAGCTTTCAAATTGTACACCACTTACCAATTGGAATAGCCGAGGATGTCTATGTTTAAGTTGGAAAGTTTGTTTTTCCCGCAGATTTCGTCATATCCGATTATGAGTGTGACCCTAAATGTCCCATTATTTTAGGCCGGCCATTTTTATCAACGGCTCGAACCGTAATTGACGTCCATGAGGGGAGACTTACTATGAGATATGGGGATGACAAAATGGACTTTTTCGCAAATAAATCCCAAGTGTCTAATGATCATGAAAAAACCAAGGTTTCAAAACCAAATGTTTCAAATTCTAATGATTTCAAAATGTTAACTTTAGCGGAAAATATGAGGCTTAATGCATGTTTTGAAAGAATTAAGGAGAACGGTTTTAAAGATGATGATTTTAACGATAAAGAATACGTGTACCTAATTCAAAAGGGTATGCGTAAATTTATGGATGAAAAATCACTTTGGGATATATTTGGCGAAACAAGTTAAAAACCAATTCCGAAGGGCGACGTTAGTGCCATCACGACAATGACCAAAATGGACTCGTCTTCACCACCTTCTAAGGACCATGACTTTGAGGCCTATACTTTTAAACCTATTGAAGTGCCTCCCACTCCAAGCCCCAAATCCATTAAGGCTAAGGAAGTGGCCCAACCCAATGCAATCTCACCCATCATAGAAATGTCACCTAAGCATAGTCAAAGGGCTTGTAAGACCATGGTTGTGACTCTCGAGAAATACACTCGAGAACTTGCTCACATCGACACTTTCTTTGATGACGATGGTGATTTTGCCGAGATTGAGCATATACTTGCTAATCCGCCATCCATCTTCGAGGATTTACCCTTTGATAAATCTTCAAATGAAGAGGACGATCTCATGTCGGAAATTTCTTATGATGATGAGAATGACGACACTTTCACAACGTACTCGAATTCCGTATAAGAACCTATTTTTCATCATAATCCCAGTTTTCATGATGAATTCGAGAACGTTGACGACCATATCATCGATCCTCCTTCGTTTCATAATTGTGATGATGAAGAATTCTTTAAGGAGGTCGATGAATTTCTCGCTATAGACACAAGTCCCATTCTCGAGGAGTTACCTTATAAACACTCCTCATTTGATAATGACGTGTACCACATTCGTGAGGATCTAACTTATCAACGATCCCCACAAAAGAATGATGGTTTCGTGCTTGATCGTGATCTTTTCGAGAGAGTTTCTAAGATACTCAAGGAGGGGAATGACAAACCTTGGTTTAAGAAGCCTATCTTTGATGAAGAAATCGATGAGATCGACGTTCATGAGGATGACGAATATGTTGACCCCGAGGGGGCGGTGTTCTTTGTTGATCGACGTTTTGAGAACTTATACAATCCACCACCCCCTCACCGCGACTTAAATGTGAGGATTTTTAGCGCGACTAATTTTAAATTTGAAACGCCAAATATTTTCGACATTATCAAATCGGGTTTTCATAAAGAGTTTTTAAACGATGAAAAAGGAAAAGATTTTAAAATTGGTTGAAAATATTTTTCTACAAGTTTAACTCCGTCATCATCGTGTTTTATGAGTGCTACCACCTCGTCTACTACTTTTGACGATGGTGTGTGTGGTTTTAGTGTGGGGGAAGCCCCTTATGTTTCCTCACACTTTACCACCGACGACGAGATATTCGATCCTGGAATTGCTTGTAAAGGGAAATCTCGGTCTTTCACCGATGCAATAAATGGAAAATCTATTCATTTGCTTGGTGTGAGTCTACCTCGAGTAGCTCATAAGTTTGCCCCACCCATTGTCTCACCTTTCTACTTCTCATCTATTTTCTTCTACCCCATTGGGGTTCTAGTTGGAGTGGCGTTGTTTCGTCTTTCATCCGAAAACGAGGACACTATCTTTGACCCCGGTATACGTATATCGGGTTTTTAAAAGTACTCCATGTACCTTTGGGCATTGTTTATCATGCGCCCCACCAAAAATGACCATACCATGATTATCCCTAAAGGATCACATTTATGGGGATCCGAGTCGAGCTTTTGACTCGGTTATCAAAAATAAGTTGCCTCGTGGGGGATTCTCATGCTTATCCTTGTAAATATTATCGTTTTCTAATAGTCTAACGAGCGGACTTGTGCTCTTCCAACCTTTGTTCCGTGGTTGTTTGTGATTGTGATTTATTAGGTTCATTGTCATCATTGAAGCCTCTCGTGTTCATTATACGGATCACTCGAGCTTCGACCGTTGCCTTTTTGGAGATTCCGATATCCGATGATATCCTTTTATGTTCTAATGTTTATCTTATTAGCATAATTCATAAACGGCTTTTAGGTTATTTGTTTTACCCTTTCCATGCTCGAGATTAAGCATTCGACTTCGTCTCTAGTATGGGGGTGTTTCACCCCTAGACTCGAAACATTGAGGACAATGTTTAGTTTTAGTATTGGGGGGTGAGTAGATACTTCACCTTGCTTACGTCACCACACAATCCAATATTCATCTTTTTGTTACCGTTTTGTTGCAAAATAAGGCTAAAAATGGCCAAATTTTAAAATTTTTCTTGTTTTTCATAAGTTTTTAAGACACGAATGTAGGTTTTCCGATGGTGAGAATAAGAGTAATTTTTTACTCAATCGTACGTGTTGAGTACTTAGCTTCGATTCCTTAACTTTTTAGGCTAAGTCTCTTAAATGAGGACGAGAAATGATAGAGTTATTTATAAGTCTCGTAATCGTTCACGATCTCATGTGTAGTAATTATTAGCTTATTCTTCCCACCCTTTTATAATAAATTGCTAATAAATATTGATTTAGCGGTTTAGTCACTATTGTTGGTTTCTAATTTGTTTTAGTAGCTTCCATGTAATTAAATTGGGAAAACATTAAGGTATCACCAGCGTCACAGTTTTGAAGTATTGGCAACCCGAATAATCGAAAGCTTCACCCAATAATAAGATTTCAAGTGCTCACTTAAATTAAGCACAAATTTGAAGCTCACAAGGCCGAAAAATATATGCCCAAATTGAAATTGAATCAAGCCTTAATCTTTGAAGCTTTAAAGATCCAAAAGTCGCTTTAGTGTGAGGATATACGTCTTTGGCCATAATAAACACCTCATGGCGAGGTTAAATAAAAGGCAAGGTAAGACCGAAGTCATAATAAAAGCTCCATGGCGTAGTTGAATAAAAGATGGAGGTAAACCTATGATAATAAGGCCCATCCGTTAGGGGGCGTATAAAAGTATTGGTAATAAGTCTCATGTTCAAAACCATTATAAAACCGTGTTTATCGATCCTTCTTGTTGACTTATTTTTTTGACATCTTTGTCTATTAGGGTGAATTATTAATTCGATGATTTTGGTTACAGCGTTAAGACTCTATTTTTGGACCTAATCTCTATTCACGTATAAGTCAATGATGTATCCTCGTGATCATTAAGACAAAATAAAATATAAGAGATACCAATTAGGAATAAGGGAGTTTAGGTGTGTAATTAACACTCATGAGATATGATTGTGTTGCCAACTTATAATAACAATGATATCGTTACACGCTTAGCATGGAATTGGGTGAAAATCGAGGATGACAAACTTATCTCCATGAGGCATTCACGTGTTCTTATACTTTGACCCTAAAAGTCACTTAATCGTGATGAAAACAATACATTATGTCTAAAACACGTGTAGTAGTTTATTTAAGTTTATGTTTTCAATAAATGTCATCATAAAATGAATTTTGGAAGTGCTATGATACTTAATTCTAGCATTGCGTGAGGGCACGGCAATGGTTTAGTATGGCGGAATGATGAGACTGCAATTATACATAGTCTCATCGTCCAAATCGCGCTTAAAACGCTTAAGATATCATTAAAATACCCCAAAATAGGCTTGTGTTTGTTCATTGTGTATTTTAGGTACGGATATCGTGAAATCAACAAAAGATCACAAGAATGAAGCAAAAACGAACACGGGAAACGAAGCCGCACAAAGGACCGGACCTGAATCATGAATTTCTATTCAAGTCCTTGAAGTTTGAAGATTTGGCAAGATTGGTCCCTCTACTTCTGAAGACTTGTCATTTTAAACCCTTGTAAAACTCAAAAATTACAAAAGGGTCCCTTAAATGACAAGAAATTACAAGATTCTTCCTTGAAGAATATCAAATTGACAAGTAAAGCCCTTGGAACATGTTTGGAAAAGTTTTGGTGGCCAATATAGAAAAACCAAAACTTTATTATAAAGGGAAATTGAGTTTTTAAGCTGTTATTACAAAGTGACAAGAGCATGGGATTTCAGGGACTAAAAGCATCAAACATCACAACTCACCACAACCAACCATTTTGCTACCTCACCACAACCAGCCAATAACACTACACCACCTCCTCACCCCCACGCCAAGTCACCATCCACTACCTTTTTTTAAACGGATTAAGTTAATCAGTTTCTTTTTTGAGGGAAACAAATATTTAAACTCAGTTTACCCTAAACCCAATTAAACTCACACCTGCTATGTTGGAAATACGTTTTACGTATTAGAAAGGTTCGGTCACTTCAACAATAGATATAATAGAAGCTCGTAGTTTAGTTTATTTTTACTTATTAAACAAAGCCCAAGCCGAGCCCATGTGATGTATGGGTCGGCGGCCCAATATGTAAACCAAGCCCACTTTATGGACTTGGTATAAAAGCCCTCTCCTTTGATGGAGAGGGTGTGGTTTTCATTTGATAATAAACATAGTTCTTTCATTTTCTCTCTCTAGAAGTGTGAAATCCAACAAGTTTCTATCTCTTTCTCTCTCTAAAACATAAGCAAGATTTACAATATCTAACAAATGGTATCAAGAGCCATGGGATGATTGTATTGTTTATGTGTTTGTGTTCTTGATTTTTGTGTCTATTTTGATCCAAAATCAATTGATCCAAAAAACAATTGTGTTTTTATTTGATACAAATCATTTACATAGTTGTGGTAAAGATTTGGTATTGTTATTTTTGTTAAAAACACAAAATTTTTGGGTGTTTGGATCGATTTTTAGCATCAAAACTCGTTCGTGGTTTGATATCCGAGAAACAAGAGATAAGTACTGTTATTTCGGAAAAGGGTTTTGGTTATCCGAAGAAGTTGGTTTATTCTGAAAAAAAAAAATTTCGGAAAAGGTTTTCTGTTTTCCGAAGATTTGGTGTTTATCCGAAGAAGTGGAATTCCGAAAAAGTGTGCTTATTCCGAAGAAAGGGGTTTATCCGAAGAAGATTGATTCCGAAAAAGGAGGTTTATTCCGAAAAAGGGTGATTATTCCGAATATTTGGTGTTTATCCGAAGAAGTGGAATTCCGAAAATGTGCTTATTCCGAAGAAAAGGGTTTATCCAAAGAAGTTGATTCCGAAAAAGAGGTTTTTAACCGAAAAGTGGTGATTATTCCGAAGATTGCTTTATCCGAAGATTTGTCATTTTTCCGAAAAAGGTACATTTTTCCAAATATCTCCTTTATTCCGTAAAACCTTGCTTTATCCGAAAAACCCATTTATCCGAAGAACCCAATTTATCTGAAAACTCAAGTATTCCGAAAATATCATTTTTCCGAAGAAGTCACTTTATCTTAAAAAGGCACTTTATCCGAAAACAACATTTTTTTTCGAAGACTATCAAGTTATCCGAAGAATAGCACTTTATCCGAAAACCATTACTTTATCCGAAAAAGTCCGTTATTCCGAAATTCCCAATTATTCCGAAAATTCTACATTTTTCATCCAGAAAAATTTCGAACATTCGTGAGTTTTTGAGTTTGCTTTGGAATTTTTGGTTTATCTGAAGATATCTTAGGGGATTTTAACATTGTTTCTCGACTTCAAAACACGAAATCAAACACATTTACTTTCTCTCATTGTTCGATCCAAAGTTGTAAATCTTTTGCTATTAAAATGGAGTACACATCTCTCACGGATAAGTCCATCCTCTCGCGTACGGACAATCTTCCACCAATGTTGGAGAAATCTATGTACGAGGATTGGGCTTCCCGCATGGAACTTTATATGTTGAATAAAGAGAACGGACATCTCATTTGGGCATCGGTACTCAATGGACCATTGGTATATGGTATTGTGACGGAAGGTGCAGTTACTTGTCCTCGCACAACGGGTGAACTAACTGGAGATGATAAGATTCAAGACAAGTGTGATAAATACGCTACTAACATCATTCTTCAGAACCTTCCTCCAGATGTCTACAAACTTGTCAGTAAACATAAAGTTGCCAAAGAGTTATGGGATAGGATTCGTGTTCTAATGCAAGGCACCTCGTTAACTAAACAAGAACGAGAGTGTAAGCTATATGATGCGTTTGATAAGTTTGCCTATGTCCCAGGGGAGACACTCAATGATTACTATTTGAGATTTACTCTATTGTTGAATGAGCTCAATATCTATGGCATGGAAATTCCTACGTTTCAATTAAACACCAAGTATTTGAACACCCTTCCATCCGAATGGCGTAAGTACGTGACAGATGTTAAATTGGCTAAGGACTTACATAACACCAATGTGGATCAACTTCAAGATTTTCTTCAACAACACGAATGCCATGTGATCGAGGCTCGGTTGTCAACTCCACAAGTTCGTGATCCACTTGCCATGTATGCTTCTCAACAAATGACCCCCAACAAAACATGGCTTACAATTATCAACAACCATCATACTTGCAGCAACAACCACAACACACCTATCAGCAACCACAACAACCATCTTATCAACCACTAATGATGCCACAACAAGCATTTCAACAAAGTGTTCTTCCATAGCCTTATCCACGGCAACCAACACATCAGGCATCACCATCACAAGCTATCACTTCTCCAATGGGTTATACTCCTCAGCAAGGATATTTTCCACTTGAAGCACCACAAGCACAAGCCTTCTACTCCAATGAACTTCCACCAATTGAAGCACCGGTCTTTACTCCAAATGATACGCCAACTGATGTTCTAAACCACCTCACTGTGTACTTGTCAAAACTTGTTGCAACTAGAGGATTTCCACCAACAAACAATCAGCTTCGTACTTCTTCAAATCCTCGCCAACAAGACACTATTCAAGATGGTCAAGTGACGGTCCAATCCATTCAGGGAAGGCAAAATTCATATGGACCTACTACAAGGACCGTGAACGCTCAAGCTGTGAATTCTCAAGCTAGTGGAAATGGAAGCACTGTTGGTCCTCAAAAGGTTGTGACTTGCTACAATTGTCGAGGACAAGGTCATATGGCTAGGCAATGCACTCAGCCGAAAAGAAGAAGGGATGCAACGTGGTTTCGTGAGAAGATGTATTTGGTCGATGCTCAGTCTAAGGGAAAGATCTTGGATTCAGAGGAGTTAGCATTTCTTGCAGACCCAGGGGCAGCATATAATGAAGGCGTTGCAGTCGTTTCTACTTCTAATGCAGCATATCAAGCAGATGATCTTGATGCATATGATTCGGATTGTGATGACATTCACACAGCCCAAGCTGCTCTCGTTGTTAATCTCTCTCACTACGGTTCTGATGTCGTCAGTGAGGTACCAACTACAACCAACCTTGGTAATAATGATAACCCACATCAAGTTGAACATGAAAATGACAACCTTGAACAGCATTCATGAACTAGTAACTCAACTGATGTGGTAACAAATCCTACACATTTGAGTGAACCTCAACCAAATGCTACGACGGGTATGGCGTCTTATGCTCAACATGATTTGGTCATGGTGCCTAAACATATTATTGATCAAATGTATATGGCTCTCAGACAATCCGTAGATATGAATACCACCCTAACAGCTGAGCTTGCATTGCATAAAGAAAAGGTCAAAACTTTTGAAATGGTCCCTCAAGTAGAGAAAATAACTTATTCTAAATTTGAACAATTTCGTTTTGAGAAGATTGAACACTTAAAAGAAATAGAATCATTAAAAGCTAATCTTTCCAATGAATTAAAAGAAAAAGAGTCGGATGTCAATGATTTTCAAAAACTTAAAATGGATTTCGAAACTCTCGAGTCTAAAAAGTCTGAATCGGAAATTAATGCTACCAAACTTCTTAAATTCAAAGAACAACAACTTTTAAAACAATATGCTTCCACAGAAAAGGTTCATCTTTTAACTAAATCGTTTAAAGAACTCGAACTTAAGCGTCTTCAAGATTTACCACCTAATCCCGGTTATGCAAAACAAGCTCAGGAATATATTCCTTGTCTTTATGATATGACCCTAATTGGCAAATCGAAAGAAGCACCTTATGTTCGTAGTACTGAGGAGACATAGTCACTTGCGGAAGAAACTCAATCTAAAATGCTTTCAAAATTCCATAAGATTGATTATGATAAGCATAATAAAGATCAATTTTCTAAAAAGACCCGCATTCGCTTACAAAAGGAATTAGCTCAATTATCAGCTTTTGTGCCCCAAAGTTTGTCAACGGAAAACCTTCCTAGTACGTCTCCTACACTTGTCAAAACGGATTTAACTAAGGTAATTCCACCGGTAAGTAAGGTGTTCGTTAACTTAAATGCGGTGCACCAATACTTTTCCGATTTTGACAAGGTCATTTTGGAACGTACGACGGCTTCGGCCATAACGGAAGGTGAATGGAATTTTGAGCATACTAGAATTGCGTTTCGAGACGAAATTGTTCCGTGTGTAAAGAATGTTAAAGCTTGTCTTAGTAACATTGATAAATATTTGCTTTTGGAAATAGAAGAAGTTAGACGTGTTTTCAATGAAATGGATGATGCTTATGAAAACAGTTTACTTGAAATAGAACGTGTTTCACGCCAAAATGATCAGCTTTTGAAGCAAGTGATGTCGTTTGATATTGTTTCCGTCTATGTGAATAATAGTGTTGATAATGATTCTATTGTGCATAATGTTGAATCTGTGGATAATGTGGTAGATAGTACTTGTCACAAATCTGACGTTGAATGTTTAAAGCTTCAAGCTTCTTATACTTCGCTTTCAAAACGTTTTGATGAGATTCAACAACACTGTATTTCACTTGAATGTGAAAATCAATCTATTAAAACACCACAGTGTCAGCCAAGTGACAAGGTTGCTAAATTATTGCCTATAGACATAGAGAAAACTAAGGAGCTTAACTGTGTGCAAGTTCTTGAGGCCGCTGAGATTTTTAAACTTGATCTAAAGAATCGAGTTTCTAAGATTTTGTCCAAAGTTGATAACTTAAAACAGAAACATACACGACTCTTTGATTCAGTAAAGCCCGCATGTGCTAATACCAATGCACAGAATCAATCTTTGATTGAACGATTGAATCGAAAGTCGGTGGAAATATCTGATTTGAGGGAACAAATTTGTGATAAAAATCTGGCTTTAGCTGAGTTAATGGAAACACTTCGTACCCTCAAAGGTAAGAATGTTGTGGATAACGCAACCACCATCTCAGCATTGTCCTCTAGTGCGATCAAAAGGAACCTCATCTCTGTCACACCATTAAACAAGGGCCCTAGGACTAAACCATCTCAAACACTGGTCACTAAAGAAAAGGCAAAATCAAAATCAGATTCTAATATTCCCGTGTTGCCTTCTACAAGAGTAAACACCACTACTAAGGCTCAAAGATCTAAGCTTACAAGAAACATGAAGAATGATAGGATCTTGCCCTCATCTAGTAGTCAAGTGAAGAAGAAAGTAGAAGCCCACCCTAGGAATGTTATTTCTGTTTTGAATAAAAAGAATCATGTAGCTAAACCTAAAGGCTCTGCGGTTGTGCAGTGTTCTAAGCCTATTGTGAATTCTAATTTGAAATTTTGGAATTGTAATGAATGTATGTTTTCTAATCGTCATGATTCTTGCCTTATTGACCATGTGAATGAGATGAATGCCCGTAAATATGGTTTAGAATGGAAACCGACTAGGAAAGTGTTAACCCAAGTTGGTTGGATGTGGCGTCCCACTGGTAGAACTTTAACTATAGTAGGAAATGCATGCCCTTTAACTAGGATCACTCCCACTATAGCGAAGAAAGCGTGCCCTTTAAATAGGAGTACCAAGGCTACCAAAACACAACCGTGTCCTTTAACTAGGAACACCGACACTAATGTAGGAACCTAGTGTCCTTTAAATAGGTCTACTCCCACTGTAGTGCCCACTAATAATCCAAAACCTCAGAAAATTGGAACAATAAAACCTGTTATTGGTAAAACTCACATTAGAAAATGCTGGAAACCAAAGGATAACTCAAATGTTAGCAATTCTGATAATTATGTATCTGTATCTGCTAACACTCTGGAACCAATAGTTTCCAATGCATTGTCTACTGTTGTTGATGAAAACAGGTGGTCCAAATTGTTCTCTGGTATTTGGACTCTGGTTGCTCCAAGCATATGACCGGAGATCGCTCTCAGCTCAGAAATTTCGTCAGCAAGTTTCTTGGTACGGTTCGATTCGGAAATGATCATATTGCAAAGATAATGGGTTACGGTGAATATCATATTGGGAATGTTATTATTTCAAGAGTGTATTATGTGGAAGGACTCGGTCACAACTTACTTTTTGTAGGACAATTTTGTGATTTAAATCTTGAAGTCGCTTTTCGTGAGCATACCTGCTTCATTCGTAATTTGGAAGGGGTTGATTTATTGAAAGGTACCCGAGGGAATAATTTGTACACTTTGTCTCTACAAGATATGATGGCCGCTTCTCGCGTATGTCTTTTCTCCAAAGCATCAAAGACTAAGTCATGGTTATGGCATCGACGGTTATCTCGTCTTAACTTTGACGCTATTAATCATTTGGCGAAAAACGAACTTGTTCGTGGTCTTCCTAAACTTTCATTTCACAAGGACCATTTGTGTTTCGCGTATACAATGTGGAAAAGCACTAAGAAATCATACAAACCCAAGACTGAAGACACCAACCAAGAGAAACTTTATTTGTTGCATATGGATCTTTGTGGGCCAATGCGTGTTGAAATTCTTGGTGGCAAAAATTACATCCTCGTCGTGGTGGATGATTACTCTCGGTTTACATGGGTGAAGTTTCTTGCAACAAAAGCTGATGTACCTAAAGTCATCATCGATTTTCTCAAGATGATTCAGGTATATCTCAACACTACTATCCGACGCATTCGTACAGATAATGGAACCGAATTTGTGAATCAAACCTTGCGTAAGTATTATGAAGAAGTTGGCATATCTCATGAAAAATCCGTCGCTCACACTTCACAACAAAACGGTGTCGTTGAAAGGCGAAATCGCACACTTATTGAAGCAGCTCGTACGATGTTAATTTACGCAAAGGCTCTGTTATTTGGGCAGAAGCAATATCTATAGCAGTTTACACCCAAAACTGGTCACTAATTCGAAAACGCCATGGTAAAACACCATATGAGCTTCTACATGGTACAGTACCAGATTTATCATATCTTCATGTATTTGGTTCTCTTTGTTATCCAAATAATGATGGTGACAATTTGGGAAAACTTCAACCAAAGGCTGATATTGGTATATTCATTGGTTATGCACCCGCAAAGAAAGCATACCGAATCTACAATCGTAACTCTCGCAAGATCCTCGAAACTATGAATGTTTATTTTGATGAGCTGACGGCAATGGCTTCTAAGCAAAGCAGCTCTGAACCCGCACTTCATGAAATGGGACCCAACAACATTAGCTCTGGTCTTGTCCCAAACAACCCCACTTCATCATCATTTACACCACCTACTAGGAATGAATGGGATACATTGTTTCAACCTTTCTTTGATGAATTATTTACTCCTCCAAGTATTGTTTCTCCAGAACCTGAAGTAATAGCTCCGGTAACCGAAGTTGTCGCTCCAGCAACCGAAGCACAATCAGACACATCTGCACCTACAATTGGTCAAGATATACCTTCAACGAGTAATTCTCAACCAACACATGTAACAACTACCCATGTCATGCCTATTGATGATGAAGAGGATGATGATGATCACGATTTGGAATTCGCTCAAATGCGTGAACTTCCATTCTTTGGTGTACCAATTCCCGCCCCTAATAAAGTTGGGTCGTCCACCTCAGAGGAAGCTCCTTCTACAGTCTACTCCAATCCACGGATTCGTGAACATGATAGCAAGTGGACAAAGGATCATCCTATAGATTTTATTATTGGTGACCCTAATCGCCCGGTATCCACACGAAGTCAGTTACAAGAAAATGCAATGTTTTGTCATTTTGATGCTTTTCTCACTGAAGTTGAACCTAAGACATGGAATGAAGCTTTTACCCAATCTTTTTGGATAGAAGCTATGTAATAAGTGTGAAAACACTTATCCTTTTACCACTTATTTCCAATAATAACAAGACCAAAACGTGTAATTTATGTCGTAAAAGTCGGAATTATGCGTGGTTTGTGTTTTTATTGTGTTTTAGGACCAAAAGATTAAAAAGGAAGAAAACACGGGCTTTCACGGGCTTTTATCGAAGAAAACGGGAAAAGACGAAGTCAAAAGATCAAGAGTGCAAAAAGAACGGAAGTCCAAGGCCTATTCTGAAGATTTATCGAAGAACAAGTCTAAAGACGGAAGTTTAATGAAGTCGAAGAACTCGAGTCTAAATAAATGAAGAAATATTAAGACGAATTTAATTAATCCCGAGACGACATCGAGAAAGACAAAGAATTAAATCGAGTCGAGAAGACGTGAAGAAAGAAACAAGATGCAACGCATGCACTCCTTCCATTTTCCCTATAAATACCCTCCTAATACACATTAAGAGGGTGGTTAGCTTTTAGTTTAAGTTTTCATTTTTACTTTTCTTTCTAGTTTTAGAGAGAGAAAGTTCCAAAACTTTCTCTCACTAAGTTTCATCTTTTCTTTTAATCTTTCAAGATCAAACATTTATGTATTGCTATTTCGATAATCAAGTTCTAGTTAAGCTTTTAATCCTTAATCTCATTCTACGTTTCTTTGATTTTTAGATTGATTTTGGTGCGAATCACATTAAATCCGTGTTGATCTTAATGGTTTTGTGCTTAAAACGTTAATCTTCTTGTTCCTACATAAGCTTTCATTTGATTAAGCTTTAAGATTCTTGTGCTTATTGGCTTATTTTACATGATTAGCTTATTTACTTTTTAAAAGTTTTCTTAAAAAGTTCATCTTTTTATGATTTGATTTAAAGGTTTGCTTGTTTTATGTTTAGATAAGTTGTTGATTGTGCTTATTTAGTATATAGCACTTTTGATTCGTTATAGTTTGGTGTGAGCTTATTCAATATAGATTATTACTAGCTTTTTACCGAATCCCATTTATATCGGAAAGGGTCTAAACCCCTTTCCGATCAGCTTATTCCGACCAGCAACACATCCCCCTCTTTCCGATTGGCAAATCGGAAAAGGGTTTTGAGTTTTCCGATTGCACCTCCTGTTATTCCGATCGTAGTGATTGGATTAGAGCCTACATATTCCGACGGCAGATAGTTGATAGATTCCGATCTGGCCTATTTTGAAACATTCCGATTGATGCTGTTTTTGAGTTATTCCGATTAGTACTTTATCATGTATTCCGATTGCTTATTGTTTGGTTCATTCCGATTGGGGGTTGTTGTTCAGTATTCCGATCAGTCTATTTCCAACATTCCGATCAACAGATCGGAATATATTCCGATCTGGACCATTGTTGCCCACATTCTGATTGCACCATATTCCGACCAATATTCCGATTAGATTCCAATTTGGTAATTTTACGATGGTTTAGTTTCTTGTTTTTACAAAGTTTCTAAGTGTTAGTTTTATTTAGTGTTCAAGTATTTTTCTAATATTGCCTTTAAGTTTTTAAGCATTAAATTTTAACTCGTTACATTTAGTTTAATCTTTAAAACTTCTACTTTACTCAGCGACACTTACTTATTTGCTATTAGTTTAAATTAGTTAATCAACCAAACCATTTATTATTCCACCAAGAACAATTAAGTCGCACTTTGAACCAATAGTCAATTCGAAGAGATTCGGACGATAAGATTTTATACGTGGTGTAAAAGCCAATTATTAAATGGCGCCGCTGCCGGCTCTTTTCGTTAAGATTAAAGGTTTTTAGTGAGAGACGCATTGGATTTTGGGATCCGTTCATCTTTGAACGTTATTTTCCTTGCTTTAAAAATTTCAAAAATCCTAAAAAATTTAAAATCTATAAAAATACAAAAAAAAATTAAAATTAAAATTAAAAAAAAACCATAAAAACCAAAAATATTTCCTTTCTATTTTTTCTAATCCTTTTGTAGGTGTGCATGCGTACTCGTGCTCGTAAGAAGAGAGTAGCTCAAGCCGAAGTCATTACTCAACCAATTGTCACCATGGACAATCAACCAATGATCGAGCTTTTGCAATCGCACGTAGAGGGCAACACCGATGCAATTGTTATCCCTGAGATTGGAGCCAACAACTTTGAACTCAAATCTGGCTTTATACAAATGGTCTCTGCTCAACCCTTCTTGGGTCGCTCACTTGATGATCCTCATGACCACATTAAAAGGTTTCTTCAGCTTACCAATATGGTTAAGTACAATGGGGTATCACAAGAAGTGATTCGCTTGCAACTTTTTCCTTTCTCCTTAGAGGGACAAGCCCGTAATTGGCTTGATAAGGAACCGCCACAAAGTATTCTTACGTGGACGGATTTAGAGACCAAATTTATCAACTACTTTTTCCCACCCTCACGTACTACCGCTTTGCGGAATGAAATTATTACCTTTGAACAAAAGTACGGTGAGTCTTTTAGTGAATCTTGGGAACGTTTTAAGGAACTTTTAAGAAAGTATCCACAACATGGTCTAACAAAAGTACATCAAATCAATACTTTTTACAATGGTTTAAGCATGAATGACCAAGATTCACTAAACAGTGCTTCGGGGGGGTAATATTTTGGTTAAGTCTTCTAATGCTGCTTGGGATATTATTGAGAACAAATCTAGAGTTCAAACCAAGAGTGTTAGAACTAATGTAGCAAGTGCTAGTACTAGTGATGCCGACAAAAGAATTGATAAGCTTTCTTCGCTTGTGGAATCGCTTGTTTTACAAAATGCCAACAATGCCAAACAATTCAATGCCCAAGCTAATGTTTTGAGCCATTCTTGTGATATATGTGGGGGATCTCACTCATACACCGATTGTCCTTCGACTAACGACAATCCAGAAAATGTGTATGCCGCCAACGGTACTTATGCTACAGGAGGCTATCAAACACGTCCTCAAGGTGACCGCAACTTGCTCAGCTATCGCTCAAACAGATTTCTTTCACCTCCAGGTTTTCCCCCACAAAACCCAAACAACCTCAATCGCAACAATCAAAACCAACCACGTGCTCCAACTCCAAATCAATATCAAAACCAAAGAAACCCATATCCACCTCAAAGAAACAACCAAGTTTACCAACAACCTGCTTATCAAACACCCGCCTACCATGCTCCTCCTCTCAACCAACAAACAGCCTTACACCAAGATGTTGAAACCTACATGAGGACTAATGATGTAATTGTGCAAAACCTTCAGAGGGAAATGGCCAACATGAAAGCAGATATGGTTAAGCAAGGAAACGATCTTCGAGCTGATATGCGAAACACTTTGGCAAGTCAAACGAATGGCTTGAGGAATATGATGGCTAGTTTCTTCCCTAGTAATCAAACCTCTGGATCGGGTTCTCTTCCGAGTAACACCGTTGCTAATCCAAGAGGGGAGATGAAAGCAATCACCACTCGCAGTGGAAAAGGTTTAAAGGAACCCGAGCTTCCTACACCTACACCGGTGATTGTGACAAAGGAAAACAAGTCTCCTTCTCCGAATCCTCCATCTTCTATTCCTCCAACTTATACATCTCCTATTCCACCACCTTCTACTTCTACCCCTCCTCCACCCAAGGATGTGAGTGAGAATTCTATCCCAAAGCCTTCATCTCAACCCAATATACCTTATCCTTCGAGGTTGAGGAAAGAGAAATTGAAGAACAAGGATGATATCCAGGTTTCGAACTTCCTTAAAATGTTCAAACAACTGAATTTCAATATCTCCTTTGCTGAGGCTCTCGCTCACATGCCCAAATACGCTAAAATGTTTAAAGATCTTCTCAATGATAAGGAGAAACTTCTCGATATTGCTCAGACCCAACTTAATGAGAACTGCTCCGCAGTGCTCTTAAGGAAATTGCCCACCAAACTTGGTGATCCGGGTTGTTTCTTGATTCCTTGCAACTTCCCAGGAGTAGAGAATTGCATGGCCCTAGCCGATCTAGGTGCCAATATTAACTTAATGCCATTAAGTGTTTAGAAGCAGTTATCTCTCCCCGAGCTAGTCCCCACACGAATGACTTTGGAATTAGCTAACCGTACGGTTGCTTATCCAGTGGGGATAGCCGAAGACGTCTTTGTTGGTGTCGAAAAATTCACCTTCCCGGAGGATTTTGTTGTCGTTGACTACGAGATGGATCCTCGTGTTCCATTAATCGTTGGACGTCCATTCCTGAGGACCGGTCGCACTCTCATTGATGTAGCCGCTGGCGAATTAATCATGAGAGTTGGTGACCATAAAATCGTCTTCAACATGGGTAAACTTTCTAAGAAGCCTTCGGAAAACGAGAGTGTTAATTTCATTGATGTTCTTGATGAGGCTTGTGAAGAACATTTCAAAGACGCTTGTAAAAGTGGTTCTTCTTCTCTACCCAATGTTGAGACTGTTGCCTCAATTGCTTCGTCATTGACTCCTTTTGGAGAAAGTGATTTGGATGATTTTGAAGCTAGCTTGGGTCCTCTCGATCTTAAGTATGATGGTTCTCCCACTGATTGGGATGAAGACATTCGTACCATTGAGAAACTTCTCAATGAGGACCCAACTTCTCTTCCAACGCCTAAGGATATCTCTATCGATTATCCGAAGTTGACTACGCCGTCCATCGAAAATCCTCCGGATTTAGAGCTTAAGGATCTTCCGTCTCATCTCGAGTACGTTTTCCTTGAAGACAACAAGACGTTATTGGTCATCATCGCAAAGGACCGGAAAGATGAAGAAAAATCCTGACTTATCGCCGTGCTGAAGAATCACAAGAAAGCGATTGCTTGGAAGATCTCCGATATTCGTGGAATTGATCCTCACTTCTGCACACACAAAATTCTCATGGAGGACGACTTCAAACCCACTATTCAAAGCCAAAGAAGGGTGAATCCTAAGATCCATGACGTAATCAAAAAAGAGGTTATCAAACTTCTTGATGCGGGAATGATCTATCCTATCTCGGATTCACCGTGGGTTAGTCCCGTCCATTGTGTGCCTAAGAAATGCGGAATCACCGTGTTCCCAATGAAAACAACGATTTGATTCCTACTCGTCTCGTTACAGGGTGGAGAGTTTGTATAGACTACCGCAAACTCAATGATGCTACGAGAAAGGATCATTTTCCCCTTCCTTTCATGGACCAAATGCTTGAACTTCTAGCGGGTAATGACTATTACTACTTCTTAGACGGTTTCTTCGGGTATTTCCAAATTCCCATCAATCCCAAAGACTAAGAGAAAACCACCTTCACTTGTCCCTACGGAATATTTGCTTACAAACGCATGCCTTTCGGTTTATGCAATGCTCCTGGGACATTCCAAAGGTGTATGATGGCTATCTTCCATGACATGGTTGAAGAAACTATGGAAGTCTTCATGGATGATTTCTCGGTTTATGGCGATTCTTTCTCCGCTTGCCTTGCCAATTTAGAACGTATGCTTAAGCGGTGTGAAGACACTCACCTTGTTCTAAATTGGGAAAAATGCCATTTCATGGTAAAAGAGGGCATCGTGCTAGGACACAAAATCTCCAAAGCCGGTCTTGAAGTGGACCGTGCTAAAGTCGATGTTATTGCTAAATTGCCTCTACCGTCAACCGTGAAGGGTGTGAGAAGTTTCCTCGGTCATGCGGGCTTCTATCGTCGATTCATCCAAGATTTTTCTAAAATCGCTCGCCCGATGACCCACCTCTTGGAAAAAGATACTCCTTTCATCTTTTCCAAAGAGTGTCTTGAATCATTCAATCTTCTTAAGGATAAGCTAACTAAGGCACCGGTCTTGGTTACCCCTAAATGGGAGCTACCTTTTGAGTTGATGTGTGATGCTAGCGACTTTGCTATTGGAGCGGTTTTGGACCAAAGAGTGAACAAACACTTCCAACCAATCCACTATGCTAGCAAAACAATGACAGGGGCTCAATTGCATTATACGACAACCGGAAAAGAGCTTTTAGCTGTTGTCTATGCTTTTGAAAAATTTCGCCCCTATCTTGTTCTTTCTACCACCATCGTGTATACCGATCATTCCGCGTTGAAGTACTTGATGACTAAGCAAGATTCTAAGCCAAGACTTCTTCGTTGGGTTTTGCTCCTTCAAGAATTCAACATTGAAATTCGTGACAAGAAGGGAGCTGAAAACCTAGCCGCGGATCATCTCAGTAGACTTGAGGATCCTTATCAAGGGGATCATCCGAACAAAGAGATCAATGACTTTTTTCCCCTTGAGGCCTTAATGTCTATCAATTCTAATCTCGATGACACCCCGTGGTTTGCAGACATTGCAAACTACTTAGCAGGTGGGATTCTCAAGGAAGGGCTCACGTCCCAACAAAAGAAAAAGTTCTTTAAGGATATTGAACATTATTTCTGGGACGACCCTTACCTTTTCAAACAATGTGCGGATCTGATTATTCGTTGATGTGTTGATGGGCCGGCAGCGGTTCAAATCCTTGATGCTTGCCATAAAGGACCCACCGGTGGTCACTTTGGTCCCAACTACACCGCGAAGAAAGTATTCGACTCTGGATTCTATTGGCCTACCATCTATCGTGACGCTCACGATATGGTTAAACATTGTGATGCTTGCCAAAGACAAGGCAAGATCACACATAAAGATGAGATGCCTCAAACTTTCATACAAGAATGTGAAATCTTTGATGTATGGGGCATCGACTTTATGGGGCCATTTCCATCATCTAAAGGGAACAAATACATCCTCGTAGCCGTTGACTACGTTTCTAAATGGGTTGAAGCTAAGGCTCTCCCTACGAACGATGCGAGGGTGGTTGTGAACTTTTTGAAGCAGCTCTTTTCTCGATTCGGCGTTCCTCGTGCTATTATCAGTGACCGCGGGACTCATTTTTGCAATGATCAATTTGCAAGAGTCATGGCTAAGTATGGTGTCAATCACCGTCTTTCTACCGCCTATCATCCCCAAACCAATGGGCAGGCCGAGATTTCCAACCGTGGATTGAAGCGAATTCTGGAGCGTACTGTGGGAGAGCATCGCGCCGCGTGGGCCGATAAGTTAGATGATGCTCTGTGGGCTTTTCGTACTGCTTACAAGACCCCGATCGGTTGTACACCTTATCGTCTTGTGTACGGGAAATCATGCCACCTCCCTATCGAGGTAGAACACAAGGCATATTGGGCCTTGAAGTGGGCTAACTTCGACATCAACAAAGCCGGTGATCTCCGCAAAATTCAACTCAACGAGCTCAACGAACTGAGGAATGAAGCTTATGAGAACTCGCTGATCTACAAGGAGAAGACCAAGATCATTCACGACGTAAGAATCAAGAACCGAGAGTTCCACGTTGGTGATCAAGTCTTACTTTTTAACTCTCGGTTGAAGATTTTCTCTGGCAAGTTGAAGAGCCGCTGGTCTGGTCCATTCACCGTCGCCAAAGTCTTTCCATATGGGACCATTGAGCTTTCTCAGCCAAATGGTCCCAATTTCAAGGTGAATGGCCAGCGTTTGAAGCTGTACTTTGGTGAGGACATCTCTCATGAGATGATTCCATCCCTCACCACGTTCCCCATGAACTAAATTTGGGTCGAGTCAGGCTCGTGACTCGGTTATCAAAAACAAGCGCTTCTCGGGAGGCAACCCGTGATCTATCCTTTACTGCTTTCATAATAAGTGTAGGGGGAGCCCCGTATGTGTTTGTTATCTTGTGCAGGGATTCAAGCTTCAAAGAGCATCTTGATGACTTTTGACGAACCGTGATACCGTGTTCCCATCTTCCTGGTTCTATCCTAAACTCTTGTGATTCAATATTTCATATTTATGTTCACATTGAATTCACTTTAGTTGTCCTTTCCTTAGCAAGATTTAAACAAAGTGCACAATGTCATAAGTGTAGGGGAGTTCAATCCCACTTGCTTAAACATTGAGGACAATGTTTATATCAAGTGTAGGGGGGACTTCTATCGAAGTAAGTGGTTTTTCCATGAATTTGCCCTCATTTTAACCGGAAAATTTGATTTTTCGACATTTTTCAAAATTTTTAATCTATTTTGGCCTAGTTGTATAGTTGTATTTTCCTTTGTTATGTTTATTTTCTTTCCTTTCTAGAATAAATTTTCAATAAAGTGGTTTTAAATTTTTCTTAGTCGTGAACATTTTGACTCAACCCGAGTTTACTTATCTAAGTTTACTCTAGCTAGTATCCTTAACATGTTTAAGTCAAGTTTTGCTAGGCTTTTATATAGGGAGCTATAAAACGCGAAAGTCTTAACTCTCACGGGTTAAGAACAAGAACTTTTCGCAAGTTCCTATAATTGATCCTAGAGAGTCGTTTATTAAGGGAACTTTAAAATGCGATTTCTAAAACTTGAAAAAGTCTGAGAATTTGCAAGATCCTATAGGCGACTCGAAAACCTAAAACTTTGATTTAATAGGCTAAGCATCCACGAGTCTCATTCCTTGAGATTTTAAACTGTGGAGGACGAGAGATGATAGAGTCAATTATAAGTTTGGTATTCTTTCGTGAATTTATGTGAGTTAATTATGAGCCTATTCTCCCTTCGCTTGTGTATAAATTTATCTGCAATAAATAACGTTGTACGATTTAAAAGGTTACTTAGCTTCTAGCCCAAGATCGTTTAAAAGTTGCTCGGTACGGATTAGAGTTCATAGCCAAGGCATAACTTATTGAAGCGGGATGCGAAGATTGTCGAGTCCGAAAAGGCCCTAACAAGGCATGAGGGCTACATTTTGTTGCTAAAGATCCAAA
This sequence comes from Glebionis coronaria, assembly GCA_025667525.1. Classification (NCBI taxonomy): domain Eukaryota; kingdom Viridiplantae; phylum Streptophyta; class Magnoliopsida; order Asterales; family Asteraceae; genus Glebionis; species Glebionis coronaria. Next base: position 120,403,389 of record CM046875.1, on the reverse strand, counting down.
AGTGATGTGAAGAATCATTTATCGAAAATCAATATGAAGGATCGAGACACACGACGAAAAGCAAAAACTCCCCAAAAGATCATGGAGAAGTCTATCCAAAAGACCCTAACAAGGTATGAGGATAAATAGATCCAAGTCCTAAAAGGAGGCGGATCGTTGTATATCAAAGTCCAAAATAAAGATTGGAGAAAATTGAAGAAGTCGTGGTCCATTTATGAAGAATCTCTCAAAATTTCAAGTGAAGAAATTCCTATTATGAAGAGAAGACCATTATTTCAAGAACATCTCTCAAAGATTTGAAGTATGAAGTCGCTACCAAATATCGGTCCGAGAAAGGTCTCAAATCGTGAAACGAGTTATGCCAAGATATGAACTTTATGAGGTCCCGAGAAGCAGTTTTAAAAGATTTTGTCCTTTAGCTAACTATTGATTAAATCGTTCACTTTATTTTCGACCTAAATAACTATCGAAATAAGTCAAACAATGTATCCTCGTGATCATTCAAGACAAAAATAAAATATAAGAGATACACCTAGGAATAAGGGAGTCTAAGTGAATAATTGGCCCACATGAGTTCGTGTTAGTTTGCTAACTTATAATAACAATGGTCTCGTTTTTAAGCTTGGTATGGGGAACGTGAAACTTGAGGATGATAAACGTTCATGGCAGCCAAAACCCAATGTAAGTTTTTGATTTCTTTACTTATTTTTATCTTTTTATCTTTCTATGTTTAGTATTTAATAAAGGCCAAGGTGGGTTATTTATGATGGAAAATGTAAACCGTGCTGTAAAATTAATGCATTGCATGAGGGCATTGCAATGGTCAAGTGCAGGGGATTTAATAAGTGTGAAAACACTTATCCTTTTACAATTTATTTCCAATAATAACAAGACCAAAACGTGTAATTTATGTCGTAAAAGTCGGAATTATGTGTGGTTTGTGTTTTTATTGTGTTTTAGGACCAAAAGATTAAAAAGGAAGAAAACACGGGCTTTCACGGGCTTTTATCGAAGAAAACGGGAAAAGACGAAGTCAAAAGATCAAGAGTGCAAAAAGAACGGAAGTCCAAGGCCTATTCTGAAGATTTATCGAAGAACAAGTCTAAAGATGGAAGTTTAATGAAGTCGAAGAACTCGAGTCTAAATAAATGAAGAAATATTAAGACGAGTTTAATTAATCCCGAGACGACATCGAGAAAGACAAAGAATTAAATCGAGTCGAGAAGACGTGAAGAAAGAAAGAAGATGCAACACATGCACTCCTTCCATTTTCCCTATAAATACCCTCCTAATACACATTAGGAGGGTGGTTAGCTTTTAGTTTAAGTTTTCATTTTTTACTTTTCTTTCTAGTTTTAGAGAGAGAAAGTTCCAAAACTTTCTCTCACTAAGTTTCATCTTTTCTTTTAATCTTTCAAGATCAAACATTTATGTATTGCTATTTCATTAATCAAGTTCTAGTTAAGCTAATCCTTAATCTCACCTACGTTTCTTTGATTTTTAGATTGATTTTGGTGCGAATCACATTAAATCCGTGTTGATCTTAATGGTTTTGTGCTTAAAAAGTTAATCTTCTTGTTCCTATATAAGCTTTCATTTGATTAAGCTTTAAGATTCTTATGCTTATTGGCTTATTTTACATGATTAGCTTATTTACTTTTTAAAAGTTTTCTTAAAAAGTTCATCTTTTTATGATTTGATTTAAAGGTTTGCTTGTTTTATGTTTAGATAAGTTGTTGATTGTGCTTAATTAGTATATATCACTTTTGATTCGTTATAGTTTGGTGTGAGCTTATTCAATATAGCTTATTACTAGCTTTTTACCGAATCCCATTTATATCGGAAAGGGTCTAAACCCCTTTCCGATCAGCTTATTCCGACCAGCAACACATCCCCCTCTTTCCGATTGGCAAATCGGAAAAGGGTTTTGAGTTTTCCGATTGCACCTCCTGTTATTTCGATCGTAGTGATCGGATTAGGGCCTACATATTCCGACGGCAGATAGTTGCTAGATTCCGATCTGGCCTGTTTTGAAACATTCCGATTGATGCTGTTTTTGAGTTATTCCGATTAGTACTTTATCCCGTATTCCGATTGCTTATTGTTTGGTTCATTCCGATTGGGGGTTGTTGTTCAGTATTCCGATCAGTCTATTTCCAACATTCCGATCAACAGATCGGAATGTATTCCGATCTGGACCATTGTTGCCCACATTCCGATTGCACCATATTCCGACCAATATTCCGATTAGATTCCAATTTGGCAATTTTACAATGGTTTAGTTTCTTGGCTTTACAAAGTTTCTAAGTGTTAGTTTTATTTAGTGTTCAAGTATTTTTCTAATATTGCCTTTAAGTTTTTAAGCATTAAATTTTAACTCGTTACATTTAGTTTAATCTTTTAAACTTCTACTTTACTCAGCGACACTTACTTATTTGCTATTAGTTTAAATTAGTTAATCAACCAAACCATTTATTATTCCACCAAGAACAATTGAGTCGCACTTTGAACTAATAGCCAATTCGAAGAGATTCAGACGATAAGATTTTATACATGGTGTAAAAGCCAATTATTACTATGCAAGAAGAACTTAATGAATTTATACGTCTTGATGTATGAGAACTTGTCCCATGCCCAGATAAAGTGTAGTTACTCATTTTGAAATGGGTTTACAAGGTGAAACTCGACGAGTTAGGTGGAATATTGAAGAACAAAGCTCGACTAGTAGCTCGTGGATACAAGCAATTATTGGGCATAGACTTTATGGAATCCTTTGCACCTGTTGCCCGTTTGGAAGCTATTAGACTATTTCTTGCTTATGCAGCCCACATGAATACGATAGTCTATCAAATGGATGTGAAGACGGCATTTCTTAATGGTGAAATCAAGGAAGAGGTCTATGTCCAACAGCCGGATGGTTTTGTGAATTCTAAATATCCTAACCACGTGTACAAGCTTAAGAAGGCTCTCTATGGGTTGAAGCAAGCTCCACGCGCATGGTATGATCTATTGTCACAATTCCTCATTACACAAGGCTTCGCTAAAGGCAAGGTGGATCCCACGCTGTTCATTCAGAAACGAGGTAAAGATATGATTATGGTACAAATATATGTTGATGATATTATATTTGCTGCCCTGACCCAAATTTTATCCGATGAGTTTGGGACTCTCATGTCTTCCAAGTTTAAGATGTCAATGATGGGCAAGGTATCATTCTTCTTAGGACTTTAGATATCTCAGAGTCCCAGAGGCATCTTTATCAATCAATCCAAGTATGCCCTTGAATCTCTTAAGAAATATAAGATGGAATCTTGCGACCCTGTGGATACTCCAATGGTGGAACGAACTAAGCTAGATGCAGATGCACATGGAATTGTCGTTGATCTGACACTTTATCGTGGAATGATCCGTACCCTTCTGTATATCACAGCCAGTCGACCTGATCTTCAGTTTGCTATATGTATGTGTGCTCGGTATCAAACTCGGCCTACTGAGTTACACTTAGCTACGGTTAAACGGATCTTTCGATATCTTAAAGGAACCATTAATCGGGGACTTTGGTACTCGAAAGACTCTTCGGTTGCACTCATGGCATATACTGATGCGGATTACGCGGGTTGTCAAGATACCCGGCGTAACACAAGTGGAACTTTGCAACTACTAGGAGATCGACTAATCAGTTGGGCATCGAAAAGGCAGAAAAGCGCTGCAATTTCAAGTACGGAAGCAGAATACATAGCTATGTCCGGTTGTTGTGCTCAAATTCTTTGGATGAGATCGTAATTAACCGACTATGGTCTAGGTTTCAACAAATTCCGATGTACTGCGACAACAAGAGTGCAATTGCCTTATGCTGCAACAATGTTCAATTCTCTCGGTCGAAGCATATTGACATTCGCTACCACTTTATCAAGGAGCAAGTGGAAAATGGAGTGATCGAGCTTTACTTTGTCCCGTCTGAGTATTAATTAGCGGATATTTTCACGAAGGCTTTAGATCGCGCTCGAATAGAATTTTTGGCCGACAAGCTTAGAATGAGAACCTTCTCGCCTGAGACTCTAAAGGAACTGGCAGATGAAGCGAAAGAGTAGTGGTGATAAACTATTCTCCGTATCCTTGCTGATCATCTGTATATATTGTTTATATTTATATCCACAAAAGCAAAATACAAAAATATAAACCCATATAAAAACCATAAAAATTGAAAAATTCATAAAAATCCAAAAATATTTTTACTTTATTTTTCAAAGGCATGTCTTTTGGTACGATAATATTTACGGCCTTAGAAATGTTGATTAATATTGACATGGCGCCATAGATAGAGTTCGTACAAAAGTTGTAAGTATTTCATAAAACATGCCTATATGGCTTGTAGTTATTTCAGACTGCAACCCGTTTTTCATATTAAAGTCAAGTGTTTCTTATGAAAGATTTGGCTCTCAACGGGAATTAATTTTTTCGGGCAAGGTTTACTTTAAAACCTTGTAAGGGATCAAGTTTACTTTATAACTTGGTCTAACACAAATATATGTACGCATAAGTGCATTTATTTGTTAAAACAAGAGAAGTCTTGTTTTTATGATGCTATCATCTCTACAACCATAGCAATCTACAATTGGTATCTACATACTCGACGATGCGACTACTCAAACGGCGACTACATCTCTTTCAATAGAACTCGGGTCAACAATTGAGGGGGAGCAATTACCAAGCATTCAGAATCCTTGATACCGAAAGTGCCAAGTTCACAAACCGGTGTCAAGACAAAAATACCAATCGTACATGTGGTGTCAAGAGATGACTTCAGATGTGACGAGTCGACCAAAATTTGACCTTCTCATATGATTTTATCATCAATCAGGCCCAACCTTGTCAATTTATTCTAATATGGTGAATATGTGATCATGTTACAAATCAGTATCATTTCTCACAAATTGGTCTCATGAAGATTAAAATGACTTGCATTTTTCTTCCCAAAACCTTTGTTAAAACTTCATTAACTAAATTGATATTAAAAATATCGATTGGGATAAGATTTTTAATATGGGGGAGAAAATGTGATTCAATATGGGAATTATCACAAATGGTTTGACTTAACGTGATGGCTCATCCCGACATGTGCGAAATGTTTTCGAATATCGTAGCATATGTTAAGGGGGAGCAAAATGGATTTGCTATACCAAAATGGATTTTTCGTGGAGACATATACTTACCCTAAACCCATTTATTCACGACGATGAAGATTGTGCTGACATAAGGATGGTAGGATAGGTTAAGTCCAATGATTCTTCCAAAATCGGAGGAATCTTCCCAAGGACATTCCATAGCTAGAAATAGTAGTCCTTAGAAAAGATGGAGAAAGATTTTGAATGTAGCTGAATGCCGACCAAGTACTTAAGTTAGCACTGGAACAATCACAACAAGGTGCTAGTTATGACGTATTGGTAAGCATTGAAGGGGTTAAAGAATGAAAAAGAACTGTAAAGATAAAGGGTGTAAAGAAAGAAGCCCTCCTTACAACCTTAGGCAGAAACCGGGTCAACACATATGCTATTGAGATCATTTTAATGATGCTCGATATTGAAGGTAGACATCATGGACCCAATATGCATTGCACAACCCTTCCCAGCTAACTCAGATATCTCTAAAAAGGTATTTGTTTTATTCACACGGAGACAACGTATTATCTATCGATTTATTCACTCCGAATATATTGATATTGAAAAGGTGGCACTCCTCTCCATCCCCCGATCACTAAATTCAAAAATGCACGATCGAGTCAAGAGCCATTTGAGATCATCAAATATCTCATTAGGACACACTTCCATATTTCCTTGCTTCTTCACACACTGTGAAAAGTAAGAAAGATATTAAGAGTCCTACACAAAATCTTCATGATCTTGCCTGAACATCCGAGTAATACGAAAGTATTTACAATGAAGATGGAAATCCTTCTTGAGCGAATATCAAAAAGCTCATGGTAGGTGACTTGTTCGATTCTTTATGAATCAAACTTGTGATAACTGGAAAGCAATAGTTGTTTTATTCTTAACTGAATTTAAACACGTTCCAGGCCTCTACGCAATATCTCAGTGATCTTGCCAGAACACTCAGAGTGACACTCTTAAGTGTTCACAGTGATGAGTGGAAATCCTTCTAGTGTTAACATCAAACAGCACTTGGTAGGTAACTTGCAAAATTCTGTATGAATCAAGCTCGTGACAACTGGAAAGCAACGATGGTGCGATTCTTAAATGAATTTCACTTGTTCCAGGAATCAGAATTGACGGCTTCAATCATGTGGTTAATTTTATCCAAATGATTCACTCTTTACGTTCGCAGTCAGCTTTGGACGGTCGAGTAAAGAGAACGGGTTTACCCGCGAAATCTTGTCAAGGAGATTTTTAGTTAAATCTACCTGCCACAAGTACGATATTTTATATTGTCCAACGGTCTTCACCGACCGGAGGTAAAATGCTACCGAATTAGAATGAAATGTTCAAAGCCATTTCATTCGTGTCTACTTATTTTCCGGCATTTGAAGACGGTAGCGTTGCGGTGACCGAGAAGAAGTCGTCCCCACATGCTTATATTTTCTACCACAACAAATTTAAGAAAGTCTAAAAGTTAAGTCTTCCGTTGTATCAAACTCTGAAGCTTTCAAGAATTACAAAGGTATAAGTATGTGGGAAATGAAGTCACGAAGAGGCAAAGATCACAAGTGATGCACAAGATCAAAGGCAAAAGATCCAGGTTCAAGATTGATATCAACTATCACATCAACCTATTCGCCAGAAAAGAAAAAGAAAAGAAAGACGAAGACTGCGAGCTCAAAACAAGCATAGTATGCTAGGTTTTTTTTATTATTGTAACTCGGGTAACGCCCTTGTTTGGAGTGACCTCCCTTAGGGGGAGATTGTTAGAAATACGTTTTACGTATTAAAAAGGTTCGGTCACATCATTAATAAATATAATAGAAGCTCGTAGTTTAGTTTATTTTTACTTATTAAACAAAGCCCAAACCGAGCCCATGTGATGTATGGGTCGGCGGCCCAATATGTAAACCAATCCCACTTTGTAGACTTGGTATAAAAGCCCTCTCCTTTGATGGAGAGGGTGTGGTTTTCATTTGATAATAAACATAGTTCTTTCATTTTCTCTGTTAGGACCTTTGGAATAGTTATTTGTAATAGGTAGACTAGGAGGTATGTAGTTCCTCCTGGTCTTAGTAGTAGTAGGAGCAAGACGTGCTCCTGGTCTTATAGAAAGTCAAACTTTATTATTTAAAGATTATTCTGTTAGGATATACATGAGATATGTTAGGAAAGGATATGCATATCATTTTTACATGTTTTGGTTTAATGATGTATTAGGGTTTCCTTGTAGTATAAAAGGAACCTTAGGCAGAAGGGTTCGATACACCTTCATCAAACATTATTCTAGTTCATATTAATATTAGAAATCTTAGTAAAGGATCAAGTCGTTATAGTTACTTTGTTCTTCTTGTTCATAGTATTTGTATTCCGCACTTATACTGTGTGATTTATCTAGAGTCTCTCTCTATGAATAGACTTGTGATTACAGATGTCATTCACCATCCCTAACAGGCTGCAAGATCCACATCTAGTGGACCCAACAAGTGGTATCAGAGCCTGGGAGAGTCTCTATACAAGAAGAATCAATTTTTCTTATTACTAACATTTTTGTTTAATTATGTCTGCCTCAAGTTCTACTCAAACAGGAGAAGATAGCACCCTTAAAACACAGCAACCTCAACAGATCATTGCTACGGTTTCCAACACAAATGGTAAGTTTCCTCTTATGAAAAAGGATGAGTATGATAGCTGGGCAATGAAGATGGAATGCTGGATCACTAACACTGATCAAGATCTTTGGAAGATTATTCTGAATGGAAACAGCAAGAAGTCTATTTGAAGAGACAAGAATGGTAGTATTATTCTTCTTGACCCTAAAACTCATGAAGAAATCACAACTGTTCAGAAGGAGATCAAAGTAAAAACTATTTTGCTTCAGTCTCTTCCTGATGATCACATGGGTGACTTTTATCATTTGGACGATGCTAGAAAAATCTGGAATGGAATAAAAGCAAGGTTTAGTGGGAATGAGGAGTCAAAGAAAATGCGAAGATCCATGCTGAGAGATGAATTCACAAACTTCAAGATCTCAGAAACTGAAGGTATCCATCAAGGGTATGATAGGTTCCAAAAGATACTAAGCCAGTTGAATCAACTCCGATCGAAACCTGACAATGGAGATATCAATGCAAGGTTTCTTAGAGCCTTACCCTACTCATGGAATCAGGTGGTAATCTCTCTCAAAGCAAAAGGTGTGCTTGACTATCTTAATTTTGATGATTTGTTTCATAAGCTCAAAACCTTTGAGCCTCATGTGAGGGGATACTCAAGTGGTTCTTTTCCTACTCCTGCTAACTCTACCTTTGTGAGTTCCATGGGATCTAGTCCCATGTCTTATGCTAGTATCCCAAGCTATACTGTGTCTTCTCAGCATACTTCTCAGCATACTTCTACTCCTGAACCGAAAGCCAAGTCTGGTAGCATGGTAGAAGCTGTTCTTCACTCTTTTGTTGCTGACGTTGATCCTCAACAGCAACTTGCTTTTGGTGACTTCAAACAGGTTGATAAACTTGACCTGGATGAAATGGATCTCAAATGGCAGATGGCCATGCTCACTCTTAGGGTTCACAAGTTTGAGAAGAAAGCCGGTCGAAATTTTAACTACAACCCAAGAGAGCCAGCAAGGTTTGATAGAAGCAAGGTTAGATGTTATAACTGCCAGCAGCAAGGACACTTTGCTAGGGAATGCTCTAACAAGCATGACCAGGAGAAAAGCAGGTATTCAGCTTTCAAGATTCAGGAGGTGAAGGATGACATGAAGGCTTTGGTGTCTATTGACTCTATGGTCAACTGGAGTGATCATCAAAATGTTGCCCTGGAAACAGCAGAACCTTCTACTGACGTGTTTGCAATGATTGCTGGGAATCTGTCTGATGCCGAGGAAGCAGAAGAGTTTGCTCTTATGGGCATCTCACCTCAGGTACAACATTGTCCTCTTGGTTGTCATGATAAATACTCAGAATTGTTGTCTCAATATAATGACTTAAATGAACAAAATGATAATTATTTTTTAGAGGTTCAAGCATATAAGAATTCTTTAAAACATTAGAACAACAAAAGAGGTGGCTTCAATACACACAACGTGAATATGAAGATAAAATTAGAATTCTGAATATTGATTTAGAAAACACAACAAATATGCTTAAATACACTGAAAAGGTAAAAGATGACACTCAAGGATAAGCAGGACATGAAGGCAAAATTGGATGCTACACTGTTAAGATTTGAAAAATGGCAAAATGCACCTAAGAATCTTTCAAAGTTAATTGATAGTAGCATGTCTGGTAGGACTAAAAGAGGGTTAGGATTTGATAAATATATTGATTCAGAAGATGTGTTTGATCTATCTTTTTCAAGTGTCTTTGATCCTGACAAGGAAGAAGAGGGAAAACCTTGCTACAATAGGTTTCAACCAGCTGCAGCAATGCATGCTGTCCCTCCACCTCTTACAGGAACTTTTATGCCCACTTCTAGGCATAATGACTTGGATGGATCACAGATGCATGAGTCCCCAAAAAGTTCTACTAATACTAATGACTTTGTCTCTTGTACTTTCAGTGACAAAGCCAGTGACTCTACATCATGTGGTTCAAGTGAAGAGTCGAGACCTACAAGCCACAAAACAAATGACCATGCTGCTACTAGTGCTAGGAAGAGTGAAGAGAGAGTTGCTTCTACTTCAACTGTGTCTAGTTCTGGTTCATTGAGTCCTAGGAATAATGTTTCTCCTAGAATTATGTGTAATAAAGTTAGCAGTATGAGACAAGGTCATTTGAATAAAAGATGTTTTGTTTGTGGTAGTACATTTCATTTGATTAAAGATTGTGACTTTTATGATCAACATCTTTCTATGTATCAAGCATATCCTGCTCCTGGTCCACCAGGAGTTGCTCCTTATTCTTCTAGAAGACTTAACCCTTGTGCCCAATCTTTTTCTTCTTCTAGAAGGACCTCTCCTTTAGCTTCTAATCATTGGAGTAACAATGGTTTAATCCCTAATAGACCAACCAGTAACTACTTTCAGAACTTTAATCAGAATTATGCATTTAATTCAGACCACATGTATTTTGGGTTGGGAAATTTGAGTGCTGTTGTTAAGCCCTCAGCAGGTTGTTCTTGGTCAAACAATAACACCCATATGATGAATAGGCAACCTAAGAACAACAGTGGATCTCATCAATCTTCTTGGCTATCTACTAAAGATCCACAAGGCAGGCTCAAACCTGAAAAGGTTTAGGCCCCCTTAAGACACTAACTTTTGCATATATCCTTTCTTGTTGTTGTAGGTTACTCCATACCAAGATCCTACTCTTGGGATTGTTGATAGTGGATGCTCTAGGAGCATGACATGAAATAAAAGTCTTCTATCTAACTTTGTACCATTTCAAGGCGGAAAGGTCTATTTTGGAGGTGGTGAAGGAAGGATCACTGGCAAAGGAACGATTCAGACGCCTAATCTTAACTTTGAGCCGGTCTACTATGTGGAAGCACTTCAACACTTCAACTTGATCTCTGTCTCTCAGATTTGTGACAAGAAGCAGTTTGTCCTCTTTACAGATACTGATGCACTAGTGTTATCCAAAGACTTTAAACTCCTGGATGACTCACAAGTTCTACTCAGAATCCCTAGAAGACACAACCTCTATAGTATCAAGCTGAATGAAGTCAATCCTACTGGTCAGCTAGCATGTTTGGTTTCTAAAGCCTCAGAAGATGAAGCCACTAAATGGCACAGAAGGATGGGACATGTGAACTTCAAGACCATTCACAAATTAGCAAATATGAACTTGGTCTCTGGTTTACCTCCCAAAACTTTCAGAAATGACATCAATTGCCTTGCATGTAGCAAAGGTAAACAACATAAAGCATCCTTCAAAACCATTACTGCTCTCAGCCTTATAACTGAACCATTGCAGCTACTACACATGGATTTATTTGGTCCTACCTCCATTAGGAGCATTGACCACAAACAATAATGTCTTATGGTAACTGATGGGTATATAAGGTTCACGTGGGTTTTCTTCATGGCTGCCAAGAGTGAGACCTACTCAATTCTCAAGGACTTTCTTACACTAATTGAGAATCAGCTGTCCAAGAAGGTTAAAGGTATCCGATGTGATAATGGAACAGAATTCAAAAATGCAGACCTCATAGCACTTTGTAATTCTAAAGGTATCAAAAGAGATTATAGTGCAGCAAGAACTCCTCAGCAAAATGGTGTGGCAAAAAGGAAAAACAGGACTCTAATAGAAGCTGCGAGAACAATGCTTGTCGATTCCAAGCTTCCAACCATGTTTTGGACAGAAGCTGTCAATACTCCAAGTTATGTCTTGAATAGAGTTTCTATTACCAATCCACACAAGAAGACTCCCTATGAGATACTCACAGCTAAAGTTCTTAGCATTGCTCATTTGAAGCCATTTGGGTGTCCCGTCACCATTCTGAATACTAGTGACTATTTGGGGAAATTTGATGGCAAGGCAGATGAAGGCTACATAGTTGGATATTCAGCTCACTCTCAGGCTTATCGTGTCTAAATCTCCAAGCCAAGCGAGTAATTGAAACTATTAATCTCAGGTATTTTGAGGAGAAGTCAAACATACAAGGCAAGGGTCCTGAATGTTATTTTGATCTTGATTATCTTAGTGACTCATTGGGATATTTTCGTTTCAAAACTAACCATGATGCAGGTCCACAAGTGTTTGCAACTTCTAGTGCATGTGCTCATTCTAGTTTTTTTACTCAGATGAAGAGGATGATATTTTTGTTGTTCCATCCTATTCCATCACAGTCTCTCCTAATGCCAATACTACTTCTAGTGATGCTACTCCATCAGACATTTTGGACTCACAAGGAGCTCTTGACACATTGCTCAAGCAACAACAAGATGCTACTACAGCAGCTGCTCACGTTGGTTTTGAGTTTCCTTTGAGTACATCTACTGACAAAGCTACTCCTAGTTCTCCAAATGTTACTCCTAGTGCTAGTTTAACACCTATTGGTAGTCCGGCTAATGATCCCCCTTCCTCTACTAGATTCTTTGGTCCTTCTAACCTGGGAAACTATCAAAAGAAGTCTTCTATTAAGCTAGATGATATTCATAAGCAACCAATAGATGGCATTTTCGACTCTACTTCATATGATGATGACTTTGTTGGGGATCTTAATAACTTGGCACCAGAAGTGGATGTAGCTTCTAATCAAGTTCTGCAGTCAAACAAAGACCATCATACTACTCAAATCATTGGAGATCCTGGTTCTACTGTCAAGACTCGCAGAATGCATAAGAAAGCAACGTCTGATCATCATGCTCTTGTGAGCTATATTGAGGACCAAAAGCGTAATAATCATACGGACTTTCAACACTGTTTGTTTGCTTTTTTTCTTTCACAGGTGGAACCTATATCAGTCTCTCATGCTCTTGAGGATCAAAGTTGGGTGAAGGCTATGCAGGAGGAGATGCATCAGTTCTTATTTCAGAATGTTTGGATCCTAGTTGACTTGCCAGATGGAAAGACAACAATTGGTACCAAAAGGATTCTCAAAAACAAGAAAGATGCAAGGGGTATTGTGGTGAGAAATAAGGCAAGGTTGGTTGCACAAGGTCACACACAACTTGAAGGCATTGACTATACTGAAGTTTTTGCTCCTGTTGCTAGGATTGAGGCCATTCGTCTGTTTTTGGCTTTTGCTTCTTATGTGGGCTTTACGGTTTTTCAGATGGATGTCAAGAGTGCATTTCTCTATGGCAAGATTGATGAGGAAGTTTATGTCACTCAACCTAAGGGCTTTGTGGATTCACTTCATCCCAAGAAAGTTTACAAGGTGGTCAAATCTCTCTATAGACTTCATCAGGCTCCTAGAGCTTGGTATGACCGTCTTTCCACTTTCTTGTTGAAACATGGCTATAGAAGAGGCACGATTGACAAAACACTATTTCTTAAGAGGAATACCAAGGACATTATCCTAGTTCAAGTATATGTTGACGATATTAACTTTGGTTCTACTAAGAAGGAATGGTGTGATGAGTTTGAACAACTGATGAAGGGTGAATTTCAGATAAGTGCTATGGGAGAGCTTACATTTTTCCTTGGTCTTCAAGTTAACCAACAGTTGGATGGAATCTTCATAAGTCAAGACAAATATGTTCATGAGATACTTCAGAAGTTTGATATGGATCCTCTTAGACCAGCAGCAACACCTTATGAAGTAACTAAAGTCAAACTCAAGAATGAGCCAGATCCTCCGGTAAATGTTCACATGTACAGGTCAATGATTGGCTCACTCATGTATTTGACTGCATCACGTCCGGATATTATGTTTGCAGTAAGTGCTTGTTCTAGACATCAGGTGGCTCCAACTGTTTCTAACTTGAATGCAGTCAAGAAAATTTTCAAGTACATCAAGGCTCAACCCAAGCTAGGCTTGTGGTATCCTAGAGAATTACCTTTTGTCCTTGAAGCCTATAGTGATAGTGACTATGCAGGTGCTAATAATGACTGAAAGTCTACTATTGGTGGTTGTCAGTTTTTGGGGCGAGTACTTATCTCATGGCAATGTAAGAAACACACGATAGTAGCTACTTCTTCAACAGAAGCTGAATACGTAGCTGCTGCTAGTTGTTGTGGACAAGTCTTGTGGATACAAAATCAGATGCTAGATTATGGGTTTAACTTTATGAACACCAAAATTTTCATTGACAATCAAAGTACTATCTGCATTGTGAAGAATCCTGTTTTTCATCAACGTACAAAACATATTGAAATTCGGCACCACTTTATCAGGGATGCCAATGAGAAGAAGTTGATACAGGTTCTTAAGGTTTATACGGATGATAATGTTGCTGATTTATTGACTAAAGCCTTTGATGGTCCTCGATTCGACCACTTGGTGGTTCACATTGGCATGGTCAATCCTTGAGACCTAGGATTGAGGGGAGGCTAAGCCTAAGGGGAGGCTTAGTGTACATATTTACTTGCACAGACTAACATATTAGTAGTTTCTAACAACAGATTTCATGGGTATTTGTGGTGTGTGCTACTTCTGGTAGAGGATTTTGGTCACTTCTGGTGGTAGGATTCAATTTCTAGTGGAAATAAATCCTTCATTGTCATTGATGGTTGGCTTCTAGTCTTGGTTTGGGTCACTATTCACTTCGTTGACTTTCATTGACCACATTGTGCTTCTAGTGTTGACCCTTACGCGTTTTGACTTTTAGTCAACGCAAGTTACTTCTGGTATATATCCTATTATTTAACTTTGGTAACTGGGATTTGCAAATAAATTTAATAGGGGCAAGTGGTTACTTTTGCATTAACTGCCTAATTTGAAAGGGCAACCCACATTATTAGGGGTCAATGAACAGTTACAAGACCATTATTTATGGTCAAAACCCACACTTGACTCATTCCTCCCAACCATAACACACACACACGCTCCTACTCTTTCACTCTCTAATCAATCATCTTCCATCACTTCCAATCATCATCCATGGCTGCTTTGCTATACAAACTCGATCACAATAAGGTGGCTTATCTAGGAGCTGGTCCTAAACGTGACGAGTTCACAGACATCATCAAATTTATTAAGGCTTCTAACCTCAGGTATGCTTTTACTGTTTGCTCGACTGTCTATGATAGTGTCATTCGCCAGTTTTGGGCCACTGCCCACCTTGTGGATGTTTTGGGACGCCCACTTGAACTCCATGCTACCATAGATGGACGTTCATATGTGGTGTCTGAAGCTTCTATTAGGAGTGCTCTTCATCTTCAGGATGAAGGATGAAGCTGGTGTTGTTTCCATCCCCAATTCTGAGGTATTGGATGGGATGGCTGATCTTGGTTATAATCATGAGGGGGAAGTTTAACTTTCAAAAGAATAGGTTTATCCCCCAATGGAAGCTTCTAGTGCACTTTTTGATTCATTGCTTAAGCCCAAAGTCTGGGAGTTGGGATGCATTTCCTATTCCTTTGGCTACTGGTTTGATCTGCATAGCACAGGGTCGTGTGTTTAATTTTTCTCGCTACTTGTTTGATGGGATGGTTTGTAATCTTAGTAGTACTGGATCTAGGAAGAAGTTTTTAATGTATCCTAGGTTCTTGCAGCAGATTCTTATGTGCATACCTCATGATATGGAGGAGTATGAGACCCCCAAGCTTAGTTCTAAAGTTTATTCCAATATGGCACTTGGGTTTAAGGGAGCTTGGAGGCCTCTTACTGATGTTATGCTGGGCCTTGCCCAAGGTCCTCCTAATGTTATTCCTCCGGCTGCTGAAGCCGAGGAGGAACTTCCATTAGAGGATGATCCCTATGGAGGAGGAGCATCCTGCTAGTGGTGAGCCTCATGTGGTGGTGGAAGATCCAGCTAAGGAAGTGGTGGTTGAAATGCCATCCACTTCCAAGGCTGTCTCCTCTTCTCTACCGCATAAGTCCCCATTTGTGGATACTCCCCCTTCTAGTCCAGCACAACATTTTGTTGAGAAGTCGTCTAGTTCTCGTGCTCATAATGCTGACCCCTTTATTGCTTCTGGTTCCAATGAAGCTTTCCCTGATCCAAGTCCTCTTGGCGGGGAAGCGGAGGAACCTGCTACACTAACTTCTTTGCTTGATCTCATGCACAGGTACTATGCAAGGATTGTTTCTTTGGAGACAGATCTGAATCAGCATCACAAGCTTACCAGGGAATTTGTCCTTCCAATGGCGGACGGGATTAAGGCTTTGGAGACGCAGCAGAGGAGGCGAAAGAAGCAAGTTGTTCATTCTGATTCAGATGAAGATTTTGAGGATCTTGCGAAGGATGGGTTGACTTTGTTGGCAAAGGCTGCTTTTGTTGATAAGTCATATGCTGATTTACCTGTTCCTCCTAGTCCATCAAGCATCCCTACTGCTTCTGCTAGTCCTAGACCAATGGAGGATATTGTTGGTTCTTTTGCTGGTACTACTGCTGGTCCAACTGCTGGGCCGTCTCATGATCCTAAGGGGAAAGCCCATATGACTGATGCACCCTCACCTCCAAGGAAGCGTACTGGCAGACAACTTGAGGAAGACCGGTTAGGGGAGGAGGCTGCACAGCGATTGCAGGCAGAGATTGATCAAGCTGTTAGGGCTGAGGAAGAAGCCCTTCAACAGTAGAGGCGTGAACAGTTGCAGCATGATGCCATGTATTTGGATGATAATGATTAGATGCGGGTGCTTACTATTCTTACATCTGATTACTTGCAGTTTACTGATCTTTTGGGCGCTGATGTGAATGAACATAATTGTATCCCACGGGCAATGGCCTTAATGCGCAAACAACAATTGTCTCTTGCTGCTAAACTCCGTGAAAAGCGTCGAAACAGACCTTTGTCAAGAACCGAGGAAAGGAAGTTAATGCAGTGGTATGTCAAATATCAGTCGGCTGCTTACTTTACTGTTGGTTGGACTTGGGATCGGGTTAGGGGATTTTCTTTTGACGAGCTTAAGGATATGTACTAGAGGATGATAAAGTGTCAAAATAAACCGGTTCCTGAGCGCTTCATCTATCGCCCTCCTCCACGAGTGGTTCCCACTTCTCAACCTGTTGTTGCTCATGGTTCTTCCTCTGGTGTTCCTCCTATTTCTATTGGTATACCATCTGTTGCTGATACTTCTACTGCTGGTCCTACCACCACACCTTCGGTTGTTCATCCTACTTCATCTTCGGTTCCTACCACCACCACCAATGCTACTAATACCACCCATGCTACTCCTGCAATGGAGCAATCCTCACCACCAGTGCCTGAACCACACCCTACCCCTTCTACTGGTGCAGCTGCCTTTGATCCTTTGGTTGGTCAAGGTTTTGATTCTACTCATGCTGATAATACTACTGCTGGGAAGGTAAAGGTTGAATCTTCTTCTGGTGTTCCTGCACCTCGTCGTTCCATTCGAAAGAAGAAGGCTAGACGTGGTAAGTCTGTTCCTTTTGAGAAGCGTGCTCCTAAAAACCTTATTGATGAAGCTTCGGATAGTGACACAGAGCTGCCAATGGGTATGGGTTATATTGTTGCTTGGACGGTTAAGCCATCCACGAGTTTTGTTGGTACATTCACACATAAGATTTCCATCAGTGATGGTTATGTTCGTTATGTCTCGGGTCTGCAAGGTGTTTTGACTTGGGTGGATCGTCGGGATCTTATGTCATTGTATGGGTTTGTGGATGCTGGTATTCCTATCTCTCCGAGTGAGGTGGCCAACTGGCCTGGTTTGACCATGTGGGGTGACTTGAAGATGATGCTTGACTCTCCTCCTGATGCTCTACATTATGGTGTCTAGAAAGACCAGCCATGCTGGGTGATTAAGAGATGGAAGCTTTATGCTGGTTGTGGGGTTCATATATTGGAGTTGGAGTCTGGTGCCATAGTGTTCATGCTTACGGATATGGAATATCCTCTTGACGATTCTCCTATGGAGTCCATGCTGGCATGTCATTTGTAGATATCCAATACCCCTTCCGGGAATAAGACTTCCATGGCTACTACGTTGGTGGAAGGGATCCAAGCTCGATTGCAAGCTGACAAGGTTGCAGCATTTGGTATGTGATGGGTATGTTTTTCTGTTTTTGTGTTTATACTGACACTCTTTTCACCAATCTGTACAGTGATTGGTGACTTACATTCTAGTTAAAAATTTTTTTTAACATTAGTTAATATATATATATATATATATACTTTTTATATAATATCTGCTTATACTTTAAACATATGATGGATTTCACACCTGTACACAATATAATATCTGCTTATACTTTTCCATCATCAGTTGGTTTTCGTTTGACTGTTTCACACTTGTGATGGTTTGGAGTTACATCTGGTGTTGGACCTGGTCCACACAACAAATGGTGCTCAACTCACCATGTCTCACAGACAAGAAAGAGTTGCTCACCATGAGGGTACGGCTTTGGTGTGATAGTCAAATCCGTTGATGGTTTCCAGGTTACCAAAACTGGATGGTTTTCACTTGCCATGGTCCTAGACTGAAAAGTGGCTAATCCAAGGGGGTACGGCTCTTGGTAAAGATTTTATCAAATCCGTTGATAGCTATAATAGCTTGCTCAAAGCTATAGGGTTTTCAGCTCACCGATGCTTAATTGCTAAGAGTTGGCGAGTCTAGAAGGGTACGGCTTCTGGTAAAGACATATCAAATCCGTTGACGGCTGTGATGGTTTGCCTAAAAGCATCAGGGTACCCTCACTCACCATTTATTCACGTTCTAAGAGTTGGGTTGGGTTCTGGTCTCCCAGGGTGATGCTTATTCCACCATAAAGACTGGCTAGCCCAAGAGCGAGCAGCTACTTGGTAAAGGCTCATAAAATCTGCTCATGTTGTTGTAAAGACTCGACAAGATGCAAATTTGTTTCAAGCTTTCAAGAAGCTTCTAGGTGTTCTTTGTTGCAACAGTCGTTATGTTCTTTATGCTGATGGTTATGATGATGTTGTCTCCTTTGTTGTTCCAATCCTCAAGCTATGTTGCACAATTTACCAGGAAACTTGAACTCAACAGGTCAAATTCAAGTTTAGGGGAGGATTGTTAGGACCTTTGGAATAGTTATTTGTAATAGGTAGACTAGGAGGTATGTAGTTCCTCCTGGTCCTAGTAGTAGTAGGAGCAAGACGTGCTCCTGGTCTTATAGAAAGTCAAACTTTATTATTTAAAGATTATTCTGTTAGGATATGCATGAGATATGTTAGGAAAGGATATGCATATCAGTTTTACACGTTTTGGTTTAATGATGTATTAGGGTTTCCTTGTAGTATAAAAGGAACCTTAGGCAGAAGGGTTTGATACACCTTCATCAAACATTATTCTAGTTAATATTAATATTAGAAATCCTTAGTAAAGGATCAAGTCGTTATAGTTACTTTGTTCTTCTTGTTCATAGTATTTGTATTTCGCACTTATACTGTGTGATTTATCTAGAGTCTCTCTGTGAATAGACTTGTGATTACAGAAGTCATTCACCATCCCTAACAGGCTGCAAGATCCATATCTAGTGGACCCAACATTCTCTCTCTATAAGTGTGAAATCCACCAGGTTTCTATCTCTTTCTCTCTCTAAAACATAAGCAAGATTTACAATATCTAACATGCTACTTCCCTAATCCCTTTAAACCCTAAAACCTAATTTTGCCCAAAACAAAGGGTTTTTAACCCAAAGTTTCCAGATCTTTAATAAACCACCCCCTAATCACAACCCACCAACAAAAACACTCAACCTGTGAGCATAGTGGTCCCCACGTCCTTCCACTGTCACCCTTAATATGGAAAAATTCGAATCATTCATCAAATCAACGAATCCCATGGATTTCTTGGTCCCAAAGGATGGTTTTAACGTTCCAAGATTAACAAGAACAGTTGGCCATCACATGTTCAAGTTTGACCAAGAAAATTCAAATTCAAGGAGGGGCAAATTCGGATTTTTATGATTTAGGGTTTTATGTTTACTTGTAACCTAGAACTTTCCTTTCAGTAGTATATAAGAGGTGGCTTGTACCACTTATAAGTTGTTCCAGAATTGGTATTGTAAACTTCTTTATAAAAAATAGTTAACGTTTGTGAAAAAATTTGCATCCATATTCTGTGTTCCATCTTTTACTTTACTGTTCTTAGTATAACTTTTAATATACTTTCAAAGTTTTTGTTTGTGTTAACTCAAATCAGAATATTGGCTAGAGGATACTTGAACCAAGATTGTGATTTGGAGTTTTAGCATTACATAAGTATATTCACTTGCTTGGATGACGTCCAAATAAGTTGTATATACTTATATAAGCGT
Source organism: Glebionis coronaria (assembly GCA_025667525.1). Taxonomy (NCBI): domain Eukaryota; kingdom Viridiplantae; phylum Streptophyta; class Magnoliopsida; order Asterales; family Asteraceae; genus Glebionis; species Glebionis coronaria. The sequence goes on along the minus strand of CM046875.1, from coordinate 120,383,439 downwards.
GGATTTCCAGTTACTTAAGTGATTTTCCAAAAGTTGGTTTCAAAAGTTTTTTTTTCCAAATCTGCTTATTTGTTCATTTGACTGTAGCATAAGCTAAAGCCACAAGCTTTTGACAAAAGCTTGTGACCTTAGTTTCTGCCTATCACCTTGCTCTTGTTTTTGTTTCAACAGGACACCCTTGAAGACATATTGGAGGTTTGGTTTTGGTAGCCTTCCTTCTCCTTTCTCTACATAAAACAAGTATGTCCAAAAGCACACCAACTTACCCTTGTAAGCTAATAGGAGATGGCATATTCAGCCATAGTGGGGCCCGGATGTGGGCCCAACAAGGTATAAAACCCTGGGCTTGAACCCTCCTTTTTGGTTAACAAATTGTGAACTTGGTATGATTTTTGTAAAAACTGCTTGATGTGCTTGTTAAGTGGTTGATTTTTGTTTGTTGATGTTTATTATGCATGTCAGAGTGAGTTCTTATCAGCTTTAAGTACCTTTGACCATTAGTCCTTTGTTAATTTTTCATTTTCAGCAGTTAGGGGGTGTTAGGATTAGAAGGTTATATTTAGTAGTTGTAATTATTTTGGTTTAAAGCTTGTCTATACACACTCATTAGGCTAAGGATAGCTTGTTTTGATAGTTTCTTTCAATTTGATAGTGTAAAAATAGAGTTTGCATGTTAATGTTTTGGGTAAAAATAGACAAAATCAAACAGTAGGCTAATTAAGGGGATTTTGTGAAGTTTTCAGTTTCATAACTTGGTAATTAGTAGAAGTAGTGTTAATCTAGGTGTGCATGTTCTTAGACATAAGTGTGGTTAGTCTTGTATCAAGTTCTTGGCTGTTGAAACTCACTAAACTGTCAAACAGATTAGCAAAAACACCCTAGACCCACTTTTGCTATGATAGTTACTGTTTGCCTTATTTTGTGTGCCTTCTTGTGTTAGAATCTGGTTTCTTTTACTTGCATTTGACTCCCCACACTCCACTGAGTGTGGGGGTGCCTTTGTATCCAAAAACGACCAACAATCAAGGCTCAATAGCCAAAATCTATTTTCTACATAATTAAGCTTGTCAGTGGGAACTCCTTTCCCACTGATAGTGTTCTAGTTCCCACTGCTTGGGAAAAAGACAAGAAACCCTAGCTGTCACTTTCAGATTTCTTGTTTTTTGTCTTTAGTAGCAATTTTTCAGTTTTTTCCAGTTTTCAATTTTTCCCTATTTTGTTATTTTATTTTAGGAATTTTCATTAAGTTACTTTTTATTTTACTGTTCATTTACTATTTTTAGATTAAATTCAATTTAAATTAGTTTTTATTATTCTGTCTTTTGTCTTTTAGTGCAAAAATTCAATATTTTTCGGTTTTAAAATTTTTATTAGATTCAGAAAAATATTTTAAGATTTTTAGTTTAAAAAAAGTTTATTGTTCACTCTTTTTATCTATTTTTTAGATTTAATCTTAGTTTAAATAGTTTTTAATCAAAACTGTTTTGTCTTTTAGTGTAAAAAATTCTTTTTTCAAACCTTTTCATTTTTCTACTATTCAGTAATATAATTTAGGATTTTTGAAAAAGTCATATTAATTTTAGAATTAATTTATTATTTGTAATCATTATTTTATTTTAAAAAGTGTTTTTAGTGTTTTAAAATTATAAAAATAGTTTTTAAAATTTAGTAAAAATACTTTATAGTGTTTAAATAATATAAGAGATATTTGTTTAATAAAATAATGTTTTGGGATTTTTCTTAATTATATTTAATTTTAGAGCTTTAATTAACATTTAAAATTGAATATTTAATTAATAAAAGGTTTAAAAATTTATTTATTAGATTTTTATTCTTATTTATATTATTTTAGACTTAGTTTTCAATTTTAATTAATGTTTAGGTTTAATTTTTAATTTTATCGCGTTTTACGTATTTACGTTCGCGTTTTACGTCATTACGTCGTAGTGTAATCATAGTCGTAGCTCGTCTTTACTTTTTCTCTCTTTAAACCAAAAACGACACTAATCCAAATTTGATTTTATATAATTGGCACTTAATTCACATACCTCCTTCGAGAACGAACTCGTACTTATTCGGTTCGTCGGTTTTCCTAAATCGTCGAGTTTAATACTTGCCCATTATACGTTGTTTTCCTAAACACGTATTTTTACTACTGTCACCAACAGTAACACCTAGGTATTTAAACTGATAATTCATTATCGAACAACCGATAGAAGCAACCGCTGTTGTGACATCAGAATGATTTACACACACGCCCATTAACTGACTTTTTTTAATGTTAATACGAAGACCCGATGCAAGAAAAAAAACTACTCAAGATTTTAATGATACCTTGAAGATTATATTGTGACCATTCTCCAATGAACATAGCATCATCCACATAGAAAATGTGTGACAAGGAGACTGGTCCCGGTAAAGCCAACCCTTTGAAAAGACTCTCGTCCATAGCCCGACTAAAAGATAAGTGGAACGATTCCATGATGAGAATAAAAAGGAACGGAGCTAATGGTTCTCCTTGCTTTAACCTTGAAAGCACATGAATTCGTTGGTCAGGCTACCATTCACAAGAATAGAAGATTTCGCCGTAATGAGAGTACCTTTAATCCAATTAAACCATTTTGACCCAAAACCAAAAGCAGCAAAAATATCAATTAGATAATCCCAACGAACCAAGTCATATGCTTTTGCAAAATTGACTTTGAAGAACATCGCTTGAAGCTTCTTTCTTTTAAACCACTAAAGGATCACATCTAAAATAAAGGGGCCATCCAATATTTGCCTTCCCGATACAAAAGCAGTCTGAGTGTCTGAAATAAGCTCCAAAATTACCAGGGCGAGTCTATTGGCAAGGATCTTGGTCACCACCTTGTAAACACATCCAATTAAACTAATAGACCGAAAATCATTAACAAATTTGACATCAGCGACTTTCGGAATAAGAGTCACGAAAGAAGAGTTACATCCATGTGGAAATGGACCATTAGAAAAGAAGTAATCAACAGCATCGCAAAAGTCCTGTCCTATAATGTCCCAATATCTTTTGAAGAACTCGAAAGTAAACTCATCGGGACCAGGGGACTTATTAGCACCACACTCCCAAATTGCCCTCCTAATTTCATCAGTAGTTACATGACATTCCAAATCATCAGCTTGACTTTGTAAGAGTTGCTTAGGGAATTGAAAATTAACATTAAATCTTGCTTCAGCCGGCTTCTTGAACCTGTTGGCAAAATGGGAGAAAAAAACATTCTTAAAAGTATTACAGTTATTGCACCAAAGACCATCCACAAAAATGCCACGGATGGCAAGCTGTGACCTTCTCTTATTAACCACGCCATGAAAGAACTTAGTATTTTCATCTCCCTCAATCGCCCAATTAATCTTAGATTTTTGAAAAAATCCTTAGCATCAGACTTTTGAATTTCAGTCAACTGGCGATTCAGATCAAGACGACGCAACATCATCGCATCGTCTAAAACCCCACTATCCAGAGCCTTAATTATCAACCCTAAATCCGCAACGATATTGTTTTTAACCCGAGAAGTCTCCTCCTTTTTATATTTAACCCAAACCGGAAAATGGGCTTAAGATCTTTAAGCTTTTTCATGAACCTGATCATGCTATTGCTATCTGTATGGGAGAAAGAACACCAAGATTTTTTAATCATATCGTCAAAACCGACATAATTGAACCACGAATGATAAAACCTAAACGGAATAAGTCCAAAATCAACACGAACATCCCGAAGAAGAATTGGACGATGATCTGAAAGGTGACGGTCCAGACAAACAGCTAAAATTGACAGGAATAAGAAGAAAATACCATCGGTGATCAGAAAACGATCAAGTTTGCTCATTTTAGACGTCGAGGGATGAGACCAAGTAAAAGAGTAACCTTCCAAAGCGATATTAGCCAAACCAGCATCAAGGATAAATTTTTCAAAGAGTCTCGCACTGTATAGATTAAAACAAGATCCACGTCTTTCATTACTTTATCGAACCTCATTAAAGTCTCCAATGATAATCACTTCACCTTTCCAATGACCCAATATGCGCATAATGTATTCCCAAAGAAGTTTCTTTTGAGAAAGCTTTTAAGGAGTATACACAACGATAAAAAGGATCTTGGAATTATTAGTTAACCATGTATCGTAGATGGCTACGAAGTTGTCGAAAATCGTGACATTATCTTTCTTGAAAATGGAAGCTTCCCATATACATAAAATACCACCCGACGCGCGTAAAGAATCACTCGCCATAAAATCGTAATTGGAGTTACCCCACAGCGAACGAACCACTGAATGTGAAACTGAAGAGAATTTAGTTTCTTGAATTACCAAAAAATTAAGTTTAAAAGAATTAGACATCGCCTTAACCCAATCTTTTTTAGTCTTGTATCAAAGACCCTGAACATTAAAAGATAAAACATTCATCTAAAACCGTTACCCTCTCCTTGTTGTCCGATAATATGTTCAAGATCCTTCACACACCCATCCATTAAGTAATCCATTGCTTGACCAAATTGAATAATACCGTCCATAACCTCCAGAACCGAACCACCTTTGTTGATAGAATTCCTGTCCCTCGTAGCACTATGATGTTTAGGTAAGTCTCCATGATTAGTATTATTCTCCGTAGGAATATCCGCATCTGGCGAAGTGTTAACAGTAACTGGTTTATCAATTTTCTCATCGCCAATAGAAACATAAGAACCAATATCCTTATTCACTGATATTGCAGGTGTAAAACGAGGCGGGTTAGGAAGAGAAGTACTCACCGATTGGGCTGCAAGTTTGTTAACATCCTTTTGTAACATGTCATAAAACCCAAAGATATCCTCAAAATGTGCACACTCGTTAACATCACTTGCGTGTTTCACGGACAACGGACTATTCTCAAAATCAGTTTCTAGCACAGATTCATGATTACTACATTTATTAACTTCCTCATCCTCTACATTTGGGTCTGGTATGTTAACGTTCTCATTGAAATTATGACTTGAGACTTCGTCTTCAGAAAAAGCATCGCATTCTTTACATTCCAAAAAGGTAGGTTGCTAGGTGAATAGTTCTATAGCCCGAACACAATACACTTTCCCTTTGACAATGATCTTAAAAGACTCCAATATGGAAACAGGATGTTTGGTTTTGAAACACACTCATTTACGGCCAAACGAGGTATCATTAGTATATCCTAGACTCAGCGTCGTGCCCCGCTTTTTACCTACAAAAGTTTCATGAGTCCAAGCTGAAAAAGGAATACCTCGATGTCAACCCAAACAATCCTTTCATCATTAACAAAATCATTAGTTGCATTTATTAATTCAACGAACCACGATTTAACCCCAAAATGGCTAAGCATATTCTCCTTCATAGACTCGTTATTACACTCAATCATAACCCACAAGCCCCCAGCGTAAGACAACTTGATCTCTTTGAAACCTCCGTCCATCAAGATGGAGTACAAATTAGCCATAGATGAAAAATCCTTAACCTTGCCCAATAAATGTTTGGAAAGATTAATATGTGTGAAAACACTTATCCTTTTACCACTTATTTCCAATAATAACAAGACCAAAACGTGTATTTTATGTCGTAAAAGTCGGAATTATGCGTGGTTTGTGTTTTTATTGTGTTTTAGGACCAAATGATGAAAAAGGAAGAAAACACGGGCTTTCACGGGCTTTTATCGAAGAAAACGAGAAAAAACGAAGTCAAAAGATCAAGAGTGCAAAAAGAACGGAAGTCCAAGGCCTATTCTGAAGATTTATCGAAGAAAAATTCTAAAGACGGAAGTTTAATGAAGTCGAAGAACTTAAGTCTAATTGAAGAAGAAAATTACAAGACAAGTTCAATATACATCGACAAATCCCGAGACGACGTCGAGAAAGACAAAGGATTTAAATCGAGTCGAGAAGAAAGAAAGAAGAGGCAACACATGCACACCTTCCCATTTTCCCTATAAATACCCTCCTAATACACATTAGGAGGGTTGGGGTTAGTTCTAGTTAGCTAGTTTTAATTTTTCATTTTTCCTTTCTAGTTTTTAGAGAGAGAAAGTTCCAAACTTTCTCTCACTAAGTTTTTTCATCTTTTCTTTCTTTTAATCTTTCAAGATTAAGCTTTTTTGTATTTGGAATTCATTAATCAAGTTTAAGTTTAAGCTTTTAATCTTTAATCTCTTTCTACCTTTCTTTATTTTAGTTAATTTTGGTGCGAAATACTTTTGATCCGTGTTGATCTTGATGTTTTCGTGCTTAAAAAGTTAATTTTTTTATTCCCACATAAGCTTTCAAACGATTAAGCTTTAAGATCTTTGTGCTTATTGGCTTATTTGTATGTTTAGCTTATTTACTTTTTGAAAGTTTTCTTAAAAAGTTTCATCTTTTTATGGTTTGATTTAAAAGATTGCTTATTTAAAGTTTAAAAAGTTCTTAATTTGTGCTTACTAGTTCGGCTTATCATTAATTCGATCAAGATTTGGTTTGAGCTTATTCCTAGTAGCTCAAAACTTAGCTTATTTTCGAGTAGATACCATCGGAAAGGGTAAACCCCTTTTCGATTGAACATTCCGACTACTACCCCCTCATTCCGATCACTTGATCGGATTAGGGTTTTAACTTATTCCGATTTGCATCATTTGTATTCCGATCATTGGATCAGAATAGGGTTTAAGGCACTTTCCGATTGGGACTGTTTCACTAGATTTCGACTGCCTCCTTTTACTAGATTCCGATTGGGCATTCCGATTGCACTATTCCGACGACAGTATTCCGACGAGAGTATTGTTTGTTATTCCGATTAGCCTTGTTTTCACATATTCCGATCAGTCTCCTTTTACACATTCCGATTGCACTCCCTTTTGGCACATTCCGATCACTCCGTTTTGGTACATTCCGATTGGATGAGTTTCTTGTTTTTACAAAGTTTTCAAGTTTTAGATTTATTAAGTGTTCAAGTATTTTTCTAATCTTGTCTTTAAGTTTTCAAGCATTTATTTTTAACTCGTCCTTTTAGTTTAATCTTTAAAAGCTCTTATTTTACTCAACGACATTTACATATTTGCTATTAGTTTAAAATAGATAATCAACCAAACCATTTATTATTCCACCAAGAACAATTGAGTCACACTTTCTACCAATAATCAATTCGAAGAGATTTGGAACAACGAACTTTCATACGAGCTTAAAAACCTTGTATTAAAGATCCCACTAGATTAAGCATGAATCGTCAAGCACTAACATCGGTGATGAAGAAATCAGAGACCCCTTGTGGTTATTTGTAATAACATTAGCATATGATCCAAATTGCTTACCTGTTTGAGGAAGAACCGAGTGCATCTTTCCATTCTTACTGCCCAAGTTAGGGTAAGAAGAGATTTTAGGGGGTCACTGTTCGAACCTCGTCGGTGCAACATAAAGGTGAAAACTTCCAATCCACAACGTACGTAGATTATCTACAAGACGCGTAAGATTGGGCACCTTAACAAACCGCACAAAAGCAAACCTCTTACCAGCCTTTGATAATTTGGATGGAATGAAAACATCCACCACCGTACCATAAGTATTACAAGTTTTCCAAAGGTCATGTGAATTAATATGTGAAGGAAAATTGGTTACGTAAACTGAATGAGAAGCTTTGGAGATCAAATCCTCTTCAGACATAGTAAAACGCTAGGACGACCGCGCCATGAAAAAAAAACAAAGAAACGCAAAAACCCCTAAATTGAAGAAACACTAAATCACAGAAAACTACCGATGAAACTCATCAACCTAAATAAAGAGAGATCTAAATGACACTTTAAAGAACCCTAGAAGAAGAGAAGAGGATGAATATCACACCACCTAAAGCAATAATCCAAGGATTAAAAAACTCAAGGTCTGCAACTACGTCGAATCCTCTCATCCCAACTATATGATCAAAAAATATAAGCATAAATATCCACCGTTATTCAAGTGGATAATGCACATTAGCAGAGATCAAAGAAAAAGGTTTACAATAGTAGAAGAGAGATACAAACACACAAAAACCTTAACCTCTATGGCTTCGGATTACAAACGCATAAAGAAGCTCGTTCTTAGATCGATCGCTAGGATCAATGAATAGGACGACAAGTTCTTTTTACGTACGAATGAACGAAGGGTAGTAGATCAGTGGTTGTGAGATGCGATGAAAAGAAGAGCCGCCATTGAAGAAAATTAGGGTTTATAAGATAGAATTTTTAAATTCATAGTTTAGAATAATGATAAGTGAAATGTGTATAATGCAAGTTCGTTTTCTCAGTTCTTAACTAATAGAAAGTCCAATCAATATCAAATTTATAATTGTTTTTGGTTGTTCAAGCTTGCTTGGTAATCTATTGCTAATTCAAACAACACTAAGTAAAAATGAAAAATATAAACCTACTTATACGTAAAACAAGTTGCAAATTCCAAAATTTATTCAAGTAAAATATAAAAATGCAAAATTCAAAACTATAAGGACTAAACTTGTAAAAACTTTAACAAACTAACCAAATTTTAACAAACTAACAAACTAACAAACTGAAATTTAACAAACTAACAAAGTAAAGGACTAAGTTTTGCAAAAACCACAAAATTAGGAAGATTAGCTAGGTTTAGAAACTGTTTAGAATTCTAGGGACTAAAGTGCAATTAACCAAACTTTTCAAGTAAAAACGGGACAAAGAGAAAAATAAGCTCGTTTGAGCTTATTACTCAACCAATTAAGCTGAAACAAGTTGCAAAACTCTTAAAATCCAATTACAGCTACGTGTGTTCAAGGAAATAAGCTAAAAATCCAAAATAAGCAATTGAGTGCTTATCAATAAGCACAAAATAAGCTACAGCTTATTTCAATCAGTCACAACTTGATTTTATTATCAAAACTGATTAAGCACTTGATTTAAAGAAGGGGAAATCAAATTAGAACCAATTTCATCCAGTAATAAGCTAGATATCTGAAAATAAGCTCAAATGAGCTTATGTTGACCACTTTTTGGAAAAAGCTCAAAATCTCAAAAACTCATATTCAATACTTTCTAAATGGAAATGTGAAAGAAAATTACAAGTTTTATGAAGTGGATTATGAGAACTAGTAAATCAGTAAGCCTTTCACATCAGAGAATGACATTTGCTCAGTCATGAGCTAAAAAGCTGTTTTCTAGCTTAATCCTGAATACTGTAGATTTTCCTCTTAAAGTCTAAAAGTTTATGTTATAAGCTATAACTAGAAACTGGTTTGAGCAAATTTCATTAAGTAATGAAGGAGAAACAATCAATTGAAATTGGCAAGTTTTGAAATAAAAGCTGATAACAAGTATGACCCAAACTTTTTGATTACCAATTACCTGTTTGACTATTATATTGACTAGTAAAAGACTTAGGACCAATTGTTAACACCTAATGACTGAAAATGATCACTTAAACACCAATTACCTACACTTGAAAACTGATTTACAACTACTCCCAAACACTCCTTAAAAGGTTTTAACCAAACTTTTACAAAGACTATTTGAGTTATGGTTTGAACTGATACAAAAGCTATATCAAACTTGATTAAGTGAACAAAATGGAAGCTAATGAAACTGAAATGAAGCAATTAACAAGACTAAAACTCAATTAAGGTGTTATGCTACAAAATTACTGAAAATAAGCAGAAACTACAAAAGGATCTCAAAACAATGAACAAGTAGGCAAGATTAAGCTACAAATGAACTTGAATCAATCAATCAACAATTATTTATCAAGTAAAACAGGCAGCCATCAAAGTTATCTAGGAAATTTAGCATGCAGTTTGACTGTTTAGAGGAACATAAAACAAGAGCCTTAGAACCTATTGTAGAGGTCCTTTGGGAAGAAGAGGAGCGCTGAGCTCTCTTGCCCTAGTGATACCACCACCTATCACTAGCAATCAACTCAAATCAACAATCAAAACAGCTACAAATCATCATTCTGCCATGAATTCTTCAAGGTCAATGGAAATGCTAGAATTCTGATCAAACAGCAATAAAACTTCAACAATGTCAGTTATGATCTTTGGTTGATCATAACAAACATCTAACAGCATCAATGGAATCACACAACAGCAGGAAAGTAGCAGGAATTGAAGAACAGAATTTGGCGGGAAACTTGAATTTGAAATTTTATTGAAGAATTCAGTTACAAAAGGTAGTTACAAGCTTCTAACTAACTAACTGACTCAAGAGTTTGTCAGACTCTTGAGTAGTTAGGTGAAAAGGAGGGAAAAAGAGAAAAGGAAATTTAAGAACTAGGTGTTTACAAAATTAAGCTACAAATCACAAATGAAGTACAAGCTGGGTATTTATAGGCAAGATAGGAGATTCTGTTGGAGTTTGTGACGTGTTCAGGCCAATCATGGCTTGACACGTGGAGGAATTCTGCAAATCCACTTTGAAGGTGATGAACTTGAATTGGGGGTTTTTGATTCAATTGATGATATGTTAATTAGATTGCACCATTGGATTCGTCTTCCAAAATTAAGCAACTTTGGTGTTTTGATCATCTCTTGAAACGGCTTAAATCTCAAACCCGTTCCTGGTAAATATTTTTGTTGAAGGAGAAGGACACGTGGCGCCTTTTTATTGGTTGTGAGAGTGTGTTGCGGATTGCACTGTTGTGATCTTGCATTAATTGTGACGGCTGTAAGTGGGTATTTAATACTTGATCCGTGTGACTTGTTTCCCTTCTTTTTATTGGCTGAGAGCTAAAGCACATGGATTCAACTTGCATAACTTTCCAATGTTGGCAGATTAGGTCCTTGTACTTGGCAGATTCCCATTTCAAGCTATTATCTTCATTCCTTTGACATTTTTTACCCTTCAACTTCCAAAACTTGTATAAAATGACCCTTTGACTGAGTTGACTTGATAGTTTGACCAGATTTGACTTTAATCTTGACTTTTCATAATTTGCACTTTAAGTCCTTCAACTTTCACAAATTGACAAGATAGGTCCTTGAACTTCAAAGTCTTGTCACTTTTGATCCTCTTTTGTCTTTTTCATCCATTTGAGCTTGGTTTTTCCTTGTTTGCTTGAAATTGTATCCTTTTACCTACATAAGATCACACAAACACAAACATACCACATAACACTGCTTTTTACAAGATAAATGGGTATTTTGCTTCATGTTTTAGGGTTATTTGTTGATAAAAGGATATGAGTTTAAGCTCATATCAAATTCCCCTACACTTGAGCATTGCCATGTCCTCATGCAATATTATATTTCAAGGCTTAAAAAATTTACATTTCCCTCATAATTAATCCACCTTGGCCATATGAGATGCATCTACACTACTCTAAACTAGATGATGCATGATTTTGACTTTTAATAATGCAATGAATCAAAATACAATTCTATCTATATCTTTTTGATTTTTCTTGAAATGGTTTTGATGGAAATAACTCATAAAGAACTCAATGACTTGGATTAGGGCTTGAATACCATGAACACTTATCACCCTCAAGTTTCACTTTCCCCATACCAAGCTAGTAAATGGGATCATTGCATTCACAAGTAAAAAGTGCATCAACTTATTCATGACAATTAAATGTGGAACCGGTTATTAATTGAGCAAATTGCTTGTGGGCAAATTTGTCATTATTAAAGTGTGAAATATAAGAAATGTAAAATCCAAAAAATAAGGAAGGACGGTTTTAATCCTAAGTAATCTTCTCATCCATTACTTGAAAAACCGCTCACAATTAATATAAGTCCGTATTAAGAGTAATAAGTCATTCGCCTTATGTGTAAAATCCTCATGTCATGCTTTCATAAGTAACTACACACTCGCTAAGGAAAGAAAAATAAAACTCACGCAATAATTTACATCCGCATCTTTTTGAGATTTTGGATCTTCAACCCCGCAACCCGTCAAGGTAATATTGGATTGGAGCAATCTATTGAATCCCCGCAACCCGTCAAGGTAATATTGGAACTCAATAGTCACTATAATTAACACCACACTGCCCCTCTTGGGAGTCTTGCATTATTTTTTTTCTTTTTCTTTTTTTTTTCTAGCCACTCATTTTTTTTCATAAGCCGCTCTTATTTTTCTTTATTCCTCACCAAGAAATTTGCAAAGAAGGAAAGGAAAAACACCCGCTAAATATGGAGCATGACACAAGTCTAGTACACATAAAACGTGCTAACTTAGAATCTTAAGACGTACTCATATCAACCATGAATGATTAGCCAAAAATGCATAAGAGATTACGAACCAATTAAAACCGTACTTGATTATTTATTAACAATTATATACAAGCGAAGAAATAGAGGTAAAGAAGAGAAGGGTTAAGCCACAAGTAATTGCCATGAAGTCTATCTAGCCCTTTTACACTTGCTTCAACTCTATCATTTCCCATTCTCCACAAATTTAAAATTTCAAAGAATGAAATTGGTGGAAGCTTAGCCTAATAGACCAATGAAGGACTACATGGTTAAGGATACTAGCTAGAGAGTGTTAAAATAAGCAAACTCGGGTTGAGTCAAAATATCCATGGTGGGCCTAATATGTCAAAGAAGTCTAAATTTGTTAAAACCATGTTTTATTATATTTTTCCTTTTTATATATTTTTGATGAAACATAAAAGAAATATATACAATGCAAATGTGTTATGCAAAATGAAAAATGATTGATGCAAAAATCATGAATGCATATTTTTGTTGGCCAAAGTAGATCAAAAATTTGAAAAATGTTGAAAAATCCAATTTTCCATGTTATCATGCAAGACAATGACAAGTTCTAGGTAAGGTCACTTCGATAGAAGACCCCCCTACACTTAAGCTAAACATTGTCCTCAATGTTTAAGAGCATGGAAGTATAAAAACTTCCCCTACACTTATGACAATGAAAAGACTTTGCTTAACCCAAGTTAAGGAAAGGACTACTATTAGTGAAATCATGTTTAAGCACAAGGTGTCAATGGAAAATCACTAAAGTAACGAAGTGAACCGGATACAAGGGCCTCCTCCATAAGCTCCAAAGCATGAAATGAGTGAGCAACCCTACAAACAAGCATGAAGACAAAAGAAGGTCTCCCCTACACTTATCTCCAAATCTATGCCTTTATTTCTAACCTACAACACTCTAACCTAGTTATACGATGCTTGAGTTAATGAGTCTCTAGCTCGACTCGTCCCTCAATGAATTAATTCATGGGGAAAATGGGGACCTCTTGGATCATTTCAACGGAAATGTCCTCCCCAAAGTAATGCTTAACACGGTGACCATTCACTTTAAAATTTGGACCATCGGGTTGGGACAACTCAAGAGTTCCATATGGAAACACTTGAGCAATAGTGAATGGACCGGACCATCTTGACTTAAGCTTGCCCGCAAAAAGCTTCAATCTTGAGTTAAAGAGGAGAACCGGCTCTCCAACTTTGAACTCACGATTCTTGATCTTAGCATCATGCAATTTCTTAGTCTTTTCCTTGTATAGCAAAGAATTCTCATAGGCATTGGCTCTCAACTCATCCATCTCATTGATTTGATCTTTCCTATGTGAACCGGCTTGGTTTAAATCAAAGTTAGCCCACTTGAGAGCCCAAGATGCCTTATGTTCTAACTCAAATGGGAGGTGGCACGCTTTTCCATAGACAAGCCTATAAGGAGTACAACCAATTGGTGTCTTAAAGGCCGTCCTAAACGCCCACAAAGCATCATCAAGCTTATCCGACCAAGAAGCTCTATGCTCTCCCACCGTTCTCTCTAAAATTCTCTTTAAACCACGATTTGTGACCTCGGTTTGACCATTTGTTTGAGGGTGATACGCGGTAGAAAGTCTATGATTCACTCCATATTTCTTCATAACTCTCGTGAATTGATCATTACAAAAGTGCGTACCACGATCACTTATGATGGCCCGAGGTACACCGAATCTAGCAAACAATTGTTTCAAGAACTTTACAACCACTCTAGCATCATTAGTAGGTAAGGCTTTAGCCTCCACCCACTTGGACACATAATCCACCGCCACAAGTATATACTTGTTTCCCTTAGAGGATGGAAAAGGTCCCATGAAATCTATTCCCCATACATCAAATATCTCACACTCTTGGATAAAATTTTGTGGCATCTCATCACGTTGTGTAATTTTTCCTTGTCTTTGACAAACATCACAAAATTTCACCATCTCTTGGGCATCCTTGTAAATGGAAGGCCAATAGTAACCCGAATCAAAGACTTTCTTGGCGGTGTAGTTAGGCCCAAAATGTCCACCCGTAGGTCCTTTATGACATGCCTCTAAGATTTTAAATGCCTCGGGCCCATCTACACACCGTCTAATGATTTGGTCCGCACATTGCCTAAAAAGATATGGATCATCCCAAAAGTAATACTTAACTTCCTTAAGAAACTTTTTCTTTTGTTGGTAAGTAAGACCCTCAATAAGCACATTGCCCACAAGATAGTTTGCAATATCCGCAAACCAAGGTGTGGCATCCTCTTGGGAAGAGATAGACATGAGCTCCTCTAATGGAAAGGATTCATTGATTTCTTGATGTGGGAAATCTCCTTGAAAAGGATGCTCAAGTCTACTCAAATGATCCGCCGCTAAATTCTCGGCCCCTTTTTTATCACGAATCTCTATCTTAAACTCTTGAAGCAACAAAACCCATCTTAAAAGCCTAGGCTTAGCATCTTGTTTCGTCATAAGATACTTGAGAGCGGAATGATCCGTATACACTATGGTCTTGGAAAGCACAAGGTATGGTCTAAACTTCTCAAAAGCATATACTATAGCAAGCAACTCTTTTTCCGTGGTAGTGTAATGAAGTTGTGCACCGGTCATGGTTTTACTCGCATAGTGTATAGGTTGGAAATGCTTATTAACTCTTTGTCCTAAAACGGCTCCCACCGCATAATCACTAGCATCACACATAAGCTCAAAAGGTAATTCCCAATTTGGAGAAACCAAAACGGGAGCCTTTGTCAATTTTTCCTTAAGTGTCTCAAAAGATTCTAAACAAGCTTGATCAAAAATGAAAGGAGCCTCTTTCTCCAAGAGATGAGTCATCGGTCTAACTATCTTAGAGAAATCTTGTATAAAGCGCCTATAAAAACCCGCATGACCTAAGAAACTCCTCACACCTTTAACCGAGGTGGGTGGGGGAAGCTTAGCAATCACATCAATTTTGGCTCGATCAACTTCTAATCCCTTATTGGATATCTTATGTCCTAAAACAATTCCCTCTTTCACCATAAAGTGACATTTCTCCCAATTAAGCACCAAACGTGTTTCCTCACAACGCTTAAGCATTCTCTCAAGATTGGTGAGACAAGAGCTAAAGGAGTTCCCAAATACGGAAAAATCATCCATAAAAACCTCCATGGTTTGCTCTATCATATCATGGAAAATTGCCATCATGCACCTTTGAAACGTCCCCGGTGCATTACATAGGCCAAAAGGCATCCTCTTGTAAGCAAATGTACCGTATGGACAAGTGAATGTGGTCTTTTCTTGATCCTTAGGGTCAATGGGTATTTGAAAATAACCCGAAAAGCCATCAAGAAAACAATAGTACTCATTTCCCGCTAAGCGTTCAAGCATTTGATCCATAAATGGAAGCGGGAAATGGTCTTTCCTAGTTGCCTCATTGAGTTTTCTATAATCAATGCAAACTCTCCAACCGGTTACAAGTCTCGTGGGAATAAGCTCATTGTTCTCATTAGGCACCACGGTGATTCCACCCTTCTTTGGAACACAATGAACCGGGCTAACCCATGGAGAGTCGGAAATGGGGTAAATCATACCCGCATCTAAGAGTTTAATCACTTCCTTCTTAATAACCTCATGAATTTTTGGGTTAACTCTCCTTTGGTTTTGAATGGCGGGTTTATAATCATCCTCCATAAGGATTTTGTGAGTACAAAAATGTGGATCAATTCCCCTTATGTCGGATATTTTCCATGCTAAAGCTTTCTTATGTTTCTTAAGGACTTCAATAAGTTGCTCCTTCTCATCCTCTTTCAATTCCTTAGCAATAATAACCGGTAATTGGTCTTTTTCTTCTAAGAAAGCATATTCTAAGTGGGATGGAAGTTCCTTAAGTTCAATGGGAGGTGGATTTTCTATGGAAGGTTTTACTATGGAAGGTTCCTCAATGGTAATCTCTTGTGGAATAGGGGAAGGAATAGGGTCCTCATTGAGCAACTTTTGGATTGTAAGAATATCTTCTTCCCAATTAATGGGAGAATCATCATCACCAAGAAAGTTGGACTCAAATTCCTCCAAGAGGAAATCACTCTCTCCAAAGGGTGTTAAAGAGGGAGCAATTGAGGCCACGGTTTCAACATGTGGAATCTCATCACTAGCATTTTTACAAGCATCATGAAAGTGTTCATTACACACTTCATCTAACACATCCACAATGTTAATCGTCTCACAAGGTCTAGACTCCTTAACCTCTTTTCTATCACAAACTTTCCCTAACTTAAACACCACTTTCTCATCCTCTACTCTCATAATTAATTCTCCTTCCGCCACATCTATCAAGGTACGACCCGTTCTCAAAAACGGTCTACCAACAATCAAAGGCACTCTAGGATCCATGTCATAATCGACCACTACAAAGTCGGCCGGAAAGGTAAACTTATCCACACCTACAAATACATCTTCCGCTATACCTACGGGGTGAGCTATGGTTCGGTTGGCTAGTTCAAGAGTCATCCTAGTGGGGGTGAGCTCGGGAAGAGAGAGTTGTTTCCAAACCGATAAAGGCATGAGATTTATGCTTGCCCCTAAATCCGCCAAAGCCATGCAATTTTCAACACCGGGAAAATTGCAAGGTATCAAGAAGCGCCCCGGATCTCCAAGTTTTGTTGGTAAGGTTTTAAGTAACACCGCGGAACAATTTTCATTAAGTGATGTATTGGGCAAATCAACCAATTTTTCTTTGTTTGAGAGCAAATCCTTGAACATCTTAGCAAACTTTGGCATATAAGCAAGAGCTTCTGCAAAGGATATGTTGATATTGAGTTGCTTGAACATCCTTAAGAAATTGGAGACTTGTATGTCATCTTTGTTCTTTAACTTGTCCTTTTTCAACCTTGAAGGGTATGGAAGAGTAGGTTTGGGTGTAGGTGGAATAGGTGTTGTGGTGGAAGATTTGTCTTTGTTAGCCTCTTCATTGGGAAGTGTGGAAGGTAAAGGAGAAGTATGAGGTGGTTGAGAAAGTGTGTTTGAGTGAATAGGAGCACTTTGAGGAGGTGGAGTAGAAGTAGAAGGCTTATCACAAGTAGGAGCACAAGTGGGTTGAACAATAGTAGGTTTAGGAGGTGAAGGATCCTTTGTTGTTATACCACTCCTTGTTGTAATAGCATTGACATTGGCCCTAGGATTTGTTTGTGTGTTGGAAGGTAAAGCTCCTTGTGGTCTTTGATTTAATGCCATGAAAAGCTTATTGAATTGGTCATTCATTTTCTTGTCCATAGCTTGGAATTTCTTTTCATTCTCTTGATTCATCTTTTGCAAAAGATCCATTGTGTTTAACTCTTGTGGCACATAACCTTGAAAACCTTGAGGTTGGAAAGGTAAAGGTTGAGAGTTAAATCCTTGATTTGGTGGATAAAAGGTACTTGCTTGAGGTTGAAATTGATTTGGTGCCTTGTAGTTATTTCCTTGGTATGGTTGTCTTTGCCCTTGATTCCTTGCTAAAATTTGAGGAGGATTTTGTGGAATTTGGGTGGGTGGTTGGGGTGGGAAGCCGGGTGGAGTAAGGTAATTTTGGGATTTGTAAGAAAGGTTGTTTGGATTGATGTTAGGCTTGAAGTGTTCACGGTGTTCCTCTTGATAAGCATAACATTCCCCTTGATACCCTTGCACCTTGTCACATTGTTCATAAGAGTGTGGGCCTCCACAAGTAACACAAGAAATGGTGATGGCATTCACATTGTTTGAAGAATTGTTCAATGTCATGTTCTTCAAGGCTTGAACTAACTCTTGAGTCATTTCTTGTTGTCCTTGTTTGACTTGTTGAAGGATCTCTTGGTGATATTTAAGGAATTGGTTATCACAAGGTGTTTGAGAAGTGTTTTGGATAACATGAACTCTTTCTTCAAATGGATCGTTTGTTTGAACCATTGCCTTAGTCTCAATAATGTTCAAAGCTTCATGGTATGTCTTGAAATGAATACTCCCTCCCGCGGAAGCATTTAGTGAATCTTGGTGGTGAGGTTTAAGGCCATTGTAGAAGGTATTGATTTGGCCTAGATCATCCATTCCATGGTTAGGGCATCGCCTCAACAACTCACTATACTCTTCCCAAGCATCACCAAATGATTGACTAGGTTTTTGTGTAAAGCCCATAATCAAATTCCTCAAAGCCATAGTCTTTTGTGGAGGAAAGAATTTGTTCAAAAACTTAGTGGTAAAATCATCCCATGTGGTGATACTATCGGGTGGTTGGGTGTCTAACCAATGCTTAGCACTCCCATCTAAGGAAAATGACACTAACATCAATCTAATGACCTCATGTGGAACCCCATTATGCTTAATGGTATTGCAAAGTGAAAGGAATCTCTTAAGATGAGCATGGGGATCCTCATTTTGTTTTCCATAGAAAGGTGATGCAGCAACCATATTGATCATAGATGTATGTAGCTCAAATGTGTTAGCGGGATAGTCGGGAATCTTAATGGCACTAGCATATCCATGAATGTTGGATTGCATACGTTCATACAAAGTACGATTATCAACAGCCATGGCTTCTTGTGGTGGTGACAAAGCACGATTCTCGTGATCGGCTTGGTGGACGGTGGTGGTCTTACTCTTTCTCTTTTTCTTCCTTTTCGGAGGAAGAGGTTGTACACCAATCGGTATTTGTGCACGCCCGCGAGTGAGCATACAACTCAATACGAGGAATGAGAGAGAAGCTCTCGTGTGACTTTGAAAAGAATAAGATTATCCTCTTCGAGTTTCGATATTAAATATCCACAAGAAAATAACAATATATGTAATACTACTTTGGGTGCAAGACCCTCAATGAAGCTTTCCTTCTTAGAATACTCCCAAGTGAACGGGGGGTTAGGTGGCGCGAAGCACTTAAGTACCTATTGACCCTTAGATGGCATTTTATAGCACATCGCCTTTCTATTCACTTAAATGTTCGTATTCTTCGAATTATTGCTTATTGAGAGTATTTATCTATTCTTGCTTTATTTTGTTTGATCGATACGCGTGTCAAGGACCGGAACGCCCCTCAACACGGTGTATTGCCTCGGCAATACTTATGGAAGATATGTAGATTGATTGTTCTTATACGTATACGTATTTACTTATAATAATATATGGAAAATATTTTTGTATTTATGAGTTTTTAAAGGAAAATACTATATGTACATAAAAACCGAGAAAATCCAATAATATATATTTTTGGGTGCAATCTCTTAGAAAAAAGATTGCTTTTTGGATTTTTTAATTTTTTTTTGTCAATTCTTTAGGAAAAGAATTGTGTTGTTAATTTTTTAGTTTTTATATATTTTTATATTTTTGATTTTGTATTTGTTTTTTATTTATGATACGTGAAAATAACGTTCACCAAATGAACGGATCCCAAAAGCCAATGAAAACCGTCAATCGATAGTCTCTCGTGTAGTCAAAGAACCGGCAGCGGCGCCATTTGAAATGTGTATAATGCAAGTTCGTTTTCTCAGTTCTTAACTAATAGAAAGTCCAATCAATATCAAATTTATAATTGTTTTTGGTTGTTCAAGCTTGCTTGGTAATCTATTGCTAATTCAAACAACACTAAGTAAAAATGAAAAATATAAACCTACTTATACGTAAAACAAGTTGCAAATTCCAAAATTTATTCAAGTAAAATATAAAAATGCAAAATTCAAAACTATAAGGACTAAACTTGTAAAAACTTTAACAAACTAACCAAATTTTAACAAACTAACAAACTAACAAACTGAAATTTAACAAACTAACAAAGTAATGGACTAAGTTTTGCAAAAACCACAAAATTAGGAAGATTAGCTAGGTTTAGAAACTGTTTAGAATTCTAGGGACTAAAGTGCAATTAACCAAACTTTTCAAGTAAAAACGGGACAAAGAGAAAAATAAGCTCGTTTGAGCTTATTACTCAACCAATTAAGCTGAAACAAGTTGCAAAACTCTTAAAATCCAATTACAGCTACGTGTGTTCAAGGAAATAAGCTAAAAATCCAAAATAAGCAATTGAGTGCTTATCAATAAGCACAAAATAAGCTACAGCTTATTTCAATCAGTCACAACTTGATTTTATTATCAAAACTGATTAAGCACTTGATTTAAAGAAGGGGAAATCAAATTAGAACCAATTTCATCCAGTAATAAGCTAGATATCTGAAAATAAGCTCAAATGAGCTTATGTTGACCAAACGTTGACCACTTTTTGGAAAAAGCTCAAAATCTCAAAAACTCATATTCAATACTTTCTAAATGGAAATGTGAAAGAAAATTACAAGTTTTATGAAGTGGATTATGAGAACTAGTATATCAGTAAGCCTTTCACATCAGAGAATGACATTTGCTCAGTCATGAGCTAAAAAGCTGTTTTCTAGCTTAATCCTGAATACTGTAGATTTTCCTCTTAAAGTCTAAAAGTTTATGTTATAAGCTATAACTAGAAACTGGTTTGAGCAAATTTCATTAAGTAATGAAGGAGAAACAATCAATTGAAATTGGCAAGTTTTGAAATAAAAGCTGATAACAAGTATGACCCAAACTTTTTGATTACCAATTACCTGTTTGACTATTATATTGACTAGTAAAAGACTTAGGACCAATTGTTAACACCTAATGACTGAAAATGATCACTTAAACACCAATTACCTACACTTGAAAACTGATTTACAACTACTCCCAAACACTCCTTAAAAGGTTTTAACCAAACTTTTACAAAGACTATTTGAGTTATGGTTTGAACTGATACAAAAGCTATATCAAACTTGATTAAGTGAACAAAATGGAAGCTAATGAAACTGAAATGAAGCAATTAACAAGACTAAAACTCAATTAAGGTGTTATGCTACAAAATTACTGAAAATAAGCAGAAACTACAAAAGGATCTCAAAACAATGAACAAGTAGGCAAGATTAAGCTACAAATGAACTTGAATCAATCAATCAACAATTATTTATCAAGTAAAACAGGCAGCCATCAAAGTTATCTAGGAAATTTAGCATGCAGTTTGACTGTTTAGAGGAACATAAAACAAGAGCCTTAGAACCTATTGTAGAGGTCCTTTGGGAAGAAGAGGAGCGCTGAGCTCTCTTGCCCTAGTGATACCACCACCTATCACTAGCAATCAACTCAAATCAACAATCAAAACAGCTACAAATCATCATTCTGCCATGAATTCTTCAAGGTCAATGGAAATGCTAGAATTCTGATCAAACAGCAATAAAACTTCAACAATGTCAGTTATGATCTTTGGTTGATCATAACAAACATCTAACAGCATCAATGGAATCACACAACAGCAGGAAAGTAGCAGGAATTGAAGAACAGAATTTGGCGGGAAACTTGAATTTGAAATTTTATTGAAGAATTCAGTTACAAAAGGTAGTTACAAGCTTCTAACTAACTAACTGACTCAAGAGTTTGTCAGACTCTTGAGTAGTTAGGTGAAAAGGAGGGAAAAAGAGAAAAGGAAATTTAAGAACTAGGTGTTTACAAAATTAAGCTACAAATCACAAATGAAGTACAAGCTGGGTATTTATAGGCAAGATAGGAGATTCTGTTGGAGTTTGTGACGTGTTCAGGCCAATCATGGCTTGACACGTGGAGGAATTCTGCAAATCCACTTTGAAGGTGATGAACTTGAATTGGGGGTTTTTGATTCAATTGATGATATGTTAATTAGATTGCACCATTGGATTCGTCTTCCAAAATTAAGCAACTTTGGTGTTTTGATCATCTCTTGAAACGGCTTAAATCTCAAACCCGTTCCTGGTAAATATTTTTGTTGAAGGAGAAGGACACGTGGCGCCTTTTTATTGGTTGTGAGAGTGTGTTGCGGATTGCACTGTTGTGATCTTGCATTAATTGTGACGGCTGTAAGTGGGTATTTAATACTTGATCCGTGTGACTTGTTTCCCTTCTTTTTATTGGCTGAGAGCTAAAGCACATGGATTCAACTTGCATAACTTTCCAATGTTGGCAGATTAGGTCCTTGTACTTGGCAGATTCCCATTTCAAGCTATTATCTTCATTCCTTTGACATTTTTGACCCTTCAACTTCCAAAACTTGTATAAAATGACCCTTTGACTGAGTTGACTTGATAGTTTGACCAGATTTGACTTTAATCTTGACTTTTCATAATTTGCACTTTAAGTCCTTCAACTTTCACAAATTGACAAGATAGGTCCTTGAACTTCAAAGTCTTGTCACTTTTGATCCTCTTTTGTCTTTTTCATCCATTTGAGCTTGGTTTTTCCTTGTTTGCTTGAAATTGTATCCTTTTACCTACATAAGATCACACAAACACAAACATACCACATAACACTGCTTTTTACAAGATAAATGGGTATTTTGCTTCATGTTTTAGGGTTATTTGTTGATAAAAGGATATGAGTTTAAGCTCATATCAATAAGTAAATAATAAGGAAAGAAACAAACTAAAGGAAGACACCAAGGATTTATAGTGGTTCGGTAATTAAGCTCTCTTTTCATTCCTACTTCACTCCTCGAGTAAACCTACAAGATATTTTCACTATATCCACAAGCTCCATTATTGGCGGAGAAAACCTTACATCGTCGCTTACACCAATTTTTGACACTAAGCTAAATGTCGAGTTCTAATCTTATCTATAACTAATCTACACCAGTCGCTCATTTCCATTTACCGACACAAGGCTAGATGTCGAGTTCTAATCTTAGCTAGAACCAATCTGCACTCGTCTCCCATTTCTTTTACCTACACAAGGCTAGATGTCACGTTCTAATCTTAGCTCTAACCAATTTACACTAATCTCTCACACTCACATCACTTTAAAGCTAAGTGAGAACTAACACACTCACACTTACACTTATATCACTTTGAAGTTAAGTGAGAACCTACACACAAAACTCTAACACTTACGTCAATTTAGAGCTAACTGAGAACAAACACACACAACACTCATACTCACATCACTTTAGAGCTAAGTGAGAACTAACACACAAGACTCATCCAAGTATACACATATACCTTGGGTCTACATAAGACTCAAATCAATAAATTTGATGAACATGACTAGATATATAGAGGAATGATCTTCATCAAGGCTTCATATTTTAACACATCACAAGTGTGTGAGTGATATATTCTTTGGACATATGAAGAAGGTGATCAATGGGATAATCATAGTAAACATACTTAACAAATTAATTGATCATTTACTAATAATTAAAAGATTATAAAAGAGATTTTAGAAGCTGAAAGGAAGTCTAAAAAGGTTCATAGGAAACAGAAAATGATCCACTATTTATAGGGACAAAGGACCAACGGCTAGTTTGGTCGCGGTTCAATATTGTTCCCACGGTTCATCATACATAAAGAATCGCGGGTACCTATAAGGAACCGAGAGCTCTAGACAACGCTCATTTCATGTAGTGGAAAAAGTCTATCTAGTGAGGTTTATATCTCACAAGGAATACCCAATTTCACTTTGGAATATCGTAAATTCAAACTTTCCATCTTCCATTAAACATTTTCTTAAATAGAAAATATATTTGAAAATGTTTTGTCATATTTAATTAATATGAGTTTTAAGGTTAATCACTTTTAATGATCACTCGACATGTTTAAGATATGTTTGTGTAAGACATAAATAATTATTACCTAAATGATATTGTTCGTTAAATAATTCGTTTTGCGGTTATCTTTAACGATAAATATTTTTACACTTTGTCGTGATCAAAATTAAGAAAGATTAGTTATCACAAATAATGTTTTTAGGCATTGGTTGCATTAACACTTTTGACAAAAAGAATCGATCTTTGGTTAAGAATCGATTATAGCTTTAAGGTTGTAAACCTTAGTACTAATCTAAAGTACTCGTATTATTGTTTTAATAATATTGAAAATTTGTGGTGATTATTTTTTACTTCAAATTCTTTTAAGCATCAAAAATTAGATTTTATATATTTTTTAGTGTTTACAAAGTTTCTAAATAAGTTACAAGTTTTAACTGTAGTAGCATTACCTTAGAGGGCACGGTACAGTAGCTGGCTGGTCACGATGGCACGATTCGACGGCGCAGCCAACTGTATCGTCATCGGCGTTTTGGAGGTTTGCGCCGTAGGTACCAACCAACGTTATGGCTGACAGCGCGAGCCCACGGCGCGACAACTGCACAGCGCCTCGCGCCGTCGGTCACGTTATCAATTTTTTATAAATATATTTGAATTTCTAGCCGTTGGGTAACGGCTACTTTTTGGATATGTTTAAATTTCTAGCTGTTTGAAGCCTAAAACACCCCACTTTTTACCTATTTTTCACTATAAATTCTAATTCAAACTAAAAAAATATATATATCATCTTCTATTATCACTACTACTTACTTCCATATTTTTTTACATCCACCATGAGTCAAAATTCAAACCAATACCCGAATCAATGGATAAACAATTTTTTATCCGATCCACAAAATTAAATACCGAATACTCAACTACCAAATTCGTCAACTCCATCTAACCCAAATACTACCTCATCCGCAACGTCTAGCACATCAAAAACTAATCAATTTTCTTCATTTGCCAACTATAATCAAATACCAAATCATTTCGCTAACTTCCCACAACAAAACCCGATTGTTAATTGTACACCCGAGGCATTCAATTTATGGTTCTAACAATCTCAACAAGCGAAAATCTTCCAACAATCCTAACAACAAAATTTACCAAAACTTTTCTCAACACTCGTCTCAACAACCTCAAGAAATCGAAGACCCCGATGAAGTCGAAGAACAACCTGCGTGTCCTTCGAAGAAAAACGGGAGACAAAAAAGAGTTGTTAAGAAAAACCCGAAGTCGGACGGTTCATTTTGGACCCACTGTGAAGAAGAAGTTTTGGCCGAGTGTCGGATAGAAGTATTCGAAGATCCGAAGGTCGGGAATGACCAACCAAATGATACGTTTTGGTAGAAAATTCTTGCTATATATAACGATCGGCTTAAGGATGAGGGTTATAAAGCTCAAAACAAAAATATGTTGACCGGCAAGTGGACGACGTTAAATCGTGAAGTCTTCAAGTTTAATCAATTTTATGATAACGCCAAACATTTGAGTGGCGAAAATGAAGAAAATTTGATTACTCGTGTGTTGAGCTTGTATCAGATGAAAACGGGAACAAGGAATTTCCACATAAAAGTGCTTGGCTTGTTTTGAAAGATAAGTACAAATGGAAAAATCCCGATTCAACTAGAACAAGGCGTCAACGCGGGAAGATAGCCGATCAAGATCCATATCTTTTCAATGACGATGAGATCCATCGGCCATCCTGTACTCCAAGAAAGTCAAAGGTTCAACGCTCCACAAGCTCATCCGCCACTTCGGGTTATCAAAAAGAACAATTGGTCGAATTGCTACAACAACAAATAATCAATGATCGTGATGCAAAAAAAGAGCGAATGGATCGAGAGGTGGTGGCAAGATTAGAAGTGTGTGAGCTTCAAAAATGGAACGAAGAATTGCAAATCATTCGGTTCGACACTACCGGAATGAGTGTCGAAGACACGACGATGATCGAAAAGGTCAAAGACGCGGCGCGTGCAAAATATTATAATTTTTAAGTTGTATTTTTATTTCGTTGTATTTTTTAGTTGTATTATTATTTTATTAATGAAAAATTAAGTTTTTAGTTAATAAATTGTTGTATTTAAAAAAGTAAAAAAAATGATGAGGTTACGATAACGCGAGAAAGTTTGGTGTTAAACAGGAAAGGTGTTTTTTGTGTTATGAAAGTTTTAGTGTTATAAAAAAAGTGGTGATGTGACACCACTTTTTGCCCACGACTTAAGCCGACGGTTCAACCGTACCGTGCTCTTTTACAAGACAAAAAAGAAATCTAGATTTAGAATCAACAATTACTAGGTGAAAAAGGTCACTAAATCAATAAATTATAGTATTTCATAAAGTAGTGTACTACTAGTATACTACACAAATTTGTCTTTGCTAACAAACATGAAAGCAAAGTTTGTAGACCACCATACTTTCATGTCTAAACATAATTGGTTATGGTTCAGATTTCTTCTTCGTTGACCATATACTGATAATCTGATATGCATTCCTTTTATTAAATAATACGGAGTACGTAAATTAAAGTGCACTTTGTACTAAAGTTAGTTGAATCACAAGTACTGGAAAATAATTTTAATATGATAAAAAGATACGACAATGTACGTTATACAATATAAATTAGACTATTTTTATTCACAACCTATCACAACACAACTTATTATTAAAATATCATTTCACTTTCCTTCACCTACATAATTAACTTATACAACCAATCTATAATTTTTATCATTTATCAACAACCCAACTCAACCCAACTAAGGGGGTGTTTGGGATTACTTATTCAAAATAGATTATTCGTTTTGAAAACGAATAATCAGATAATCAGCTGTTACGAAATGTGGTTTTGAAATATAATTTTTGGATTTAATTATGTTGTAACAATGACATAATCAATTTTGTAGTGTTTGTTAAATATAACTATTTTATTAATTAATAAGTAAAATTACTAAAGTAGACATTTGCATTAATAAACATGCCACATGAAAATTAAATGAAAGGGATAATATAGGTATTAGACTTGTTTTTTGTAGGTCACAAAGCAAATAAAATCCTCCGTTTACAAAAAGTGACCCATGTCCAGCTTTTGCAAAACGTCGTTTTGTGTCACTAAAACGCAAATAAACACTTACTTAGAAAAAGTTGCCAAACACTCTTTTCTGATTATTTACGTTTTATAAACGTAATAAGCAAATAATTTAAACCAAAACGCACATACAAACACCCCCTAAATACATAATATTATTTTTTTACATTAAACTTAATTATTTGAAAAATTAAGAAAAAATATATATAAAAAGGTATTTACTTTATTAACATATTTTTCTAAAATAATTCTTTAATGGAAAAAAATATTTTGAATTTTTACGTTATAATTAAAATAAAATACATATTCCATTAAGAGAAACAAATGAAATTACAAATAGATGTATAAATTAAAATTTACAAATATAAGAGATATTTTAAATTAATTAATTTTCTTGAAACTAAAAATAATTTTTATATAAAATTATGAATTCAGAAAAATTTAGAAATAATTCGAATGGGTAAGATTCATAATACATAAACATAGTAAAAAAGTTAACGACTTAAAAATCAGGAATGCTTATATAATTATGTCAATGTTGAGTTTTTGTAGAGAATTGAAAATTAGAATTTATGATTTAATTATAATTTTAAAAAGATATAAATTAATAAACAAACATTGTGTACAAGTTTATCTATACATAGATAGATAATTTCAAAATAAGAATGAGAATATAAACTCCAAATAAAAAATTGCCACATGGCAGGTTGGTTATGTGACCGAGAGGTCATGGAACGACTCAGTTCGTTTGAGGTTGGAAACAACAAATATAAAGTTGCATATTAAATATTCTCATTTAATGGATGGACCCTCCGACCGGGTTGGTTGAGGGTCGTGAATGAAACTAGTCTTATAAACTCAAGAGATAAATACTCTGTTAAATTGTTTTCTAAAAAGACTCATATATAACCATTTAGAAAGCAAAGACATTGCACCTCCTTAACACGATCACAAGGTGCTTACAAAAGAAAATAAAGATAGTGAACTTTTTGAAATATTATTTTTTTGCAAGTCTCCAGCTGCTGTAATAAATTTAGAGAAATGCTAGAATTATAAACAAATTTTCATAAAAAAATTTACAAATAATTTGTCATGTGATTAGTGGATACATGTAAGAGAGAGAAATCAAAAGTAACTTTAAAAATACCATTAATCACATGACAAATTATTTTATAAAACTTTTTGTAGAAATTGGTTCGTGGTTTGAGCATTTCTCGTAAGTTTAGGTGTTCGCAGTATAGTTTATAAGGTAGATTGTGATTGGTCAAAAGTTATTTCCAACAATTCGTACAATCTTGGTTAGCTGTAATATGAGGAAAAAAGAGAAACCTTCTTTTATAATTTGATTCGATACCCATGGTTGCCTTTTAAACATCATTTTTAAGTGCAAAATCGATACTCTCGCTTGCACTAACATTGGAAACGAATTCAACACGCCTATCTTGATTGAATTTACAAATTCCCTATGTCAGGGACAATTTACTTTTAAGTATTCGATCATCATCGATTTACTAGACTACTAGTAAGGCACGGTCGACCTTTGGTCGGCCGGGCCATGAAGACGTGTCCCGCATGGTCACAGCTGTAATCGTTTTATTTATGCTTTATGTAGTAACTGTAAGCGTTTTATTATGAACATTTGGTCATGCACATGTTCTTAAAAGAAAAGAAGTCGAATTTGTGTTGGTCTGACAAAACTAATCACGATCACTTATGGTCACAGCTCATAATTCACAATTACTAGTAATCTTAATGTTGCTATATTTAAGGGAAATCTTTTTATATGTTAACATGAATATTTTCTGACATGTAAGTATCCAACTCAGCACTCTAACAAACACTAAAATCAACAGAATTGGCATCTAGTGATTGAATGGAAAAATATTAAGGAATATCAAGTACTCACCTCTCATTTTACTTGATGCAAATTATGCAATGTTGCATAAAGATGGTGGATTTGATTAACTTTTTGCTATTAAATTGAGTAGTTAAAACACCTGGCCAACCATGGAATTTTCTTATTATGATTTGTCAAAAAAAGTATTGATACGTTAAGGAAAGGCTTATATTCTGAAATGATATATATTACTCGTATCAACTAACTTTCTTGAATTTACCACAATAAAATACTTATTTTTCCGTTAACAATATTACCAACATACTTTCAAACAAAATTTCTAAATTGAACCAAACGTCTATATGTTATGACAACGTTAATTCATTTAAACGACGGTCATTTACAAAATTAATCATTTATATTAACGACCATTTTTAATTAACTAAAAACAAAAATTTATTCACTTTTTATTTGATTTTTAATTTATTTCCTATTAATCATAATTGGTTTTAAAAACTTTTATAAGTTTTTTTCGTACAGTTTAATTTTTAAATTTTTTTTTTAAATGTAAATTTTTTCTTACGCGCTTTTTTTTCAAAGTTAGAAAAATCCTCTTTTCTAAGAGTAAAGTGAAATTTTTAGAACATTAAAATTTTAAAAAATTAAAAAGTACGGAAAAAAGTTAAAATATAAAATTTTGTACAATTTTTTTTAATAAAAGAGTAAAGTGAAATTCTATCGGTTTAAAAAATTTTTGTAAAAAAAGTTAAAGAAAAATAATGTTTATTTTTTTTCAATTTAAAATGTAGAGAAAAATTTATTATTTTTTAGAAAAAGTACGAAACTAAACAAAACTAAATTAAAAGTAAAAAGGTTAATTTTTTTGTTTTTAATTAATTTAAAACACCCGTTAATATAAAGGTCTAATTTTATAAACGATCGTTAGCTAAATGGACTAACATTGTCACAACATATAGACGTTTGGTTCAACTTGGATAAAAATTTGAAAGTACGTTGCTGGTATCAATAATAAAAAAATAAATATTTTAATTTGGTAAATTTTAGAAAATTCGTTAGTATTCTATAGTTTTTATCCATTTTGTCTATAACCAACTTAGTTTACATAGTGACTTTAAGATTAGGGGTCGTTCGGTTTGTAGAAACGTTTCAGATTTGAATTTGGATTCAAAATTAGTTTACATAGCGACTTTAAGATTAGGTTTGTGGGAGTGGGTCTCAACTCACGAGTTGCATGGTCTAAGCCACGCGCAGCCCTCACCCCTCATATATAATCCGCGCGCGAGTTTATGGCTAGCATGCCAAAATTCATAGCAAATTCACCCAGTGAGTTTACACCTATTGGGCCCCACCACTTAATAAACTAGCCGTTTTTTTCTAATTAAAAAAAAAAAAAATTACCCAAAATTTACTTATAAATACCCCCATCATCTTCTTCATTTTTCACACACACAAAATCAAACATCTCATTTTCATCTCCATCTTTCATTACTCAACTGGCATCTATATTTTGGACACCCGCGGAAGAAATAGCTTTGTGTCATGTTTGATACTCGGTTGCTCAAAACACCGTGCCAAGTAACCGAACTGATACTCGGGTTTTTTGGAATTTAGTTGTGTAAATGATGGAGGGTCATTTAGAAGATCCAAGGAAAAAAAGACACCATACGCTAATCTGGAAATGGAAGGGCGTAAAGTGTGCCATGCGTAGGTTTGTTAGATGTCACAACAACGCAACGCGTGCACGGGTAATTGGAGAAAGTGACGAGAATATAATTAACAACGCAATTCGTGAATATGAAGCTGAGTATAGGTGTCCATTTCAGCTTCTTCATTGTTGGGAGGTTTTGAAAACTTATCCGATGTTTCTTTCTACTGTGTTTTAATTTTCTATGTACCCGTATTTTAATAAAATGTATGAATAAATGTTTTAATTGTATGAATAAAAAATATTTAATGAAAAAATGGGGTGATGTGGAGTGAGTTTGGGTGAGTTTGGTGAGTGTCATTATCTCCTGTGGTGAGTTTGGGTGAGTTTTGGTGAGTTTAGTAAAAAGCTGACGTAACGCTGAGGTGGAGGTGAGTGAGTTTCACCCCACTCACACTAATGGATTGGAGGGGGGGGGGGGGGGGGGGGGGGGGGGGGGTTTCATGTATGAGATCAAATGTTTTTTTAGCTTAGTAGTATGTGAGTTGACCAATCAACCTAGAGATTTTGGGTTGTGATATAGAATTTGTTAAATAAGTAGATTGTAAAAAATTTGTTTTTCAAAAATATGTGTGATGATTAGAATTAATATTGTATTCTATTATTATTTTTATATTAAATACATATATTAGTCTCACATTTTTTAGATAGTAAAATAAAACGTATTTTTGTAGATTTTGTACGTCTAAAAAGTTAACTTTTATCAGTAATATTTTTTTAAATTTAAATGGTTTTTATATTTTTTAAAATAATAAAAATCTATTTACTTCAAAGTAGGCTAAAAATTTGAAAAACCTGTAAACTTAGTACAAGAATTTGATGTAAAAAAATACATAAAAATATAGGTGTGAAATTTATGAAAATAAAATCTTACAAAATAAAAGTAATTAATATGACTTTTAGTTGTTAATTTTAAATAAATTAAATGGTATTAAGTGAAATTTATAACTTCATATTTATTCAATAACATTAAAAATAAACAAGTATAGCTTACATTTTATACACTATATTTTATATAAATTAAACATATAAAATATATTTAAACATTAATATTAATGATAAAAAAAATATGTAAAATTACGTATATAATTATTAGTTATATAAATATCATAATTACAAAACATTAAGCCTAATAAAAGTTTTGGTAGCTTTGACAAAAAATTCCTCACTTTTTTATGACTACGAGTATATTTCATCACGTATTTTTTATAAGCACACTTTATTAGTAAAATTTAACTCGTGGTCTGATACTTTTTATTTTCATCCATATCACCAAACCTAATTGTCACTTCGTAAATACACGTTTTATCGTTTTTAGTCATGTTACACGTGTTTTTGTTTTTTTTATTGATGTGAATCATGAATATTCTCTCTAATGATGGAGCTTTTTATTCACCAAAGTTAAAGATGCTAGAGCCAAAAGAAACATACTACATGTGAAAATGTGTTCCTCGAGTAAGGATAGTATTCGGGAGTAATGAGTAGGGATATTTCAAATTAGTCACTCATTTACGTGAATTTTTTCATACTTATCATTTATCGTCATCTATTAGTGGGTATACTTCTTTTACTCATATTTATATCCGCAGATTTGTTACTCGTGAGTAAACCCACGACTTAATACAATGAAATAAAATCACAAAACTTTATATAAAAAGTAATTATGAAAATATATTCTAAGAAACCTAATTAAACATAGTTTATATATAAAACGAACCCAAGATAAATGAATAACTATTTTATGTGTTAAAGGACTAAAAGTGTGTTGTGCATCTGATAGAGTGACTAACATATGTTAAAAGTGTAAAACAATAGTACAATATATGTATTAGTATAAATAAATTGATATTTTTATAGCATAAGAAGAGAAAAACTAGATTATCCAAGTATATATATTTTAATTGATACTTCTTTTATTTTTTAGTATAGAAGATCGAATAGTCTTTTGTAGTTTAATGAGTTTACAATTTACAATATTCACAAGTCACAACTATCTATGTATAACATACTTAATTTTATTTTCTTTTAAATGAGTTTTACACTCGTAAATGTTATTAATTGTGCTACATGTGAATATGTGATAGCAAATAGTGTTCAAAAAGAGAAAAACTAGACCGATGCATAATAAACTTGATAACAAAGAATTAACGTAATACTAAAGAATTAATGTAAACTAACATTTAAGTATCTCAATTTAGGCTCTTTATGCTTACCAAAAAAACATGATAGCACATATTAGAAACTTCCTACTGTACATTGTTATGATGTATACCCAAAAATCAACCTAGAATTATGCTTAAGCAATACACGAGGTAACGAGTTCATTTTGATTCGTGAATCAATCATATTGGCATTAAATGGGTATTACGAATTTACCCATGATGGGTTCATACGGTGAGTTTAAATTTTTACTCGCAACTTACCTATTAGTGAAAAATTACAAGATTACCCACAATTTTTCACCATGTCATTAATCGCAAAGTTTACATCCCTTTCTTAGGGGGTGTTTGGATGTGCGGTTAGGAGGAGATTATCTCCAAATCTCAGTTCTAAAATGGAGATAAGTTAAAAAAAAGTGTTTGGGTAATAAGTGGAGATAAGTGATTATTTGCGTTTAAAAGCTCTAAAATGGAGTTTTGAAAAAGTTAGTAGGGAGCTACTTATTTCATTTTCAAAATGGAGTTTTGGAAAAGTAAGCTTTCAAAATGGAGTTTATTATGAAATAATCAAATTTGTCAAACACTTAAAAAAGTGGTTATTTGATTATTGCGATTTCAAACTGGAATATCAAATTGAAACACTATCTATACTATCTTATAAAGGAAAAACCAAAATGGTTGAATGTTGAAAATAGAATTGTTGAAAAAATGTAGATCTTATTAAAATAATATTAAAAAAATTACACATAACATCTATACTATCTTATAAAGGAAAAGCAAAAATGGTTGAATGTTGAAAATAGAATGGTTGAAAAAATGTAGATCCTATTAAAATAATATTAAAAAAAATTACACATAACAAACCAACACCAACCTTAAAACAAAAAAACCACCTACAAACAAATATCCCACCCAACATACATCCTCCCATTCATTCATTTACATCAACTCCATATCTATATACACAAAAAAACACACATACAAAATACACATTCACCTAAAAAAAAATAAGCACACCATAGGACGCCACCACTACATGTCGCCATCGCCGGACCTCACGACCACAGAAAATAATACTTGGTTATAAAGGTATATTTTGTCTTATTTTATGGATCTTGATTGCTCAGTAATAATTAAGTTTTGATGGTATTTTGATAGATCTATGGTTTTTAATGTAGATCTATAGATTTTATATATAGGTTTAAGTTTTTACAAGTTTTTTATACGTTTTTATAGGTCAGCTGACACCTTGCCGAAAATGGTCATATCCCTCTCGCCGGAAAGAGCCACAACTGACTCGCCGGAACAAGCAGCCGGAGGTGTCATAGTATATGCTTCATTTTATTATAAAAGTTTATTGTTAATATTACTCACTATCAAAACCATCAGATTTGCCTTGGATATGTGTTGTGAATACCAATACATAAGGTATCTACTCTTTATACATTCCAAATAAATTTACGGTAGTTTTTAAAGATGTTGGTTTGAGATTTTCTTTATTTATTTCAGATCTAGAAGTTATGGCTGGTGGTTGGTTATTCGAGACTTTAGTTTGATCCCGGCATATTAATTTTTTGGGTTCGTGGAGTTTGTTGTAGCCGACAATCATGGTGCACACCAGCCGACTACCGAACGTCCATCTATATCAGTTGGTATATTTTGAAGGCTTTTTGATTTAATTTTGTGTTGTTTTAATCTGCTTTATGTTCTTAATAAATCTTTGACTATTTATAAAGTTCTTAAAGTTTCTAATATAGATCTTTAGATTATATGTAGTTTAAGTTAATGTTTTGATATTTTTTTGTTACAGCCGCCACTCGCCGCTTCTGTTTTCTACCGAAAATAATTATTTTGTTGGAAACAGTTGTTAATGCCGTCACCCGCCGTCGGAAACCAGTCATCTAATCTAATGCTGGTGCTGAAAAATATCCTTAAAGAGTTCATGTAAAAAAACAGTTTGTGTAAGTTTGGCTATAAAGTTTATTTAATCATAACACGTGTTTCTTTTTATTGAGATCTATTTTTTTTTGTTTTGGTCTAAATTTATTTGTTTATAAGCTTATTTGTGAGGTTGATATACTGTTGCGATTTTTTTATATAAACTATGTTTTTATTTAGATCTACTTGTGCAATTTTTATGTACATTTATTTATGATTTGAACATGTTTTAAGTTCGAAATATGGGAATATTTTAAAATCTTAGAATTTTGAAATCTGAAATAATTTGAATGTGTTAAAAGTTTGATATTGACGTACAGCTTGTGATATTATGATTTTCTACACGATACTTTTTGGTTTTGATTTCGTAATGACTTTTTGTAACTTGGCAAGTTAAGAAGCGTGTGGCTTTTATAATATGATAGTGTGTTTTTAACCATGACTCATGACAACATATACCATATGGGCTAAAGTTGAACTTCCAATTTGTTCGAATTTGGTTTTTGAAAAAATAATGAAATCTGATCTTGAAATAAACAAACAACTTTAGGTAAAAGTAGACAAGGACGTTTCATTGTAAAAAATGATGTGTAGCATTGAAAAAGAAGTGGTCTCCAAGAACTTTATTTAGTCAATGCTTAAAAATATACAAGAAAATATAACGCATTTGAATAGACTTTAAACATTTAAAACTTAAATAGCCTTGAATGGTTGGATCAGTAGTCATTAATCGAGAGCCTTGAACGGTTAAATCAATAGAAATTAGCCGACTCGCTTGATTCGATTATCAACTCAGTTCAGTTTACTCTATAAAAAGTTAAAAAGAATGTATTAAGACGTAAAAAAATATGTATAAATTTTGATAAATATTACGTATATCGAACCTAAAAATTATTTACTAACAAATATGACATGTTAAAATAAACTTAGGTCGCAAATATATACAGCTAACAAGCCATATTTTAAAAAAACACGGAAAAAACCAAAACCTGATCAGATCTCAAGATTCGAGTTGACTCGGGTCCTTCAAACTCAACGTGTTTAACCGGATTTCAAAAATATGAAACACGATTTAATTTGAGCATTTTTCGCTCAAAAACTAATCACGTCAAAACGCGTTTCTAAATGTAGAACAAAATAGATATACAAGTATGTAACACACATAAGATATTACGAATTAAGATTTATTCTTTTTATTTCATAACATTTCAAACACTTACTCAATCAATCACACACATAAGCATATTTTACATGCACATAACTTTTCGATATCGGGTATCTATCTAATCGTCTTGATAATGATTTTTGTAAAAAATCCACCGCACACAATATTATTGTTTCCAACAACTCGAAACCGGGACAAACCAAACACCGAGATAAAATTAAATCCAACGACTAGAAAGCATAATGTCTCTAGGAAGGTGTTTATCGTTATATATATTATTGATATGCAAACACCGAGATAAAATTAACCAAACACAATATTATTGATATGCAAACGCTTTGATCTTAATATCATCGATGCTGAAATTGCTGTCGGGCAGCATGTTGGAGTTAGAGTGCTCTTGCCAAGAATTCCTCTAGCTTCATCAGAAGAAGATATGTTCCCTTTCAAGATAAAGAGAACGTTATTCCCTGTCCGCCTTTCCTTTGCGATGACCATCAATAATACTCAAGGGCAAACAATTCCAAATGTGGGTGTCTATTTGCCTGACTCTGTTTTCTCCCATGGCCGACTTTATGTAGCATTGTCTAGAGGAATATCATGATCAACAACCAAGGTTTTAGTGAAGCCAGTCAAGCAATTTGTTGAAGAAGGAGTGTACACCTCAAATGTTGTATACCAAGAAGTTTTGCGCGATGATTAAAGTTTGTTACATTTTATCGTTTATTGTTTGACGTTTAGTTTTAATAACAGATTTTAATATGTTGTTTGGTATTAGTTATTTTATTTAGAACTCAATTGTCACATGTTACAACATTTTGCAATTATACTTAAATCTTACCACGATGTAGTGTTTCGTTAATTATCTGTCGTCAGGCAATTCCGCCGCTATGCGCGGGTACTCGCCTAATTTTTTAAAATGGAGTTTTTAAAATGATGATTTTTCAAAATGGAGTTTTCAAAATGAATAATTTGTTTTCAATAAGCACATCCAAACACTCACTTATTAGAGCATCCCCATGCATAAAGTCTTTCCATAACTTTATGCATTTAATACATTAATTAGAGCATTAATAATCTTATACAAAAAGTTTTTTTATAAAATCTACTCCAATGCTAAAAAGTCTTACATTAGTTTTTTTTAGATCATTTAATATTTCAAGTAATGTAATAAATGTTTGTGTATGTAAATCTTTTGTGTCAAAAAGTTTGTATATGTAAACCTTTTGTTACTAAAAACTTTTCACCCTAATGGTAAAAATCATTTTAAAAACTTTTTAGAATAATAAAAAGTTTTTAATAAACCTCCCTTTAGAGATGCTCATACTACTATCTTTCATCTTTAAATGCGGAATAATGAAATCATAATAGGTGTTTTTTTTATTAAGCTAGAGGCGGCTAGTAAAAGGTTACAATAACTTTTCACCGCGAATCCGTGGGTGGTCCCGTCATGGGCGGTTGTTTAATTACACATTGGCCAGCGTGGCACTAGAAACTTTTTTTTACATATGAAGCCCCTTTATTTATCAAAGTATTTTACATGGAATATTTTGAGGTGACATGTTCTTTTAGGTGACATGTGTAATAACATAGGATTTGTTATCTCCTGCGTAGGTGTATTTGGCTGGACACAACAGCCACTTAATGTGAATTTGATTTTTTTTCATGTTAGTTTTTTCTTTTTAAAAATCTACTATGACTTATTTGTCTAATACGATCAAATTCAAATTTTTTAATATAATTTTTTTTTTCAAATAATTATTTAAATAAAAAAAATTATAATAATATTTATATTTAAATATCGTAAAAAAAATAATTAAAAAAGACTTAATTAAAAGCAAATGGGGTAATTAACTAAACTAACTTCAAACTAATCAAATTAATATATGTTGCGAAGAATTAAACAGAGCTCAATATATTAAAATTTAAAATTTATTATAAATTTTATCTAATTAAAATATAATTTAAACTAAATAAATATTATTTGGAAAAATAAAAAGAATACAAACAAAAGAGAAATGAAGGACGACATATTGCACAAATCGATCGCTGCAACGGGCCAAACTAGTTCGACCTCGTCGCGACCTAAAAAGAATACCGTTATTGTGTCCTGCCTTATAGATTAGTTGTTATTACCCGCGTACGGTATATTTTAGATTAGCGGTTTTGTTAGCGCTAACTCAGTTTGTGTAAAAAGGTCGGAGATTTGCAATTTTTAAAATTTATTTGTTATTTAAAATATTTGATGTCTAGTCATTACTATCTCCGTTTCAAAATTATTATATGTTATATTATTTTGGGTTGTCTCAAAATAGTTGTTCACTTCTAAAAATAAATAAAGAATTTAGTTCGACTTTACCATATTACTCTACTTTGAGGTTATTATTACAAAAAATAAAAAAAGAGTTTTAAATTTAATAGTTGAGGGTAAAACTGCCAACCTGCAAAAAAATATAAGGAGAGAAAGTTGTAAATTTTTATAAAACTGTGTATTTTTTGCCTGTGGACAATAATTTTGGAACGAAAGAGTATTTCTTACATTACCTTATAAGATGTGTAAATATTAAAAGTACAAATATCATAATCCAAATATTTTGAGTGTGCAGTGAACATTTCATGAACCGATTAATAAAAAGTTCGTTGATGTTCGTTTGTTATTAAATGTACGAACATGAACATTATTTTACGTTCGTTTGGTCAAATGAACGGACATGAACAAAAGTCACGTCCGTTCGTTTATGTTCGTGAACATCTGATTATGCGTTCATTAGCGTTCATTTATGTTTGTTGGGAATAATTTAAGTGCAGATTATGTGTGCACTACCAGTATTAATTATATTAATGTTGATAGTTATATTTTTAATGCGGGTAGTCTCTAGTCAAATATGACCAAAATGGTTGTGCTCAAAGGTGCTGGTAATGAAGATTAATGTTGCTTATGTTATTAGTGTTGATTGAATATAAAGATCGAGGATGCATGAAACTGTCTTTATTGGATATTGTGAGTATATCTCTTAGGTTTAAATTATTCTAGTAAATCTTTATCTTATAAAGGACTCATTGTACTATAAAAGGAGATCCTAGGTTAGCTATTGAATTACATTATTCATCTACGTTAATTTGTACTTCAAGGTTGTAACCATAATACTTTGCCTTAGAGTATTAATATTATTAATAATAATATTGGAGTGTTTGGTTTATATTCTTGTTCTGTTTCATATCATATAATAACAATCTTCATAATATCAAAGAGTAGATTTTGCATACTCTTTGATATCAATTCAAAGTTTCTACTAAGACTATATAGAATTTATTATGTCTAGTCTAAGTCTACAAGCTAGACTCATAAGATCGAAAGGGATAAGTAAGTGGTATAAGAGCTTGTTGAGAAGCTTTGATCTTGAAGATTACTGAATAGCTCTTTTTAACAAAAGAGATGGATTCAGATGTTGCACAACCAAACAAAATGAACAAGGTTCTAGTGTTCAAACAAAAAGAGTTTAAAGAATGGAAATTCAGATTCACTCAGTTTGTGCAGATGTACAACTGAGATATGTGAGAAGTCATTGCATATGGAAACACTCATACCAAACCTGTTGTATCTATATCTGATGGCAAACCACCAGAAGTACCAATTAAAGACAATAAGAAAAGGACCAATTATATGAAATCTAGAAGTATTGTTATGATAACAATACCAAATGAGCATATCCTTGCTTTTCAAGAACATGAAGATGCAAAATCCATGTTTGATGCTTTTATTCTAAGATTTTGTGGTAATGACTCCACTAAGAAGGCATTGTTAAAATCAATGTTTGAGAACTTCAACGCTATTGGTTCAGAATCTCTTGACTCTATTTACAATAGACTTCAAGGGGTTGTGATTAAACTCGTTACCTTGGGAGGAAAGGTTGAGCGGGAGGACATTAATGCAAAGTTTCTTAGAAGTATGCCTGCAGAGATGGTTATAGAGGTATCCATCTGAGAAAACAAAGATGATATTGACAACGTCAATATTGATGATATGTACAATCACTTCAAGGTGGTTGAACATAAACTCAAGAAGAAGGTTGGGTCAATCTCCAATACAACTAACTTAGCATTTGTCTCGAGCCTGAGTCATGATGATAATGTATGTATTGATAACATTCTTAATGTTGAAAATTATTCTTTAATTCTAGTAACATACCTTCTAGTTCGGGTAATGCTTTCACTA
Source organism: Glebionis coronaria (assembly GCA_025667525.1). Lineage (NCBI taxonomy): Eukaryota > Viridiplantae > Streptophyta > Magnoliopsida > Asterales > Asteraceae > Glebionis > Glebionis coronaria. The sequence continues at coordinate 120,343,522 of CM046875.1, read as the reverse complement.
GTGCTGCTAGTTTAAGTGATGGCACAATCTATGCATTCTTATCCAACTATAAGAATGTAGCAGAAGTTGTTGCTGATGATCTTCAACAGCCCAGTGATGATGACTTAGAAGAGCTTGAGATTAAGAATCAGCTTGCCTTCCTTAGCATGAGAGCAGGAAGATTTCTTAGAAGAACAAGAAAGCAGATCACTCCTAATGTTAGGTGATAAAGTTGGATTTGACAAGTCAAAAGTGGAATGCTACAACTGCCACAAGAAAGGGTACTTTGCAAGAGAGTGCAAGAGTCCAAGGAGTAGGCCACAAGACCAAAAGGTGAATGATGAATTGTTAGCCTCAAAATATTGAGTCGAACAAGAATGAGTCGGTCATAGATTTATTATGTATCGTTCATAGGAACGTTGTAATAAGTAATAGGATAGTCGGGAATCACGGGCTTGACTTTAAACTTACAAAGGCCAAATTTAGGACCTAAAGCCCAAAAGCTAAGCCAGAACCCATCTACATAGCCCATTTTGACAACATGCATGTGAAGGCTATATATACTCCCTCCTAGCATGTTAGGACGGTGTTGGTAACAATGTATTTTCTCTACTTTCTCTCTCTAACTTCTTTCTTATTTATATATGTATTTTTACTAAATCAACCATTGTGAAGTGATTAATATGAGATAACACGAACAATCCTACACAAAAGCATTGATGTCTATTAATAGAATTAGCACTAACTGGGGAAACATAAATAGTGAAGAATCTAAGGTCAACATTGCTCTCATGGGAGTATCAGACTCTGAGGTAATTCTTAATAAAAAAATGTACTAAATAATGTCTTAAAAAATATGAGGAACTTCAAAAATACTATAATGGTATTAAGAGAAATTATGATACCTTTGAAGGCTATATCTCCAGTTATAAAAAAGGTGTCAAATGTTAGAAGAACAAATAGAATGTTATAAGGAACAAGAAATGGCTTTTAAAGATTCTATCATTTTTAAAAATGGAAATAGCAGCACATGCTCTTGAAATTACTAAACTTACATCTAAACTAGAAACTAGTGAATATAGTAAAACTAAAAATGAGGTTAAGGTCAGAATTTTTGATAATGCCACAAAGAGTCTAGAAAAGATGATTGACAATCAGGTTCTTGACAAATGTAAGTGGGGACTAAGATTCAATGGTGATTACCACACTGTTGAGCCCCCTCTTGTGTATATTACTCCTATGAAAGATTTGTCATACAACAGTTTATCAGAGTTCCAAAATAAAGAATATGAATTTGTGCCAATTAAGTTTGAGCACAAAAAGGATAGTGATGATATTATTTCCTCTAGTAAATCTTGTGTTGACAATCCACAAGTTACACCAACTGCTAGTACTAGTGTTGGTGGTCAAACTGAGGACTTGACTTCTAAGTTGAGCCACAAACAATCAAACTACTGCTAAGTTAGAAGAGAACGTTATTTTTGAAATTGCTCGAAAGTTAAATCTCAACGCCCCTAAATATCAGCATGTTAAAAAAACTATTAAATATGTTGAAATGTATCGAGCTAACAAATCTAGGGGAAAACAAAAAAATCGAAACAATCAAAAATTCCAACAACATGGAAATGGAACATTTTGCTATAAGTGTGGTAGATTTGACCACTTATAATCTTATTGCAGAGAGAACCAGAGAAAAGGGGTAGGAAATGGGAATATCTTTAACAATGTCAATGATAGCGTTTACGCCAATAAAACCAGCCAAAGTCCAAACACTAAGATGATTCTCAGATCAGTATTACTTAGAAGTGGGCTAAGACCAATTAATAATGCTAGTCATTTTAATTTTGGTAGGCAAAACAAGTTAATTCTAGTAGGCCTATTAATACTGGTAGACCATTTCACCCAAGACCATATCATAGCAATTGCAATTCTAAATCAGGTAATTCTGGTTGGACTTATAATTCAGCTAGATAAAAGGCCTAAGACCATAGCTAACCCAAGACATCAATTTTATATTGTTAGACCAAAACTCTATGTATCACAACCACATGTAAGGGCATCTTTTTAGGGGAAAACTAGTTCAGATCATTAAAATACCTATCCTAAGCACGAAAATGTTAGAAATAGGTTCTCTAATGATGAGGTCAAGCATAAGCCAGATTTTTGACAAATTTAGATATATAAAGATACCCATTAACATGGAATGGAGGCTAAAATTTAGTCATGAAAAATATGTTATGATAGAGCAAGCTGTCAAAACCTTAGGGTATGAAACAAAGAATTTGACTTGGGATTTTGTGAATGGAAATGTCACATACAAATCCAAGAACACGAATGGGTTAGTTTCTTTCAAGAATTGTGATTATCATAGTTCAACAAAACTTGACTCAAATGCTTCTTAGAAAGCCAAAAGGTATTAAGATGATTTCTTTTATGTGGTAAATTTTTGTAATAATTAATTCTGTTAATGGAAAGTTTAATTCTGGTTATAGAAACTCTTAATACAGTTAGTTATGTTTTTCAAAATCTATAAGAAAAATATTTTGGGCATATATTTTCTTGGTCTTGGACTAATATTTGCAGGATAAGTGATATGAGTGTAACTACTCATATCATTTTTACCTAAAAACGGACTTAAAATGGATAAAACATATGAAAATAGCTTCGTATATGCTTGTTTTGTTTGTTTCATGTGTGTAGGTACGAAGATCACAAAAACCGGCGAAAACGGCACGAGTTTGAAGAAAAAGATCAACAAAGCCGATAACAAGTCGTTTTACTCGCGAATTTATCAAGTTGACGATAAGTGGAGCCCACATTTGGGAAAATGGGCTCTAAAGCCCATTTGAAATTCAAGAGAATATTATTATTATTCATAAAACCCACATGTGATAAACGGATGAAATTTGTATGGGCCAAAAGCCCAAATAAGTGAAAATTATGGACGAATGGAGTAAACTTGGGCTTTTTGGTTACTACTCGTTTGGTCAAAATGAGTTACAAAGTTAATAAACGTTTTATATACTTATTAACCCACACACCTCACAATTCACACGTTTTTTAACTCACACACACAATAAAATAATAACCATTGTCGATAACTCCTATGTATCCTTTTCTCTACCAACCCAAAACCTGTAAAAAAAGTACTATTCACCAAAACCCTAATCCATTGAATCACCAAATAAATTAGGGGTTTTGATGTATTCGTGTGATTCACACGCGTGTTAAATAAATCCCCATATTTTCGGATGTGAAGAGTGGAAGAGCGTGGCTACGTGGCAGCTATTCATTGGCAGAAACAACACACCACTTCTCAATCCACCAATAAGAGGAGGCCAAATCAGCATTCAAGAAACACAAGTAGCACAAAAGTATGCCACGCTATCGATCTGTGTGAAGGTGAGTGATTTTCCACCTTTGGATCAAAACAAACAGGAAAGAGAAAGATTTATGCTTCATCAACGGCTGAAAACGTTCTTCATCAACCACCCAACACCCTCTCTTCAGCTATAAATACCTCGTTTTTATTCATGTAATTCATCTCTTTCTTTACTTTACCGTTATAATGGTAGTTTTTAGATTAAATTGTAATTTCCTTTTTCTTTAGTATTGTAATAAATTGTTTGATGAAATAAAAGTTTACTTTTAGTCTCGAAATTATTTTCCTGCGTTTGTTTAAATTTTTATGCAATTTAATTCTAATAATAGCTATTATCTATAACTGAGGAATAGTCATTTAAGCTAAATCAATAGCTTAAGTGAACATTTGAATAAGATTTGGGATATACTCGATTTATCCCACTGATAAATTGGGTTTTAAACAAAAGCTACTGGTTCGAATTTGTTTGATGTTTAAGTTGCTGTCATGATTTGATTGGTGGTCCATGGTTCGGGTAATGTTGATGGTGGTTCGAATGAAGTTGTCTTATGGTGTTTTCGTTTCGGATCTAAGGTAGCACATCGCTAACCTTCTTCACAACGGCTTTCTACAAAAGGTTTTAAGTTTTTTTTAGTTTTATGTTAATTAACTGCTCTTTCTTATAAATATGTTTATGTTGATTTAAAGTATTGATGTTATTTGTTTTTGAAATGAAGTTATGAATCTGTTATGGATCTGATAATGATAATAATTTCATAGTTAAGTTTAAGAATATGTTTAGTTTGATAAATCCTCTTGGTTTTGATGTTAGATCTGTATCGACATGAAATCATGGATAGATTTTCAGTTGCATTGGCTATATTGTTCTATTATCTGTGAGTTTGCTTGGGATAGTTTGAATCATTGTGTTGAATTTTTGTTAACTAGATTGTGATAATAATGAGTTAATAAAGATTCGGATGTGAAGTATTTAACTTAAATCTGCTCTGTGTTATTGTTGATTTAGTCTGCTGAATTATCTTGTGAAGTTAGGGTTGATCGCAACGTTTGGTTTGACTTTGTGATTAACTGAAAGTGCTGTTTGTGATTCGATCTGTGCATCTTTCTGATATAGCTGTTATGTAGATTAATGTTAATGGTTATCTGATTTAGAGTTATCTAGTTACTGAGTATACAAGTCTACTTGTTTTGTTAAAATTTATCTGAGTTTGTCAATATCTTGTGAATTTGATTTGAGTTTTTGTTGGATTAATGCTTTGATGGTATAATTTGCTTGCTGATAGTTTTGCTGTATTTTGTTGATTCTCTAAAGCTATCAGATTCCACTAATCTGATAGTTCACTACTGATATACTTATCAGCATTCACAAAGTTTTTTTTAAATATATATATATATATATATATATATATATATATATATATATATATATATATATATATATATATATATATATATATATATATATATATATATATATATATATATATATATATATATATATATATATATATATATATATATATATATATATATATATATATATATATATATATATATATCACAAAAACGTCCCTTGTTGAACTCGAACCCGTGACCTCACGGATGAACACCCAACGTGTTTACCATCTGAGCTGCAAGCTCTTTCGATTTTTCTTTCTTTTACTTAATTAATATTGTAGATCTAAGTTTGGCAGTTTTTGACTTAAAGTGTGTTTTAATTAAATTTACGTTTTAAATAAATTTTAATTAATGTTTTTATTAAAGTAAATTTTAGTTTTAAAATTTATAAGTAGTCTCAAAATAAAATAAAATTCGTTTAGTAATTTAGGAATTTAGTTAGAATTTAAATATATAGAATTTTTACCAATTTAGAATTTAAATAAAGTAATTTAGTTTTTTTTTAGATTTAAAAATAGTGTTAAAGTTATTTTAATTAAATAGATTAATTTTTATAAATTTTTAAATAGTTTAATTTTTAAATAGTTTTAAATTTCAAGTAATTGTGTTTAGATTTAATAAATTTGGGGGTTTACGATTCATGCACTTTAGGATAAAATTTAATAGTTTAAAATTTGTAGACTTTAATTTTAGTTTAAAAAAACCGAAACTAATTCGAATCAATTGTCCAAATCGATACAAAACGTCTCAAATTCATAAGATCTTCGTGTACAACGAACTTGGTTCATCACGTGTTTAATTGAATTCGTCTTCGGTAATTTTAGTATATTACTTTTTCCTAAAGGTAATTTTCTAATTTACCCTATAACGTATCTTAATTATCACTATACTATCACGATCACATCAAAAATTTTGGCGCCGCTGTCGGGGATCTTGTGTACGATTCGTTTTCGTTGAGATTTGTTGATCGTTGATTTGAAGACCCTTTCCGTCCTCGGAAAGTTTTGTTATTTTTCTATTATATAGTATGTATCGTTTTTCTCGTTTTTTTTGTGATTAATATATTGTATTACGTAGAACAATAAATTTACATACTTTTCAAATAAGACCTTAGTTGGGATTTCATCACCTAGCTATTGTATTCGAATCCAAAACAAAAAAAAGGCAAAATAGATAAATATTAATAAGAAGTTTGAACTCGATTTATACAAACTATAAGGTGGGTATAAGGCGACGTGCTATAAAAGGCCGTCTAAGGAAAAAGGTTTTTAAGTGCTTTGTGCCACCTCGTTTCCCCGCTTGCTTGTGCGTATATTGAGAGGGACGACCTATTATTGGTCTGCCGACTCAAGTAGTAATAAATTCTATTTTTGTAGTTTACTTATTGAACCTCGAGACGTTTAGGTTTTCACCTATCGTTTCAAAGTCGACCGAGGGTAATTTACTTCCATAGTAGTTATCCTTATTCCTTGTTTTTATCAATCATTTTTTATTGAGCAATACCAAATAAAATACCAAAAATAATCTTCTTCTTGTCTAATTTCTTTTCTTCAATCCTCTAAATTCTCGTCTTTGTAGTGTATGCAATTACGTTCTTCTAGACTTGTGACTGATTTTAATAGGCTTCAAAATATTCCTCGTAGAAATAGAAATCGTCAACAACGAATAGTGGAACCCGAGCTTCCACCTATTGTTGTAGAGATGGCCGATAACCGAACAATGGAGGAATTGCTCCGTGCACCCACCTAAGGGTATGGGGAAGCAATCGTTGTGCCGGCTATTTTGGCGGATCATTATGAGATTAAGACGGGTCTTTTATCGCTCATTCGTGCCGACCAATTTCGTGGCAATGAGACCGATAACCCGCATTCTCACATTCGGAATTTTCTTCGAATTACCTCGAATCTCAAGTTTAGAGATGTGCCGAATGATGCGATTAAGCTCATGCTTTTTTCGTACTCGCTCGAGGGTAATGCTAAGATTTGGTATGAGAAAGAACCACCGGGTTCGATCTTAACATGGGATGATTTAGTGTCTAAGTTCATGAATTATTTCTTTCCACCATCTAGGACAACACACTTTAAGAACGAGATCACTAGATTTGAACAAAAAGTGCATGAAACGTTTGGGGTTGCTTGGGAAAGATTTAAAGATTTGTTGAGACAATGTCCACACCACGGTTTCTCAGAATTGCATCAAATTAATACTATCTAGAATGGGCTTAATATGATTGAACAAGATTCTTTAAATGCCGCCGCGGGTGGTAATCTTTTAAGAAAAACTCCGAGAGACGCATGGTGTATAATTGAGAATAAGTCTAGGACACAATATTCACGAAACACACCGAGTGTTTCCAATGTGAATTCGTCTAATATCGAGATTGCTAGATTGGACTCTAAGATTGATAATGGATTTGCGACTTTGTTGAATGAGATTAGGAAGAATCCTCATGGATCGATTAATATGGTTGAGAATGTTTGTGTATCATGTGGTGGAGGACATCCTAATTATGCTTTTTCAACCACGGGGTTTGATCAAGCTAGTGCTTTTGCCGCGACGGGAACTTATGGCTCCAACGGTCAAGTTCCTCGTCAAAATCATGTTGCTCCACCGGGTTTTCCACCGGTTCAAAATAGGTACAACAATGGGAATAATGGGAATAATTTTAACCGTGGTAACCAAGGGAAATTTAATCAAGGAAATGGGTTTAATGCTAATCAAAACAATCAAGGTTTTCACAATAATCAAAATGATTTGTCAAGCTACATTAAGACGAATGAGGCAAATTTGAAAGCTTTTCAAAATAACATTCAAGGACAAATGGCAACTTTGAAAAATGAGTTTCAAAATATGATTAAAGGGAAAAATAATAAGATTGAGCTTAACCAACAAAGAATTGAACAAAGATTTGAGCAAATGTTAGAGCAAAGTCAATATCGTATCCAACAAAGTATGGAACAAGGTCAAAATAAATTGCTTTCGATGTCTGAATCTTTTATGACCAAACCTTCCTCTTCTTCGGGTGGCTTACCTAGCAACACCATTCCAAACCCGAAGGGTGAGATGAAAGCTATAACCACACGTAGTGGGAAAGCTTTAGACGGACCTTTGCTTCCACATGTGAGTACCTCTCCGGTGAGGGAAGTGGAGCACGAACCCGAGGTGGTTAAAGAAAAGGAAATTCCTATTCCACCGAATGTTGACCAATTGCCTATTCCAGAACCCGAGCTTCCGAAGACTAAACCCACACTACCCTACCCTTCTAGACTTAACCAAGAGAAGCTCTGCGAAAAGCCCAATGCTCAAATGGCTATTCTTTTAGAGATGTTTAAGAATCTTCATATTAATCTTAGTTTCGCGGATCCATTGCTTCACATGCCTAAGTTTGCTTCGACTATTAAGAGATTGATGAACGATAAAGGGAAATTGGTTGAAGTGTCTACATCTTTAGATGCTAATTGTTCTGCGGTTCTTACACAAAAGCTTCCCAAAACGCTTGGAGACCCGGGCAAGTTTTTGATACCATGTGAGTTCCCTAATATGGAAGAATGGTTAGCATTAGCCGATCTTGGCGCTAGCACTAATTTGATGCCTCTTTCCGTGTGGAAAAGGTTATCACTTCCCGAGCTTACACCTACTAAGATGACTCTCGAGCTAGCGGATCGATCGACCACCTTTCCAAAAGGTATAGCCGAGGACGTGTTTGTCAAAGTAGGGAAACTCGTCTTTCCAACGGACTTTGTAGTTTGCGATTATCCTGAAGATTCTCGTGTACCACTAATTTTGGGAAGACCGTTTTTAATGACGGCTAGTTCTATAGTTGACATGAGAGCGGGGAAGTTGACTTTACGTTTTGATGATGAAAGTGTTACACTTGATGTTGGTGATAACTGTAGAATATTGATAACCTATGAATCTATGAAGTGGGTTGATGTTTTCTAGTGAGAGAAACTAGAGAGAGAAAGTGAGAGAAAATATGGAAGATTTTGTTACTATGAATGTGCAAAATCAAACAACAACCAACCCCTTTCCTTAGTGGAAAGGGGTATTTATAGTACCAAGCTAAACATGGGCTTGGGCCGGTCCATGACAAGCCCATGGACCGGTTCTTACTTAAGTTAATAAGTAACTAACAACTATTATCTAACTACGAGCTATTACAACATGAATATTATTGTGGAGTGACCGATACTTCTAATATACGTAAAAACGTATTTCTAACAATCTCCCCCTAAGGGAGGTCACTCCACGTTTACAAAGTTCTAAACCTAGCATACTATACTAAGTCTTCGTTCTTTAGCTCGTAGTCTTTTCTTCTTTTCTTTCTTTTGTTGTGAATATGTTGATTTGATCTTTTTGGCTTTGACTTGAGAGCATTGTTCTTTGGCCTTTCACGTGCGACCTTTGCCTTTCTTGTGAACTTTGCCTCCTCGTGACTTCATGTTCCACACACTTACGTCTTTTTGTTGAATTCTCGAAAGCTTCAGAGTTTGGTACAGCGGAAGACTTCATCTTGAACTTTCTTGAATTTTTGCTGAACTTTGTTGCAAAAGACATAAGCATGTGGGAACGACTTTTACAGGTACACCGCAACACCACCGTCTTCAACAGGTACACAACAACGCCACCGTCTTTAACAGGTACACAGCAACAACACGAATAAAATGGCTTTGAACATTTTATTCTAATTCGGTAGCATTTTACCTCCGGTCGGTGAAGACCGTTGGACGATATTAGATATCGTACCCGTGACGGATAGTTTCAGTTAAGTAACTTCCTGACAGGATTTCGCGGGTAAACCCGTTCTCTTTATTCGACCGTCCAAAGCTGACTGCGAACATAAAGAGTGAATCACTTGGATAAATTATCCTTGTGATTAAAAGCCGTCAATTCATGAAACCTGGAACAAGTGAATTTCAATTAAGATTTTCACCATCGTTGCTTTCCAGTTGTCACGAGCTCAATTCATAAAGAATCTTGCACGTTACCTACCAAGTGCTGTTTGATGTTGACACTAGAAGGATTTCCACTCGTCACTGTGGTCAATAAAGAGTCACTCTGAGTGTTCTGGCAAGATCATATGATAATGCGAAGAGGCCTGGAACGAGTTTAAGTTCAATTAAGAATTAAACCACTGTTACCTTCCAGTTTTTCACAAGATTGGTTCTAAAAGAACCGCACGTGTAACCTACCATGAGCTTGTTTGATGTTGGCTCAAGCAGGATTTCCATCTTCATTGCAATACTTGCGTATTACTCGGATGTTCTGGCAATATTACAGGAATATTGCGTAGGACTCATGAAAATCTCTTACTTTTCACAGTGTGTGAGAAAGCAAGGAATAAATGGAAAGTGTCCTAATGAGACTTTTGATGATCTCTTGGCTCTAGACTCGATTGTGCGTTTTGATTTAGTGAGCGATGGCTGGAGAGGAGTGCCACCTTTTCAATACCAGTCTATTCAGAGTGAATAGACCAATAGATAACGTGTTGATCTCCGTGTGATTAAAACAAATACCTTTTGAGAGATATTTGAGTTAGCTGGGAAGGGTTGTGCATTGCATCACTGGGTCCATGATGTCTTTCTTCAATACCGAGAATCATTAGCAAAAATGACCTCAATAGCATATGTATTGACCCGGTTTCTGCCTAAAGTTGTAAGGAGGGCTTCTTTCTTTACACCCTTTATCTTTACATTTCTTTTTCATTCTTCAACCCCTTCAATGCTTACCAATACGTCATTACTAGCACCTTGTTGTGATTGTTCCAGTGCTAGCTTAAGTACTTGGTCGGCATTCAGCTACGTTCACATTCTTTCTCCATCTTTCCTAGGACTTCTAATTCTATCTAAGGAATTGTCCTTGGGAAGATTCCATCGGCTCTGATGAATCATAGGACTAAACCTATTCCTACCACCCTTTTGTCACCACATCCGTCGTGAATTAAGCGTGTTTTGGGAAGGAATTGCCACCATGAAAAATCATTGAAAATCACCTAAAGTACTTGTGATATTGAAATCAAAAGTTTTGTACCTTAGGTGTTTTGTTCATCAAAAGCGCCCCCCCTTAACACGTGCTTAACACATATTAAGTTGGATTATCATTAAGTCTTTTCATCTTTTAGCCAAGTATCACTTAAGTCTCCTTAATCCCATTTTCTCCCCTTATCCAAAATGTTAACCATTAATATTTGGGATATAGAATGGATTAACCGGTCTTTGGGTAAAAATGAAATCGATGTTTGGCCATAGAACAAGTTATTGCTCCCCCTTAAGTTAATAAGGGATGGTTGTAGTGCTTTAGTATGATATATTTTGAAAGATTTAGAATCTCGTGAGAAATTCTGGAAAAATTATCATACCTTAACACTACAACAAGCCATTAAAGCACATTATTCACAAATATACATATTCACAAATAATACCAATATAGAGTGACCTGAAATGTACGACCCTTTAGATGGATCGTTGCAGTGTCCTGTAGTGCACTCCATATGGTCTACCACCCACAAATCTTTCCAAGCTCCTCACCAATCTACGTTCACGGAGCTTCTGATCGATCTTCTTGATGACATACTTCGCCATCTGCCGGTAACCTGGATGCCAATCCTCCGTCATTTCTGGCAAAGTCCCACCCGAGTTCAGATGCTCCAACTTTTCTCTGACTTGTATAAGAGTACCATCACTATACTTGTGGAGCTCCCCCACCCTCATAAACTTCATCAAACCTCGACTGTTCAAGTAGAAAATGCCGTAATTCGGGACAGAAATGCCGGTATAGGGACATCTTGCTACATGTTGAGGTAACACTTGATTCACAGGACGGGTTAAATTGAGCTTCCTCTGATAGCTTTCGACTCCCAATTGAAGATCTTCAACTCGTGTCTTGATGACAACGCTTCGTGTGAACATACGAAGTGCTGTATTCAAAGCAATGAGGTCCTCACAAGGAATATGTGTCAGTTGATCTCTGGTCATCAGAAGCAGCATATCTTCTATATCCTCAAGGCGAATGATGGAAAAATCTCCCTGCTGAATTTTGTATTCCCTGTCATCCTCCCTTTTCAAACGAATCTCCGTCACATGATAGTAGCCATTCTTGGCTTCAGTTTTCATCCCTAAAATGCTGGAGATGCGGATGTCGGATCTAACCTTGCTTCCAGAATTGACCAAGCAGCAACCCCTGTACGCCCTTCGGACTCGTTCGTCCCAATGAGATGCACCTATGACAGCATACATATCATAATTATGATTTATCTTAGGGACCCAGAGTCGGTTTACCTTTTCCTCGATAAAGGGTATTGTCCCCCAGTTGGCAGCTTTTAGCAATGTCAGGGATGTTGCGTACTTTGATGACCCCTTCAGTAGATACACCAGATCATTGGTGACAAAGAAGTCAAGAGCAATCTGATTATCTTGATCCATTGGAGGTGGAGCTCTTTCTGATTCATGAAGACCTGGCCGTTGAACAGTATTCAGAGCCTTCAGGATCTCCTCGGCATAATATTCGAACTCCATTTGGGTCAACCGGGTTTTGGCGCGAAGTCTTTTATCCTTCAGTACTTTCTTCACCAAAGATGGAGTAACCGAAGTCTTATATTCATGAGCAAGAAATGCACATAAGTCAATCGGACTTCGGATACGAAGATACAAGACCTCTTTGTCGGCATCGGTGATCGGATCATACTGCGCCGCTACCGTGATCCAAGCCTGTGGTGGAGCATTCTCGTCGATCTCCAACGTGTCCTCCCAGTTCCTTGTGCTTGGTTCAGGAATAGTAGATTGTGGGTTTTGTTGCAGAGGAGTGGAGACATGAGCATCTGCTTGTTCAGATTCAGGCATTTCAGCAGTGTCATGGATGGGTGAGTGTTGTGCAGCTTCAGGTTCGGTTACTGATTCTGCAATCACAGGAGTAACAACACAAGAACTAACGGGGTTAGTGGTAACAGGTATTGATGCATGGATAAATGTACCAGGAATAGATGACCCTGTAGTGGCATTCACGTCATGGCGCCACTTCGATCGTCTGGATTCCGTGGATGTAGATTTCTCCTTTGGTGCTGCATCTTTCTTGGATTTGGTGCCAGACTTAACCACTTTCTTTGAGCTGGCGCCCTTATCCCCTTTCTCACGCTGTTCACCTTTATCCGCATTGCTCCCCTTAACACTCTCCTGGTGACCATCACCACCATCATTACCATCATTATCATCATCATCTGCATCCTCATCATCATCATTCTCATCCTCATCCTCATCATCATCTTCATCATCCTTATCATTATCATCATCCTCATCATTCTGATCCTCATCATCCTCATCATCATCATCATTATTATCTTCTTCTTCTTCTTCTTCTTCTTCTTCTTCCTCTTCTCCACCAGTACCCTCTTCTTCCTCACTCTCTTCCCGTTCTTCCTCAGGGAGAATGTGGTAGGGTACCACACTTCCAAATGTTTTGAACAACTTATCATCCTCCATGATAGCATCATTCAATGATTTGTAGAGAGCCCGTTGAATCCTCGATTTATCAAATGATCCAAGTTCCACCATACGAGCCTTAAGGATCTTCTTCAGTTCAAAATCCGTCAAGTCATATGCGATCTTGTAGGCGGCTTCTGAAGGATTAGATGATTTGATCATCAAGTTATCAGCAGCAAGCGTCTTCAAATCATCACGCAGTTTAGGCATTAGGGATTCAACGGAGTCTTTCACTCTCTGCTCAATAGTAGCTTCAAGAGCGTCTTTTTGCTCTTTAAGGTCATCCTTAATAGCTTTAAGTCTCTTAATTCGTGCTTGATGCCTATTTGCTTCATCCTTTTTAACCTGAGCAAGTTCCTCTGCATGAGCTTTACGTGTAGCTTCCATGTCTGCAGCGAACTTGGCAATTAACTCTTCTTGAGCCTTCTTAGATGCTTCTTCACTTTGAGCTCGTCTTTGTAACTCTTGGCGAAGTTCATCCATTTCTCTCTTTTGATTATCCATGTGTTTATCTAACATCTCGGCCATCACTATTGCTGCCATTACAGATGTTGCAGAGCTGCTCTGGGTTGAGGGAATAGGCTCGGTTGTGACTGCGGTGCTAAGGATGGGCTTTGGTGGTGGTGGAGGAAGTGGTGTAGAAACCTGTTTGGTTGGTAAGGGTTGAGTTGGTGGAGGTTGAGTTGTTAAAGGTTGAGTAGATGCCTTTTCAATACCAGCTGAAACAGGGATGGATGGCTCCTTCGAAGTGGAATAATGTTCAGGTGACCCAAACTCATCAACATCATCAGGTTCCATGTACTCATCCTCAACGTCTACTCTTACACCTGAACCACTACCGCCAGTATCTTTCCTGCTCCTTTGAATGGCTATCTTCATTATTTGTTTCTCAGTTTTCTCAAGAGCAGGATCAGCAATATCTTCTTCGTCACGCAGACGCATCTCATCAGCCTTACCCTTTCCTTTCTTACCCTCTGTCTTCTTCTTCTTGGTTTTGGGCTCAGGTAAATCTGCTTGCTTCCTTTTACCTTTGCTTTTAACCGTGGTAGATGAGTCTTCACCTGCTAGAAGGCTTGCTCGTTGATTCTCAATTTCCGTGAGCAAGTTCTTGTAATCATCAGATTCAATAATCTCATCGGTCAGAAGATGACTGGGAATGGGACCAGGAATAACCGTATTCGAATGAGTCTCCTGCCTTAAGTCTACCAAATCATCATCATCTATCATGTGGTGACGACTACCTGCACGCTTGTTAATGGATGCATCGTTTTCCATAAAGTAATGTATGATCAACTTAATAAACCTAGGGTATTGGTAAGTTTTAACTTTACCCTTTGTGTTAGTGAAGAGTTGAAAAGTGAACTCCTCCCACATCAGTGATGCATAATCAATACCCATACCTTTAAACATACCATAAAACATCTTGATGATTGGTGGACGAACAGCATCATATCCAGTTGTTTTGGGTGTTAAACATCGGCTTAGAATCCCAAAAATAGCTTTCCATGGTTGACCAATTTTGGCAGTAGTAAACTCAGACGGGGTTCGTATGTCAAGACATCCAATGGCGGTGAACATCTCCATGATCTGGTCCTTGGTTGGGTTGGGTGAGTATGATGGTAGACCTTTGAGTATCGGTCGAAAGCCAAAGATCTTCCTGAAGTCTGACACAGTAAGCGTCTGCTGCTTGTTGTCCAAGGAAAAGGTGATCTTGTTCGACGTCCTCTCTTTGGTAGCCCAGAACTCGTAAAGATATTCATAGGGCACCGAAGCACTTCTCCTTAGCGCATACTTGAAGTGAGATTTATCAAGCATGGCTGTAGCTACCTTAAAGCCATTATGGGTTGAGTGAGATACTTCCTTCAAACGGAAGTTGTTTGGAACAAACTTTAGAGTCTTGGCTTCAGCAATGGCGGCGGCTCTGTTGTCTTGTAGTTGTTGTACGGTAGGGTTAGTCATCGTCTCTGTTTAAGATAAAACACAAAGGTTGATACAAACAAGTATGAATATCATTATGACTTTAAACCTAAGCATTGTACATATGACATAATCCCTTAAGCTTTGAAACCATTCAAACATCTTCTATTCGGAATAATCACACAATTCGGAATAATAGGTCTATACTGAATATAAGTCCTATGCGGAACATAAGTCTATTCGGAACATATAGCCTATGCGGAAAAACATCCCTATTCTGAATAAAAAGGCTATTCGGAACATTTGGGCTATGCGTAATAAATTCCCCATTCGGAACTTTTGCCCTATTCGGAACTTTTGCCCTATTCGGAACTTTTGCCCTATTCGGAACTTTTGCCCTATTCGGAACTTTTGCCCTATTCGGAACTTTTGCCCTATTCGGAACATTTGCCCTATTCGGAACATTTTCCCTATTCGGAACATTTGCCCTATTCGGAACATTTTGCCCTATTCGGAACATTTGCCCTATTCGGAACTTTTGCCCTATTCGGAACTTTTGCCCTATTCGGAACTTTTGCCCTATTCGGAACTTTTGCCCTATTCGGAACATTTGCCCTATTCGGAACATTTGCCCTATTCGGAACATTTTCCCTATTCGGAACATTTGCCCTATTCGGAACATTTTTCCCTATTCGGAACATTTGCCCTATTCGGAACATTTGCCCTATTCGGAACATTTGCCCTATTCGGAACTTTTGCCCTATGCGGAACTTTGTGCCCTATGCGGAACTTTGTGCCCTATGCGGAAAAACAGTTCTATTCGGAAAAACTGCTTCTATGCGGAAAGTGACAAACAGTTACGATTTTCTAATTGGGCATGAACTCGTTTGATTCAAGTGTTCTAAAGGCCAAATATGTGCAATTAGATCTATTCCGAATACAACCCAAGCAAAACCCCCAATTTAATTAACCCTGATTAAGCAGAAATTTGATTCGTTTGATTTCAATTTAAACAGTTAATTAACTTGTTTTGCATGAAGGATTAAACCGTTTTAGTACCTTTTTGATGATCTTGATCTGATATTGAGATGTTCTTGTTACTTGTTTGTTTGATTTCGTGAGTTTGTGTGGAAGGTTATCAATGGCGGCAAAGAAATAAACAAGAACAGTGAATGGGAATAGTGAGGGGCGGGGTGTTTAGTTTTTTGACTTAGGTCAATTTTTGACTAGGTTCATTAAACATCAGCTTTAGTCCCTCAATTATCTATTCTTTTCCTTTTTATTTCTAACTTTTTCATTTCACTTATCTCTTACACACAACTTAGCAAACGCAATCTATTAGCATTTCTCCAATATCTAAAAGCCATGCCTATCACTTAGAACGAACACAAGTCGTTTTCTAAAGCAAAAACCACTCAATTACCATGTAGCCCTTAATTTTCACAATCACTTTTGAAAATCAATTTAATGACGAAGATGATTTTAATATTTTCTCCCCCTTAAACGATGACCCGTTTTCTATTTAAAGAGTTGTAGTCATTGTTTAAAGAGTCAAATATTGATGATGAAAAACATTTCCCAATTGATATCTTGAAAAAGTTTGATTCGTGGTGTCAATAAGATTTCTCTTATTTTAACAAATTAATGCACTGAGACGTACACAAATTCGTGTTAGACCAAGTTATAAAATAAACTTGATCCCTTTGCATGATTTGGCTTGTAAATCACGCCCGAGAAAATTAATTCCCGTTCTGAGCCAACGTTTTCCAAGGAAATACGTGACTTTAATATGAAAACCGGGTTGCAGTCTGAAATAACTACAAGCCATAATGGGCATGTTTTAAAAATGTACAACTTTTATACGGACTCTATTTATGGCACCGTGTCAATATTGATCGACATTTCTAAGGCCGTAAATATTACCGTACTAAAAGACATGCCCGATTTAAAACGAAAAATATTTTTGGTTTTTCTTGATTTTATAATTTTTATGGTTTTTCTAGGTTTTATATTTTTTATGGTTTTTCTTGGTTTTATATTTTTTATGGTTTTTGTTGGTTTTATATTTTTGTATTTTCTTTTTGTGTTTTATATATTTACTATAATATACATGATCACAACCAAAGGATACTCTGAATAGTTTACCACGACTATTCAGCTGATTCTTCTGCCAACTCTTTGAGAGTCGCTGGGGTGAATGATTTCATGCCAAGCTTGTCGATCAAAAACTCGATTCGTCCTCGATCTAAGGCTTTGGTGAACATATCCGCCAGCTGGTACTCAGTAGTGACAAAATACAGCTCGATCACTCCGTTCTCCACCTGCTCCTTAATGAAATGGTAGCGAATGTCTATGTGCTTGGCCCGGGAGTGTTGAACATAGTTGCAGCAAAGGGCAATGGCGCTCTTGTTGTCACAATACATCGGGATTTTGTTAAATCCAAGACCGTAGTCAGTTAATTGTGATCTCATCCAGAGGACTTGAGCACAACAACCGGACATGGCGATGTATTCAGCCTCCGTGCTTGATATTGCAGCGCTTTTCTGCCTTTTTGAAGACCAACTGATCAACCTATCTCCAAGGAGTTGCACAGATCCAGAAGTGCTACGCCTCGTGTCTTGACATCCAGCATGATCGGCATCTGCGTATGATATTAAAGCAATCGAGGAATCTTTCGGATACCATAGACCACGATGAAGTGTTCCTTTTAGATACCGAAAGATCCTTTTCACAACATGTAGGTGCTTTTCGGTAGGCCGAGCCTGATACCGGGCACACATGCATACAGCAAATTGCAAATCAGGCCTGCTAGCAGTCAGATAGAGAAGGGTGCCGATCATTCCACGGTAAAGTTTCGGATCGACAATAATCCCATCCCTATCTTCATCTAACTTGGATTTCTCCACCATTGGAGTGTCTACGGGGTCACAATTCTCAAAGTTATATTTCTTAAGAGATTCTAGAGCATATTTGGATTGATTAATAAAGATGCCTCTGGGATTCTGAGAAATCTGTAATCCTAAGAAAAATGAAATTTTTCCCATCATCGACATCTGAAAGCGTGTGGACATTATCTTCTCAAATTGTTTAGACAATTCTATGTTAGTGGCAGCAAAAATTATATCATCAACATAAATTTGTACCAGAAGCATGTCGTTGCCGTCCTTGAGAGTGAATAGAGTGGGGTCCACTTTGCCTTTGGAGAAGCCTTCCGACATGAGATATGTTGACAGGAGATCATACCACGCGCGTGGTGCTTGTTTCAACCCATAGAGAGCCTTCTTAAGCTTGTACACGTGATTAGGAGACTCCGTACTGACGAACCCATCCGGTTGACTAACATAAACCTCTTCCCTTAGTTCACCGTTCAAAAATGCCGTCTTCACATCCATTTGATAGACGATCATGTTCATATGAGCAGCAAACGCAAGGAATAGTCTAATCGCCTCCAATCTAGCCACAGGAGCAAAAGATTCCTCAAAGTCTATACCCAAGGCTTGTTTATATCCTCTAGCGACCAATCTTGCTTTATTCTTCAATACCGCACCCATCTCATCAAGTTTAACCTTATAAACCCATAACAAAGTAAGGATGTTAACCTTGTCAGGGCGAGGAACCAATTCCCATACTTCTAGTCGTTTGAATTCATTGAGTTCCTCCTGCATAGCTTCGATCCAAGATGATTGGGTCATAGCCTGCTGCCAATTTTTGGGTTCAACTTCAGAGAGAAATGCATCAAAGTAACAATAAAGTGCACTCTCTTGTAATTGATGGCGCGTAGAGACTGGTCGATCTAGATCTCCAATAACATTCCTAATTGGGTGATCTTTTGTCCATTTAGTGCTATGGTTTTCAATCCTAGGTGGTCTGGAGTGAACAATAGAAGGAGCTTCTTCTGAAGTAGACGCGGCTGAAGGGTTTTCAGGGATCGCTACACCAAAGAAAGGAAGCTCTTGCAAGTGAGCATATTCCAAGTCGTGATCAGTAGAATCCTCTTCCACATCATTAGGCACAAGTAGGGGTGATGATTCAGGTGTAGTTTGAGAATCACTTGGTGAAGGTGCATCCGGTTCAATGTGAATTGTAGATGCATTAGATAAAGGTTCATTAACTTGAGCAACCACTTCAGGTATTGGAGCAATTACTACAGGTGCTGGAACTTCATCAGTCGGGGGATCGAAAAATTCATCAAACAACGGTTGAAACAGTTG
This sequence comes from Glebionis coronaria, assembly GCA_025667525.1. Lineage (NCBI taxonomy): Eukaryota > Viridiplantae > Streptophyta > Magnoliopsida > Asterales > Asteraceae > Glebionis > Glebionis coronaria. The sequence goes on along the minus strand of CM046875.1, from coordinate 120,324,161 downwards.
ATCCCACTCGGGCCTTGATGGTGGTAAAAATGATGTAGAAGTAGGATTGTTGGGAACTAATCCGGAACTTATAGCACCGGGTCCCATCTCATGAAGCGCGGGTTCAGAGCTGTGTTGCTCAGAAGCCATCGCTGTCAGCTCGTCGAAATCTGCGTCCATAGTTTCTACAATCTTGCCAAGACGACGGTTATAGATTCGGTATGCTCTTTTGGACGGTGAGTAACCAATGAAAATACCTATATCGGCTTTTGGTTGAAGCTTACCCAAGTTCTCACTATTGATGTTTGGATAACACAGAGCACCAAACACATGGAAAAATGAAACATCGGGTTTGCGGTCATGTAGAAGCTCATAAGGTGTTTTTCCATGGCGTTTCCGAATGATAGAACGGTTTTGGGTGAAACATGCAGTAGAAATAGCCTCTGCCCACAAGAACAATGGAGCGTTCGCATAAATAAGCATGGTCCTAGCAGCTTCCATAAGTGTGCGATTTCGTCTTTCAACGACACCGTTTTGTTGTGGAGTGCGTGCAGCGGATGTTTCATGTGATATACCAACTCCTTCATAATAATCACGAAGAGTCTGGTTGACGAACTCTGTACCATTGTCTGTACGAATACGGCGGACAGTGGTATTCAAACGTACCTGAATGAACTTCAGAAAAGTGATGATAGCCTTCGGTGCTTCATCCTTTGTACGTAGAAATCTAACCCATGTAAACCTGGAAAAATCATCCACAATGACGAGAATGAATTTCTTACCGCTCACACTTTCAGTTCTCATCGGCCCACAAAGATCCATATGCAAAAGATGAAGTTTTTCTTGATTGGTGTCTTCAGCTTTGGGCTTGTAAGATTTCTTGGTGCTTTTCCCTCTTGAACACGCGGAACATAAATGGTCCTTGTGAAATTTAAGCTTTGGAAGACCACGAACTAACTCGTTTTTAGCCAGATGATTGATAGCATCAAAATTAAGATGGGATAATCTGCGATGCCATAACCATGACTTGGTCTTGGATGCTTTAGAGAGAAGACATACTGGAGAGGCGGCCATCATATCTTGTAGAGACAACGTATAAAGATTTGCACCACGAGATCCCTTCAACAAATCTTTTCCTTCCAAGTTGCGGATGAAACAAGTGTGTTGTCGAAAAGCAACCTCAAGGTTGGAATCACAAAACTGTCCTACTGAGAATAAATTATGACCAAGACCTTCGACATAGTATACCCTAGAAATCGTCATGTTTCCAATATGATATTCACCATACCCCATAATCTTTGCTATATGATCATTCCCAAATTTAACCGTACCAAGAAACTTGCTGACGATATTTCGGAGCATCGAGCGATTTCCGGTCATATGTTTTGAACAACCGGAGTCCAAATACCACAGGATGATTTGGACCACCTGAAAATATCACCACACAAAGACAATGTAGAGGTATCGGAATCTGAGTGTTCCTTGTTATTAGCAGGTACAGATTTAACAATCTTAGATTTGCTAACTCTAGGTTTCTTAGATTTCCTAGCCTTCTTCTTCTTAATTGGTGGTGTAGATTCTAATTGGCTCAAATCCTGAGGTATTTCTACACTGATAGGCACTATAGTGGGAGCTGACCTAATTAAAGGGCGCTGTTTCCATACTTGAGTGCGAGTGTTCCTAACTAAAGGACGCTCAGACCTAACCTCAATGGATGCATTCCTAGTTAAAGGGCACATTTTACCATCTAGTGTAAAGGTCCTACCAGTGGGACGCCATTGCCAGCCAACTTGGGCACGAGTTCTACCCGTTGGCTTCCATTCAAGACCATTCTTAATAGCATTCATTTCATTAACGTGATCAATCAGACACAAATCATGACGCTGTGAAAACATACATTCATTACAATTCCAACAATTTAAATCAGAATTCACGAATGGTTTAGGCTGCTACACAGGCGCAGAGCTTTTAGTCTTAACATGATTCGTTTTATTTAAAACTGAACTAGCATTCCTATTGTGGACTTCTACTTTCTTCTTTGTGGCACTACTAGTGGAGGGCTTGATCTTAGCTTTCTTGAGTGGCGATCCTTTAGCCTTAGTAGTCTCTTTTAATCCTGTAGAAGGCAAATTGGGAACATTAGCAGCAGATTTTAAAGGTGTCTTACTTGATTGTGCCAATGACGGTTTCGCTCCTGGAGTCTTATTAAATGGAGTGACAGCAATGGGCCTATTATTAAGTAGTGCAGAACCTGGTGTACCTATGTATTGCAAATAAGCCAAGCAATATTGAACTCGCTTAACATATTCATGAGCCGAATAATAGTCGCTACTTGAGGGATCTAAGGCATAAAGATCGTCTAAAATATCCCTAAGAAGATCGACATGCTTAATGGCATTCCTCATATAATCATTATAGGTAAGCTGGTTTCTCTTATGAAGCGGATTCTTATAAAGCACTACTGACTTGGTTGTTGGAGCACTAGTGGACGGTGCAGAGTCGGTAGCTAAGTTATCAACAACTTCTTGTCGGGTGAGAAGAAGTGTCTCCTTTAACTCAGCCAAAACCATATTTTTGTCTATGAGCAGGATGTTCAAGTCAGAGATTTCTTCGCACTTTTGGTTCAGTTGTTCAACATAATATTGTTGCTGTGCCGCATTAAAAGTGAAGCGTTCTTCTAGTGAACCATAAAGAGCGGATAGTCCCTGCCTTGTCCGATCCATCTCCCCTAGAACAGTTGATAGTCTAATTTCTAAGACCTGGTTTTTAGACTCTGCAGCCTCTAGTTCCATTCTTAATGTTTCCTTTGATGATACCTCTCTCTTCAATCTCATGATTTCTTCCTCTAATGTCTTAACAATTGCAATCATCTTGTCACTATTCTCAACACCGTTTTCACAAACATTTGATATCAAAAGATTTTCATTTTGATTTTGTTGTTTTAATTCTAAAGATATACAATGTTGTTCTAGTTGATTAAAGCGTTGTGAAAGTAAATTGTAAGAATCTTGTAGCTTTAAAAACTCAGCGTTAGATTCGTGACAAGAATGATTTTCTACCTTATTTACACTATCAGCAACATTTACAGAAAGATTACAAACATCATCACAAATATCCTCACAAATATTCACAGCATCACAGTTAATCACAGCAGATGTAAGCTCATTCGAATAATTAACATTTACAGTAGTAAGCACATCACACGAGATTACTTCAGACAAGAATCGGTCATATTCGGTTAAAATCTTTTCTTTTTCAATTAGTTGTAGTTCGTAAGCGGTGTCCATTTCATAAAACACTTTTTGAACTTCACCAATTTCAAACTGAAGATTTTCCTTAAGAGATGCAAAACTTCCTTTTAGACTTTCGACAAACGGATTGATCTTAGTTTTAAACACCTTGTTCATGTGTTCGAAAGCCCATTCTCCGGCGTTTAAGCCATTTGAAGTCGTACATTCCAAAATGACCTTGTCAAAGTTAGTAAAGTATCGGTTAATCTCTTTCAAGTTTAACCATACAGTGCTAACAGGTGGAAGATTCTTTGGAATTTCCTTAGGATCTTCCATGTTGACAAGTGTAGGAAATGTACTAGGGCTTCTCTATCATGTAGGTTGGTGCTGTAATAAGATCTTTATCCATATGGAAGCGAACTCTAAAATCAGTTTTAGCAAGCTCCTTATTCATTTTAAAATAATCACAATCGGGATATTTTGCAGAATTGTATGACCGATCCTCATCAACTAGATCCTTACTTGTTCGATCATTGGGAAAAACAATCGGGTCTAAAGCCAATCCTAATTGAGTTGCATTATAAAGTCTAGGACTATGTCTTAAAGCTTGTTTTGCATACTGTGGATTAGGGGGAAGGCCTTTTAGACGTGATAAGTTAAATTCTCTAAATGAAGCATCAAATAAGTGAACTAGTTGCGAAGCAGCGTATTGTCTTAAAAGAAAGTAATCTAGACTTCTAATCTTATTAGTGGCATTAATCTCCATTTCATTTTTCTTAGATTCGAGTAATTCAAAATCAGTTTGAAGTTTTTGAAAATTAGTGACCACTAACTCCTTTTCTTTAAGTTCATTAGACAGATTTGCTCTTAAGTTTTCGATCTCTTGCAAGTGACCCATTTGTTTGTTTCTAAAATGATCATATTCGAGATTCGTGAGAGCACTAGACGAAGGCACTAATTCCAAAGTTTGTACTTTCTCATTGCTTAAGGCAAGCTCATCAGACAAATTCTTATTCTTAGCTAAGGTTTCTAAGAGTGCAGCATTCATTTGGCTAAGTAATGTAGCAGGAACCATGACCAAATCTTGTTGAGCAGGAGTAGGCGTATGCGAACTGGGTCCCGGTTGTGATTCACTCAAAGTCTGGGGACTCACATTGATATTGCTATCATTGTTTGTCTCCTCGTTTGAAGGACTCACCACCGAAGATTTATTCGAATCAGCACTCTCTTGCACAACTTGATGTGGTTGAATACTAGCATCAATGGCATTATCGGTGTTATTAATAAGTACCTCAGATCTCTTATCTGGCCCTAAGCTGGAGATAGTTGCCATGAGAGCAGCCTTTGCAGTTTGAAAGTCATCACAGTCGGAGTCATACGCATCAAGATCATCGGCTTGGTAAGCTGCATTCTGCGTAGTGACAACGTCTTGTTCAGCAATCCCTGGGTCAGCAAGAAATGCAAGCTCCTCTTCATCAAGTTCCCTTCCTTGCGCCTGAGCATTTACCAGATAAATCTTTTCTGCAAACCACTGTCCATCCCTTCTCCTCTTGGGTTTCTTACAATCCCTGGACATATGACCCTCTTCCTTGCAGTTGTAGCATGTAATCATTCTCAACTTGCCTGTATTAGCCCGTGGAGGATTGTTGACCATTGGAGCAGGAGCAGAATTGATCGTGCGAGCATTGGTTGATGTGGAAGGTCTCCCCTGATATGGTTGAATTGGCTGAACCATCACCCTGCCATTCTCAATTGTAGCTTGTTGACGAGAATTGGATGAATTCCTCAACTGATTGTTGGTAGGAGCTGATCCTCTGTATCCTCGTTTGCTTAAAGTTCTTGTGAGATATGCAGACATAGTAGTTAGCACTTCAACTGGGTCAGCTCCTTGTTGGAAAACAGGAACAGGGACTTCTTCATCATCACAATACAGTGCTTGATCTGGATGAGCTGCATAATCAGTAGAAGGAATACTCATTTGATCAGGGTAGCTTGTTGGATATGCTGCATTCTCTTGATAAGACGAATATGAAGGCTGAGCATAAGGTGCAACATTTGCTGGATGATGTTGTGAAGCAAACTGTGGTGAAGGTGCATTGAACCGATATTGTTGCTGATGTGAGGTGGGAGGTTGTGGCAAAATCGAGTATTGTGGAAAAGTTGGTGTTATGTAAGGTGATGGATGATAGGCTTGATGTCCCAAAATATAAGGTGTGTTGTTGTGTGACAAGCTTGGTTGATTCGCCATCAAAGCTAAGGAATCTGGGTGCATACCGCGAGGAGAACGGTGCATAATCACATGCTTCTCATGTTGCTGAAGAAAAGCATAAATTTGATCTAAGTTGCACTTATGCAAATCCCGGGTTAACTTCACATCGGTAATATACTCACCCCATTCAGCTTGAGGTAAAGTATTCAAGAACTTGGTGTTAACCTGGAATGGAGCAATTACAAGATTGTATACATTCAGATCATTCATTAGAGTAGTGAATCTGAAGTAATAATCGTGTAGTGTTTCTCCTGGGCTGTACGTGAATCTATCAAACAAATCATACAGCTGACACTCCCTTTCTTGTTTGGTGAGAGACGTGCCTTGTAGCAACACCTTAAGACGTTCCCATAAATCCTTTGCCACTGTATACTGACTTACCATCCTATAAATATCATGGGGAAGAGCTTGGAGAATCGTTTGAAGAGCTTTTTCATCTGCATCTGCAACAAGTTGTTGAGCTGGAGTGAGTTCTTCAAATTCTCTTGGTCGAGTCACGTCGTCAACCACAATGGTACCATAGTCGAGTGGACCATTCAAAATCGATTTGACCATAAGCCTTCCGTATGTCGGTTTCCCCTTTAGATATTGCATCATTCGACCTTGCCATGCCTCAAACACCTCTTTAATAAGCATCGGTGGACGACTATCAGTCCCCGTTATGATCGAGATATCCGTAAGAGATGTCATCTGAGGCATCAATGAACTTGGATTCATTGTGATCACTTAACAGACTCAAAGATTATCGTTTGATCGAGCAGTGAAGAAAGGTTGAGAATTTGTGTTGTGTTGGTTGAACTCAAGATTAAATCCACTAAAGATCGTCGAAAAAACTCAAATACCCCTTGAACTTGCTTATACGGAATAACCCAAACTCAGAATAAACCCTTATTCGGAATAATGCCTATTCGGAATAATCCTATGCTGAAAATACCCTATTCGGAATAAACTCTATGCAGAATAACCCTTATGCGGAAAATCCCCTATGCGGAATATTTTCTTCAATTCGGAATATCTTGGCAATTTGGCTTATTCGGAAAAAGATCTCCTATTCGGAATGATGGACAATTCGGAATATTTCTCCTATTCGGAAAAATTTTGGCTATTCGGAAAATTGGTGTCTATTCGGAAAGAATTTTGGCTATTCGGAAAATTGGTGTCTATTCGGAAAAATTGGCTATTCGGAAAGTTTTTGCTATTCGGAAAAAACGGCTATTCGGAAAAAAATTCTTCTACTCGGAAAAATTCTTCTATTCGGAAACTTCTGCTATTCGGAATATTCTCCTATTCGGAACCCCTATTCGGAATAAACCTTCTATACTGAAAATCCTCCCTATTCGGAATCCCTATTCGGAAAATTCTGGAAAAATTGTTTCCGAGACTTAAAAAGTAGCTATTAACTCCGATTTTTGATCCAAAACCACAAAAAGTTTTATGATTTTTACCAAAATAAGCTAAACCCAATCCTTATCAATCAATCCCAATAACAAAAACACCAAAAATAACAAGATTCAAGATTGATTTTTTCTAAAGATCACTAATTGATTCAAAAACTAAAAAAGCAACACAATCCTTACCTTAAATCACCCCATAGCTCTTGATACCAAATGTAGAATATTGATAACCTATGAATCTATGAAGTGGGTTGATGTTTTCTAGTGAGAGAAACTAGAGAGAGAAAGTGAGAGAAAATATGGAAGATTTTGTTACTATGAATGTGCAAAATCAAACAACAACCAACCCCTTTCCTTAGTGGAAAGGGGTATTTATAGTACCAAGCTAAACATGGGCTTGGGCCGGTCCATGACAAGCCCATGGACCGGTTCTTACTTAAGTTAATAAGTAACTAACAACTATTATCTAACTACGAGCTATTACAACATGAATATTATTGTGGAGTGACCGATACTTCTAATATACGTAAAAACGTATTTCTAACAATAACACTAAATATTTTTCCAAGTATTACGAGGAGTCAATTAATCAAATCAATGTGATGGATGTTACTTGTGAAGAATATTCTCAAGAAGTGCTTCGATTCTCGGCTAATTCCAAAAGTGGCAATCCTTCTTTATCGGATCCTATTATTGCCCTTTCGTCTCCACCCCTTACTCCATTTGGGGCTAGTGATTTTATCTTGGAGGAGGTGGATGCTTTTCTTAGCACACCGGATTTGCTATCTACATATGATGAGGATTATCATGATATAGAGGGAGATATCGATTTACTTGAAGCCTTTTTGAATGAAGATCCTTATGAATCGCTACCTATGGATTTAAAAGTTGTGAATGAAAATGAGACTAAAGTGAAAACATCTATTGAGGAAGCACCCAAATTAGAACTTAAGGAACTTCCTACTCATTTGGAGTATGCTTTTCTTGAAGGAACGGATAATTTACCGGTGATTATTGCTAAGGGATTAAAGGAAAATGAAAAGGATGAACTTATTAAAGTGCTTAAGAAACATAAACGGGCCATTGCATGGAAAATCTCCGACATTAAGGGAATAGATCCAAATTTGTACTCATAAAATTCTAATGGAGGATGATTATAAACCCGCTATCCAAAATCAAAGAAGGGTCAATCCAAAGATTCATGAGGTGATCAAAAAGGAAGTCACTAAACTTCTAGACGCTGGAATGATCTACCCTATCTCGGATAGTCCATGGGTTAGCCCCGTGCATTGTGTTCCAAAGAAAGGAGGAATGACGGTTGTTACTAATGAGGATAATGAATTGATTCCTACTAGACTTGTGACCGGTTGGCGTGTTTGTATTGACTATAGGAAACTTAATGACGCCACTAGGAAAGATCATTTTCCATTACCTTTTTATGGATCAAATGTTAGAGAGACTAGCGGGGAATGAATTCTATTGCTTTTTGGATGGATTTTCCGGCTATTTCCAAATCCCGATTGACCCTCGTGATCAAGAAAAGACCACATTCACTTGTCCTTATGGAACATTTGCTTATCGTCGCATGCCTTTTGGACTATGCAATGCTCCGGGGACGTTCCAAAGGTGTATGATGGCCATTTTCCATGATATGATCGAGAAAACCATGGAAGTCTTCATGGATGACTTTTCGGTTTTTGGGGAATCTTTCACTTCATGTCTCTCTAACCTTGAAAGAATGTTGCAACGTTGTGAGGAAACGAATCTTGTGCTTAATTATGAAAAATGTCACTTCATGTGCAAAGAGGGAATTGTGTTAGGACATAAGATCTCTAAGGCCGGTATTGAGGTTGATAGGGCTAAAATCGACGTGATTGCCAAATTATCTCCACCAACCACCGTTAAGGGAGTTAGGAGTTTTCTCGGCCATGCCGGCTTCTATAGACGTTTTATACAAGACTTCTCTAAGATAGCTCGGCCTATGACCCATCTTTTGGAAAAAGAGACTCCTTTCATCTTTTCGGATGAGTGTATTCAAGCCTTTGAGATGCTTAAAAAGAAATTAACCAAATCTCCAATCTTGGTTGCTCCGGATTGGGACCTACCTTTTGAAATTATGTGTGATGCTAGTGATTATGCTGTAGGTGCGGTTTTGGGGCAACGTAAGTCAAAACATTTCTTGCCTATACACTATGCAAGTAAGACTATGACGGATGCTCAAACAAAGTATACTACAACGGAAAAGGAGTTTCTTGCCGTTGTGTATGCTTTTGAAAAGTTTAGACCATATCTCATCTTGTCTCAAACCATATTGTATACGGACCACTCAGCTATCAAATATCTTCTTAATAAACAAGATGCTAAGCCGAGGTTGCTCCGGTAGATTCTCCTCCTTCAAAAATTTAATGTCAAAATTCTAGACAAAAAAAGGAGCCGAGAATCTCGCGACCGATCATTTATCTCGACTTGAGAATCCTCACCAAAGCGATCGAGAGAACAAGGAAATCAATGAAACATTTCCTCTCGAGACGCTTGGTATGATTGCTTTTCGTGGTGATGATAGTACCCCATGGTTTGCGGACATCGCAAATTACCATGCGGGGAAGTTTGTGATCAAGGGTATGTCGTCCCAACAAAAATGAAAGTTTTTCAAGGATATATCCTACTACTTTTGGGACGACCCCTATTTGTTTCGTGTGTGCGCGGATCAAGTGATTCGTAGGTGCGTGTTTTGCAAAGAAGCTCAAGATATCCTTAAATCTTGTCATGAAGGACCCACCGGGGGACATCATGGTGCCAACGCCACCGCGAAGAAAGTCTTTGATGCCGATTCTTTTGGCCTTCCATATATCGTGATGCCCAAGACTTGATCAAGACTTGTGATGCTTGTCAACGTCAAGGGAAGAACTCACAAAGGGATGAAATACCTCAAAACATTATCCAAGTTTGTGAAATCTTTGACATGTGGGGGATCGATTTTATGGGGCCATTTCCATCTTTGAAAGGAAATAAATACATTCTCGTAGCCGTGGATTATTTGTCTAAATGGGTCAAAGCTAAGGCTTTGCCCACGAATGATGCTCGAGTTGTGGTGAACTTTTTGAAACAACTCTTTGCTAGGTTTGGAACTCCGCGGGCTATTATAAGTGATCGTGGGACCTATTTTTGTAATGAACAATTTGAAAAAGTTCTAAAGAAATATGGTGTCACTCATCGACTTTCTACGGCTTATCACCCTCAAACGAGTGGTCAAGTGGAGGTTTCAAACCGAGCTCTTAAAATGATTTTGGAGCGTTCTATCGGAGAGAATCGTAATTCATGGTCGGATAAATTGGACGATGCATTGTGGGCTTTCCGTACGGCTTAAAAGACACCAATTGGTTGTACACCATTTAGGTTGGTCTACGGAAAAGCATGCCACTTGCCAATTGAACTCGAACATAAGGCGTATTGGGCTCTTAAGCATTGTAACTTTGATTTGAGGACCGCGGGTGATCATCGCAAGGTTCAGTTGAATGAACTAAGTGAATTAAAGGATCAAGCTTATGAAAATTCTTTGATCTATAAAGAGAAGACTAAGAGGATTCATGACTCAAAGATCAAAAATCGCATTTTCAATGTTGGTGATCAAGTCCTCTTATTCAACTCTAGACTTCAGATTTTCTCAGGCAAGCTTAAATCTCGTTGGTCCGGACCATTCACCGTTTCACAAGTTTTTCCTTATGGCACCGTTGAGCTAGCTCAAAAAGACGGGCCTAACTTTAAGGTGAATGGTCATCGTGTGAAACATTACTTTGGAGGGGACATACCTACGGAGGTTGTCCCGGATCTTCAAACTTTCCCTAAGGACCAATGAATGCGGGGATCGAGTCGAGCTTATGACTCGGTGAACAAAAACGAGGTGCCTTGTGGGGGAGTCCCATACATTCTATCTTCTTTCTATTTTCTAACACTAATAAGGCTTGATCTTTCAAGCTCGTGCTCGTGTTTTGTTGTGTTGTGAATCTTAGGTATGACCCCAATCATTGAAGACTCCCGTGTTTGGTTTTTGTCGGTCCACTTGATCTTCCATTCTTTGAATGCTAAAAAGGGGCACACTTTTTATTCTTTGATTTTTATCGACTAACATTTTATCTTGAGGCATAATTAATAAACGGCTTATAGATTTGCGTGCTCTTTCCATGTTAGGATTTTGCATTAGACTCTTCGTGTTTTAGCAAGGGGGTGTTACTCTTGAGCTAAGAAACATTGAGGACGATGTTTGGTTTTAGCATGGGGGAGTCAATCGATATAATCGCTTGCTATTGCTTTTGTCGTGTCTAAACATAATTGTTTTTCTCATTTTTCATAAAAATTTTATTTTTTTTAAATTTTTAGTGTTATTTTAAGTTTTAATAAAGAAAATAAGTGCTTTTGACACAAATGTAGGCTTTTCGTTGGTGAAAATTAAAATAGTTTTTGACTCGACTTGGTTTTTACCTTAGCTTTTCCTTAACGTATTTAAATTAAGTTTTGCTAGGGTTTTATATAGGGAGCTTTAAAACGCGAAAGTCTTAATTCGTACATGTTAAGAACAAGAACTTTTCGCAAGCTCCTATAATTGATCCTAGAAAGTCGTTTACCAAGGGAACTTTAAAACGCAAATTCTAAAACTTGAAAAAGTCTAAGAAGATGCAAGATCCTATAGATGACTTGAAAACCCAAAACTTTGATTTAATAGGCTAAGTATCTATTGATTTCACATTTTTGAAATTTTACAATATGGAGAACAAGAGATGATAGAGTTCAATCATAAGTTTCCAAGGTTAATTCTTCTTTGTGCAAGTATTTTTGTGTTTGATTTAATCTCCTCGTATTTACTTTCCACGCTTGAATAATAATTGCTTAATAAATGAAGTTTTTAGCGATTTAGGCTTAATATCTTAACTCGTAGCTCCTTCTTTTTCTTCCCTTGTAATTAAAGTGAGAACACCTTAAGGGTGTCAGTGTCATGTACTTTTGATCATGGGATTGCGGAAATTTGGCTTACTATAAATATCATATTAATAAAGAAGAATAAATAAAAACATGTTCTCTAGGAGCCTTCGGGTGGGTCATGTAGCACTAACCATGTCATTAGAGCCTTAGGGTGTATGGAAAGGGGACGTGTTGAATAAAAATTGCTTCATCATCATGAGCCATAAGGTGGGATGGTGATGTCAATTCCCTTATTTTTGTCCAAGGAGCCTTCGGGTGTGGATTTTAAATAAGGAGCACAATTGCATCTTAAAGAGCCGCAAGGTGTTATGATGTAGTTGTTGCTAACTCCATTAATAAGGTCATAAATTCATAATTGACTTTGGAGGTTTTTATTTTTGCTTTTAAGTAGCCATATTAGCCAAATTTCGGGTCCGGGGATTTATTCCTAAATCGTGTTAAGTTATCCTTGATGTGGGCTTTCTTTAGTGACAACGGTTTTTGAAGTCGAGGTTAGGTTTTGAGTGTTGAGTTTACACCGTTCTTGTCTTCATTTTTGGACTAATAAATATCAAATAAAGTCAAATGAGCCTTTGGGTGAATGACAAATAAAATATAGAGATACAATTAGGAATAATAGGAGATTGAGTTTAACACAAATTACTTGTATGAGTTGGTTTAATTTTGGGGCTTATGATTGACAATGATCTTGTTTTTGCACTTGGCTTGGAAAAGTGAAAAGTCGGGGACGATGAATCTATTTGAGTTTTATGATCCTAAAAGTTATTTTTCAAATAATGAAAGCTATACATTATGTCTTTGCAAAATAAAATTTCAAAAGTTGAATAAAAGTGTAGTTAGTATTTTATTTTATCATTGCGTGAGGACACGGCAATAGTTTAGCATGGGGGATTTTGATATGAGTGTAATTACTCATATCATTTGTACCTAAAAACGGACTTAAAATGGATAAAACATATGAAAATAGCTTCGTATATGCTTGTTTTGTTTGTTTCATGTGTGTAGGTACGAAGATCACAAAAACCGGCGAAAACGGCACGAGTTTGAAGAAAAAGATCAAAAAAGCCGATAACAAGTCGTTTTACTCGCGGATTTATCAAGTTGACGACAAGTGGAGCCCACATTTGGGAAAATGGGCTCTAAAGCCCATTTGAAATTCAAGAGAATATTATTATTATTCATAAAACCCACATGTGATAAACGGATGGAGTTTGTATGGGCCAAAAGCCCAAATAAGTGAAAATTATGGACGAATGGAGTAAACTTGGGCTTTTTTGTTACTACTCGTTTGGTCAAAATGAGTTACAAAGTTAATAAACGTTTTATATACTTATTAACCCACACACCTCACAATTCACACGTTTTTCAACTCACACACACAATAAAATAATAACCATTGTCGATAACTCCTATGTATCCTTTTCTCTACCAACCCAAAACCTGTAAAAAAAGTACTATTCACCAAACCCTAATCCATTAAATCACCAAATAAATTAGGGGTTTTGATGTATTCGTGTGATTCACACGCGTGTTAAATAAATCCCCATATTTTCGGATGTGAAGAGTGGAAGAGCGTGGCTACGTGGCAGCTATTCATTGGCAGAAACAACACACCACTCCTCAATCCACCAATAAGAGGAGGCCAAATCAGCATTCAAGAAACACAAGTAGCACAAAAGTATGCCACGCTGGCGATCTGTGTGAAGGTGAGTGATTTTCCACCTTTGGATCAAAACAAACAAGAAAGAGAAAGATTTATGCTTCATCAACGGCTGAAAACATTCTTCATCAACCACCCAACACCCTCTCTTCAGCTATAAAGACCTCATTTTTATTCATGTAATTCATCCCTTTCTTTACTTTATCGTTATAATGGTAGTTTTTAGATTAAATTGTAATTTCCTTTTTCTTTAGTGTTGTAATAAATTGTTTGATGAAATAAAAGTTTACTTTTAGTCTCGAAATTATTTGCCTGCGTTTGTTTAAATTTTTATGCAATTTAATTCTAATAATAACTATTATCTATAACTGAGGAATAGTCATTTAAGCTAAATCAATAGCTTAAGTGAAAATTTGAGTAAGATTTGGGATATACCCGATTTATCCCACTGATAAATTGGGTTTTAAACAAAAGCTACTGGTCCGAATTTGTTTGATGTTTAAGCTGTTGTCATGATTTGATTGGTGGTTCATGGTTCGGGTAATGTTGATGGTGGTTCGAATGAAGCTGTCTTATGGTGTTTTCGTTTCGGATCTAAGGTAGCACAGCGCTAACCTTCTTCACAACGGTTTTCTACAAAAGGTTTTAAGTTTTTTTTAGTTTCATGTTAATTAACTGCTCTTTCTTATAAATCTGTTTATGTTGATTTAAAGTATTGATGTTATTTGTTTTTGAAATGAAGTTATGAATCTGTTATGGATCTGATAATGATAATAATTTCATAGTTAAGTTTAAGAATATGTTTAGTTTGATAAATCCTCTTGGTTTTGATGTTAGATCTGTATCGACATGAAATCATGGATAGATTTTCAGTTGCATTGGCTATATTGTTCTATTATCTGTGAGTTTGCTTGGGATAGTTTGAATCATTGTGTTGAATTTTTGTTAACTGGATTGTGATAATAATGAGTTAATAAAGATTCCGATGTGAAGTATTTAACTTAAATCTGCTCTGTGTTATTGTTGATTTAGTCTGCTGAATTGTCTTGTGAAGTTAGGGTTGATCGCAACGTTTGGTTTGACTTTGTGATTAACTGAAAGTGTTATTTGTGATTCGATATGTGCATCTTTCTGATATAGTTGTTATGTAGATTAATGTTAATGGTTATCTGATTTAGAGTTATCTAGTTGCTGAGTATACAAGTCTACTTGTTTTGTTAAAATTTATCTGAGTTTGTCAATATCTTTTGAATTTGATTTGAGTTTCTGTTGGATTCATGCTTTGATGGTATAATATGCTTGCTGATAGTTTTACTGTATTTTGTTGATTCTTTAAAGCTATCAGATTCTACTAATCTGATAGTTCACTACTGATATACTTATCAGCATTCACAAAGTTTTAAAAAAAAACATATATCACAAAAACGTCCCTTGTTGGACTCGAACCCGTGACCTCACGGATGAACACCCAACGTGTTTACCATCTTAGCTGCAAGCTCTTTTGATTTTTCTTTCTTTTACTTAATTAATATTGTAGATCTAAGTTTGGCAGTTTTTGACTTAAAGTGTGTTTTAATTAAATTTACGTTTTTAAATAAATTTTAATTAATGTTTTAATTAAAGTAAATTTAGTTTTAAAATTTATAAGTAGTCTCAAAATACAATAAAATTTGTTTAGTAATTTAGGTATTTAGTTAGAATTTAAATAACTAGAATTTTTACCAATTTAGAATTTAAATAAAGTAATTTAGTTTTTTTTAGATTTAAAAATAGTGTTAAAGTTATTTTAATTAAATAGATTAATTTTTATAAATTTTTAAATAGTTTAATTTTTAAATAGTTTTAAATTTTAAGTAATTGTGTTTAGATTTAATAAATTTGGGGGTTTACGATTCATGCACTTTAGGATAAAATTTAATAGTTTAAAATTTGTAGACTTTAATTTTAGTTTAAAAACCGAAACTAATTCGAATCAATTGTCCAAATCGATACAAAACGTCTCAAATTCATAAGATCTTCGTGTACAATGAACTTGGTTCATCAATAAGCAAAGAAGCATGAAAGGATTTGCATGGTGTATACTTCATTTAGGTTGTTGCACAACTTCTTAGTCGTTCAGTTCTTACTATATGACTCACTCTCTGACATCTCATTCATAATATCTCTTAGACAACAGCTTTGTGATGGAAATCCTTCCAAGAAGACTCTTGTACTGAGTTTATCTGACCACCAGTAGTACTTAGTGCTCAAAATGGTTTTCACAAACCAGAGGTTAAAGCAACCTACAAGTGTTAAGTGAGTAGTAGTGTTCTGTTTGAGCATATAGTGATGACTTTGTTCTAATGGATATTTTTCGAGCAAGGAGCCGTATAGGATTCAGTGTCTATCTCATGAATTTGAGTGTGTATTGAGTACTTTGACGACTTGCTTAGACTTTGAAGTTAGCTCATCTCTCTCTGTGTCTGGGTTCCTACTATTGTGTCTATTTAAAAAAGTTATATTGTTATGTACTCATAGATGTACATTATGGTGATTATAGATAGATTTTTGGGATTTTGCTTGTTGGGTAGAAGGATTAACGTTTTTTTAAGATTAATGTTGGTAGCATTAGGATTAAGTATGATAGTATAAATTAATTCTAGTAGCTATTTGTTAGTTCTGGTTTGGAGGGAATTTTACAAAGTTACCGTTGAGATTTTTACGCCAATTACTTCACCCCTTGGTAACCTTTTTAAGAGATATTTACTTATTTCTTTTCAAATATACAATCATTACATAGTCATACGTTATTCTTGGCAAATTAAAATTCACGGCCCAATCAAATCCCTTAAATTAAACTATAAAACTTTAATTCCTTTCACCACAAACTCATTTTTACCTTTCTACCTTAAACCCAAATACTTACATCTTTCTTAATCATCTTCTCCTATAAATATTAATAATGGCAAACCTCGGCTTATGTGAAATACACAACCAAGTTGCTTATCTTGTGAAATATGGTAATCAGCAGGAATTCCATGAGATTATTGACTACCTAACACGAAGTCATATTCATCATGCACTCACTGTCAACCCCACAATACTCAAAATTGTAATTCATCCTCATTCATCAGTTTTGGCTCACTGCTTGTAACATCCGCTCCGATAAAGAGACAATGCATCACATTATAGGGTCATATTAGTACATATATAAATGCAAGCTGAAGTCTTATTTTATTAAATATCAACCAATTATCAAAATAACTCTCCAAAAGTGAAAAAATCCAAAACACAAAGGTTTAAATGAAAACTTGAAAAGATAAAGGTCTTCAGAACATTATTTTTTAAAAGACAATGAGTTCACTAAGGTAAGTCTCTAACTCTTCCTACACACATCTCTCATATCCTAGCTTCCCGCTTAATACCTGCCGTAGGAAAAGAAAACGCAGCTAAGCTAACGCTCAGTGAACATATATATAAAAAATAAAAAATGAAGCAATATATGAAATAACGAAAGAATACCAAAACCTACCAAACATATGTCATATGATTTCTATAGATCAAGGAGTAGAATAGGAATAACCAAGGAGTCAAAGAATATAACACAACAAAGAAAATGCCCACGAGCTCACATAATGTCTAACCATGATACATGATTAGACTTAAGCACATATTATCACATCCAGCCACATAATCATAAGTGTACACAGGTGTATCAGACCAAATGTACCAAAATGAGAATTAATGTGTATTGCACACATAAACCAATCACTAATCAAAACGAAATAAAGTACCTAGGATACATCCATACGTCCCATGCAAAATAAAGTCATATATGTACACTAGCTTGATAACCAGTGCACACACACATATATCATAATCAAATGCGCACACAAAAGGGAACGTCGTGAACTGATCACACCGTCACAGATACTGTCACGTCAGTGATGCATCTATAACATGGTCATGGTACCTCCATGACTAGTTACAAATAGCTCTGGCATGAAAACATATCAAAGGGTTCATATAGTATTTCAACAAAAGATCATGTTTAAAGGAAACGAATAAGTTCATATCATGGCAGTGTCAAATGAACATATATCAACGAATTTAAAAGGCTTATGTCAAATGGGTAGCAAACGAATGTTGAATCAAATGGTGTGAATCGAATGTCATAAGAATCCTTTTTAAAAGAAATGATAAATTATTTGTGCAACAAGAAGTGCAAACGAAAAAACCACTAAATGATGATATTAAAGATAAGATATAAGGGATATTCGTACGAACAAATAATCCTTTAAAAGAAAGATCTAATATCCATATGAACAAATAACGTTTAAAAGAGAGTAGATGTATCGGGTTCACTTCGTTACTTTTGTGATTCAAAATTGACTCTTAATAATGTCTAAAATGAATTCACTTTAGTAGACCTTTCCTTAGCTTGGGTTAAGCTAAGTTATCAATGTTATAAGTGTAAGGGGGTTTACTCCAATACTCTTAAATTATATCATATTTAACCCTAAAACACAAAGTAAAATACCAGATTTTAATGTGTAAAAGCAGTATTATGGGTATTCTTTGTTGCTTGTGCTTGTGTAGATAAAAAGATACAAATTTGAAGCAAACATGTAAATCAAGGCATTTATGATGAAGAAAAGATAAAAGAAGGACAAAAGATGACAAGTCAACACAAGTCAAAGGACCTTTCTTGACAACTTGTAAAGAAGAGGGACCAAAAGTGTCAAATTGGAAAAGTCAAGAACAAAGTCTCAAAGTCAACAAGTCAAGGGGTTGAATTTGGTCAAGTATGAAGTCAAAGGGCCTAAAATGACAAGATAATGAAGGTTGAAGTTCAAGTTATAAAGCTGATAACAAGAGGGACTAAAGCTACCAAATATGGAAATATATAAAGGAGTGGCCTGTGTGCTATACTTCTTATCCAATCACAAGCCAAGAAAAAGGATACACGGATCGTTGACTGGAGCTTAATAAATGAGGAGAGAGTGGCTGCTATTAATGCAGCCAAATCCCAACAGTGAGGCGCACTTACTCACTTCGGACCAATGACAAGCCTCCATGCAATAAACGTTACTGTTCTTATGGATATCATTCCGTGTCTCACTTATTGGACAAATCACAACATGACACGTAGCATTCTTCATCCCCAGATCGTGGAACGTTATTCATATACTTTCAGAAAGAGCTTTCAACATCAAAAATTATCTAAATGATGAGGCGAACTCAACCCACTTGTTTAATCACCATTTAATCCGATGAAATTTTTTTTCCCCAAATTTGATCAAGAACAAGAATTCTCAATTGGGAAGATGAAGCCACGTGGCATTTTCTGGTTGGATGCAACACGTCACTGGACCTTAAACTCTAGCCTAACCCGTGTCAAAGTCTAAATGGTGGGTTGCTAGTTGCATGGTGTGTTGGATCATTTTTGATGATTTATAGTTGCCACACTTCGCTACGTGTGTGCCATTCCAACAAAGACGAAGGAGACGTCTTTCTTATTTGTATTTTTTATGATGTATGCTTAAGCGAAGTGCGAGGGGAGCATGTGATGTATGTATGAAAAAAATATATGAAAAAGAGGAG
The DNA here is from genome assembly GCA_025667525.1 of Glebionis coronaria. Lineage (NCBI taxonomy): Eukaryota > Viridiplantae > Streptophyta > Magnoliopsida > Asterales > Asteraceae > Glebionis > Glebionis coronaria. The sequence continues at coordinate 120,305,069 of CM046875.1, read as the reverse complement.
GACGAGAAAAGAGAAAAAAAGAAAAAAAATAAGTCATCGAAAAAAAAGTAAAAAAAAGCGATGACAATATATGAAGATGAAGGAAGATGAAGTATGTTTAGATATCGATTAGCCATTGTGCTAAGACGTGATATATATGCATGTGTTGATATATGTTGAATAAAGATCGTAGCTATAACCATTTTTGGGCTTGTGATTTGTTCGGTAACTAGCAACATGAGACTTAAACTTCTAACTTGTATATTCTTGATACACCTCTCATAAAAAAATATCACATGTCTTATCCATACCCGTTAAATCGAAGCCTTAGCCTTGTAACCCGAATAAAAGTCCTCTTTAGATGTGTACACCTGGTGCTCATGCCATTTGGTTTAGTCTTGTTTGTATTTGGTGGATCTGAATCTTATTTTTCTAAACCATTTCACGCACCATGTGGGGAATATTTTATTTTACTTGCTTGAGGACAAGCAAACTCTTAAGTGTGAAGGGGTTTGCGCCTTTGGCGATTTCTTATAAAAAAAATCCCAAAAATATTTTATTTTACTTGCTTGAGGACAAGCAAACTCTTAAGTGTGAGGGGGTTTGCATCTTTAGCCATTTCTTATAAAAACCAAAAATATTTTCAATTTTTCATAGAATTTTAAGAAAAAATCGTTTCTTTTAGAACGTAGTTATTTTGTTTAAACTTTATTTTTATTTATTTGCTTGCTGGAAAGTAAAGTTTCTCTTTTCCTTGCTCGAGGACGAGCAAAACTTAAGTGTGAGGGGATTTGATAACGCTCAAATCTAACATATTTCTAGGAGCGTATTCGTGGTTTTTATGCATATATTTATGTGATTAGTATGAACATATGATACTTAATGAAGCTTATTTGCTATTGTAGGTTCATTAATGGTTACAACATGAGAAATGAAGAAAAGACGAGTATTGAAGGTGAAAGAATGAACGAGATACGAAAGTGTAGCTCTCGTATGATAAATAATACAAAGATAAAGAGTCTTGGAAAGTTTGGAAGAAAGAAAGTGGAAGAAACAAAGAAAAAGGACTAAAGAAGAAATAAGGGAAAGTTGGCCGAGTTGCCACCAGCAACTTTATTTCTGCCACCAGCAAAACTACACCCAGTTGCCACCGACAAGATCATTCTGCCGTCGGCAAAACTACATCAAGTTGCCACCAGCAAGATTTATTCTGCCACCAGCATTTCTCAAGTCTGCCACTTTTCCAAGTAAACTTAATCACTCCAATTAAGTCCCATAACATCAAAAGACCGATCATTTTCTCTTCATTACTCCATTCCCTGGAACATTACTCACCTTTGGCTCCAAGAAAAATGCTTAGTGGCCAAGGCTAATTCATCTATAAATAAAACCCATGGGGTAGTGTTTATAATCAATCAATCTATCCTTGAATCATAATCGCTTCCTTTGTAATCTTAATCCATCATATTTCTGTGTTTTGATATCACCCCTCACCCAAGTGGTGAGGGGTGGAATTAGTTACCGTGTTCATGTTATAAGACATGGAAGATGTAGAGAAGCAAGCCATACACCATAAACAATCCAATCTCCAACAATCCTCATTCCCAAATACCCCAAAAGGCTCTATACTCGCACCAAGAGGTTGATTTCCAAGAAGGCTATGGGTAGGACGAATTGTATTTTGGTTGTTCATATGGGTAGAATGCATTGTACTTTGGTACTTTGAATTCTAATTTTTGGTAACTTATTCTTTATTATTCAATGTTGTTATGTTCATGTTATGGTGATTCTTGTGTTTTATGATATTGTGAATGTTTTTGTAGAAACTAGAAGGGGGGGTTGAATAGTTTCTCTTCAATTAGTCACCTAATTTAAATTACTTTGAATTAAGTATGTATCAAAACTATCTTTTACTTGAAGCTAAGTTGCATAATGATTAGGTTCAATTCAAATGCATTAGCAATGGTAATAGGTAAGTATAATGATAATGAAATAAGTAAAGAGTAAGGAAGGAGACAACCTAATGACAAGACACCAAGATTAATCGTGGTTCGACAACGAGGCTCTATCCTCGTTTCTACTCCACTCCTCGAGTACACCTACTCGAGATTTCCACTATATCCACAAGCTCCCTTCTTGGCGGAGAAAGCCTTACATCGTCGCTTACATTATTTTCCGACACTAAGCTAAATGTCGAGACCTAATCATTAGCTAGGACCAATCTACACAACGTTGCCTACTTCACAGTTTAATGACACAAGGCTAGATGTCGAGTTCTAATCTCAAGGTAGAACCAATCTTCACGACGTTGTCTACTTCACCATTTAACGACACAAGGCTAGATGTCGAGTTCTAATCCAAAGCTAGAACCAATCTTCACGAGTCTTCACTTTGAAGCTAAGTGAGAACTTCACACAACACAACTACTAATCACTTTCAAGTTTGTGAGAACTCACAAGACACAACCACATCACTTTATAGTTTAGTGAGAACTACTACACAAATCTATTACAACTCAACTAGACATATCCAAGTACACACATGTAGCTTGGATCTACACAACACAAATCCAAGCAAACAGATATGCAATGGATGTACACAACAAATCCAAGTATTCACAAATAGCTTGGATGAACACAACTAGTCCAAGTATTTCATAAATACAAATGGATCAACAAAAATAAAAAGGCTAACATGATGAACATGACTAATTCATGGATTCATCTTTATCACAACACTAGTGAGTGAGTGATCTTCTCATTTGGACAAGGTAAAGGAGGGGATCAAGAGGATAATCATATGTAAACATCCTTAACACTTTAAGTGATCATTTACTAATGATTATGCTATAGAAAAGAGTAGGAGGCTGAGAAAAACGTCCAAGAGGCTTGTTGAAAAATGAGATTTGATCCACTATTTATATAAGACGAGGTCCAACGGCTAGCTGGGCGCGGATCCTTATCTAGCCGGCGGTACCTTATCGATAAGGAACCGCCTAGCTATTTAAGGTACCGCCCAGTAGAGTCCGCTCCCTTTTTTGTCTTTTAGTGGGGTAAGAATATCTGAGGTTTTTTAAACCTTCAAAGGATATTCTTATGGCATATGGTATATGCCATTTTCAAATTTACATTTTCCATTTTAATAAAACATTTTCTTAAAAAGAAAGTTTATTAAAAAAATCTTTTGTCAGTTTAACAAAAGTGAGTTTTAAGGATAATCACTTTGATGATCACTAAGTATGATTAAGAAAAGTTAGTGATATGATTATTACCTTGATGATAGTGTTAGTTAAATAACTCGGTTTGTGTTTTATACTAAATGTGTTGTAGAGTTTGTTGTGATCAAAACTAAGAAAGATTAGTTAACATTAATAATGTTTTTAGGCATCACTTGCATTAACAATCTCCCCCTTTTTTGATTACAACAAACTATAAACTCATTTACTTAGAAACACAAAATATCAAATTATTAACGAGTTTATCACTATCATTTCTCCCCCTTTGTCGTAGCAAAAAGGTAAGATCAAGTCTTTGAAGATATCCAGACTTTGCTAGTAGCTCCCCCTTGGTGGTTGCTCCCCCTTGCTTGGGGCAACAAGTGTATGAGCTAAGGTGACATGCTACACAAAGGTTAGTAGAAAGGAAAGAAACACCAATGTATATATGATCACTACCTACTAAGTAACTTGAGAGGGAGAAGGAGAAGAAATCTCAAATTAGAAGCAAGTATTTGCTAAGTATGTCCAAAAAGGTAAATGACAAAATCAAGGTTAAATTGGTGGAATGGAGGTAGAAGTGAAACATCCAACCAATGAAGATGATAAATTTGTCAAGGGGTTAAAATTTAGAATTGATGGAATCACCCATAAACAATTGTAAAGATTAACCACGATCAACTCAAAAGGAAGAGAAAATGATCAAATAAAGAAAACAAACACAACACAAAGATTTCATATTACATAAATATGAAAAAGACAAACAAAGTAGATAGTCATACACACAATATGAGTATCTAAAGCAAACCACAAAGCATAAGCTAGTCTAATAGTAATAATTTTCCAAGATTGCTTAAAAACACTAATGACTTTAAAACAACTAAAGTTTTATTGACTCCAAGGGAGTGTAGCCCTTTAGTTGGAAAAATAAGAGGATGATGCATCATTCGAAGTTTTGTCCACGGGAACAAAAACTTTGAGAGGAGGTCGAGTGAGGGGGAATTCAAGAAAATTTAATTTCTCATACACATGAGCAAGTTCAATTTGTTGAAATCGACAACAAGCACACGAGGATCCATGATGCAACACAAATTCGGTTGATGGGGGAAGGCCATCACACCTAGGGTTTGGTGGTGGTGAGGAGAGTGGGTAGGGAATGTTATCACAACGCATTGTGAGGTTTGGGAAGGTTGAAAGATCATTGAGTTGAGGGATGTCAAAGGGTTTTGGTGGTGGGGGGAGATTTTCCTTTTCTCCGGTGATTGGGTTAATGGAGTAGGTCTCATTCCAATACTTGATTGGAGAGAAGGTGGGGTTCTTGGGTGGTTTGGATGAAGAGGGTTCATTTTTCTTGATCCAAATAGGTTTAACCAAGATTTTCGGTTTCTTGGAAAGCTTGGATGAGGAAGCTTTGGGTGAGGAGGTTTGTGACAAAGAAATGTCAAGGTTATGAAAGGGAGAGTTAGGCATTATTGAGGTGTGAGAATGAAATCTCAAGGTGGGGGTATAAGAAGAAAGTATACAAGGCAAGGGTTTGAAAATCAAATGTAAAGTGTCAAAGAATGTTTAGCCAAATTGAGTAAACAAAGAATCTTGACTGGGAATAGGGTGATGAAGAAAGACCAAAAACGAGCCATAAAATGGCTTTCTGTCTGTGGTACCTTATAGGGACCGGCGGTTCCTTATCACTTAAGGAACCGCGCGTCTTTAAGGAACCGCGTGCAGTAGACTTGAAACCTAGATTTTCCAGGGTTTTGAGAAAACTAAGACTTTTTTCAAAAAAATGCAAATCTTGAAAGTTTACCTCTATTAGCACTAAATTTTGCTAGGGTTGCATAAAAGCAACACATTCACCAAGAATGTCTTGACAAAGGGTAACAAAATTTTGGATAACATTTTGAACCAAATTTAGTCAAGTTTTAGAGGTTGTGATAAATTTAGGTCCAATTTTAATTTGGAATTAAAGTTGATTAATGTCCACATAAAGATAGAGGCACACAATGCTAAGTCCATAATTCATTTTCATAAAACACTCATGAAAGAGATACATAAAGAAAATAAAGAAAAACAATAACTATCTAAAAGCAAAACTAGACTAAAAACTAGGTCTTGATTAGAAGTCTTCCTTGGCTTGGTTTAAAGAAAAACTTATTAGGGAAAATTATCATTTATCTCCTAGGAGGATGATTGGCAAAGAGGCTTAACAAAAATCTTTGCAACTCTATGTGAGCCCCAATCATCTCCATTCTTAGGATATCAAGGAGATAGAAGTTGTTGAGGCAACGAGGGCAATTAGTGCCATTGTGCATGAAATACCCATAAAAGCTAGGATCACCCAAGTTTGGAGTGTTTGAGTGAGGAGGAGGTGGAGAAGGAATGTTCTCCAAAGGTGATGAGGGTGAGTTTGGAGGGGTAAATGGTGAAGTCACCAAGGTATCATCAAAGTCATTCACAATTGGAATGCTTTGGATGGGTTGTGGTTGGGTAGTCACATCCAAGAGATTACTTGGAGTGAAGGGTGAGTGATACGAGGCTTTTGTATGGGTTCAATTTAGTTCTCGGTATCTTCTCGAATCGATCACGGTTCAAAGTGGAATAGTTGTTCTTGGTAACTAAAAAGGGGATTGGTTTTCTAATCTATTAAAAAGGATTAAATGCGTAAAGTGATAAAAGTTTAAACCAAAAACAGTTAATAAAATAAAGCTTGAATTAAAATTAAACAATTAAACAATAAAACAGAAACAATAAAATACCCCTTACTGAAAAATGCTTGATTCGGAATGTAGTGCTTGATCCGGAATATAACCTTTATTCGGAATATATCAGACAAAAATCCTTCATTCGGAAAATATTACTCATGCGGAATAATTAACCAAAACACTTCATTCGGAATACTTCTGGTTCGGAATAAATAAACTGATCCAGAATATATGTGCTCATCTGGAATATTGATTATTCCGAATGAATGACACTGATTCGGAATAACTAAACGAGAACTGTTGATTCGGAATACTTGGATTGATCCGGAATATTTAATCAAAAACCTTCATTCGGAACATTTAAAAAACTGATTCGGAATATTTTTAAAAACTTTGATTCGGAATATAGCTACTCATCCAGAATATTGATTATTCCGGATGAACACTTTGATTCGGAATAACTGAATGAAAAATGCTGATTCGGAATATTTTCGACTCATCCGGAATAATTAGCTAAAGCCTTCATCCGGAATAAATTGCACTGATTCGGAATACTTAACAAAGATTGCTTTGTTCGGAATCTGGGTAACTGAATAATACCGAAGAACAGGGAAATGAAATGATACGATTTTAAACAAAAATCAACCAAGTTTTTAACCAAAACTTAAACAAATTTAACCACGAATCATCTACTTATCATAAACATCAAATCAAATCAACATAAACATAAAACCCGCTTACTTTTGAAGATTAAAATCAACCAAATAAAAACTTAAGACTTTGAATCAAAAAGAGAAAGATGAACAAGATTAAAATGGAAGATGATATTAATTGATTAAGGTTAAGTAAACAAAAGAGAAGATTAAAAACTTACAAGATCTTTGATTCAACAAAAATGAAAAATCACCAACACCTTAATGGTGTTGGTTTCCTACGAAACAAGAAAAAGAAATAAACTGGAAATGAAAACTAGTTGTAATGTGTGAAGGGAGGTCCTATTTATAGGCCTTGTCTTTGGTTGGTGAGTGGGCTTTCTTCCTTTCTTTTTGTCTTCTCGTCTTTTCAGTAAAGTTGACGTTTTCGATTCTGATTCGGGATTTGTCGATGAATAAATTCAACTCGTCTTTTAATTTCTTCGTTTAATAGACTTGAGTTCTTCGACATATGTAAATCTTCCATCTTTGGTCCTTTTCTTCGATTATTCTTCAAATAGGCCCATTGACTTCAAATCTTTTGCATCTCTTGGACTATAGACTTCGTCTTTTCGTCTTTTTCTTCGATGAAACCCGTGCAATCCCATGTTTTCTTCAATATTTATCCGGTTGGCTCTGAAAACACAACAAACACACAAACCACACATAATTCCAAACAAATGACATTAAATACGCGTTTTGGTCTTGTTTTAGCAAGAAATAAGTGGTAAAAGGATGGGTGTTTTCACACCTATCAAATCCCCTACACTTAACCATTGCCATGCCCTCATGCAATGCTTAGTGACAAAGCAAATTTACACTTTTCTCATAATCAATCAACCTTGGCCTTATTAATATACTACAAAAACAAAAATTTAAACTACTATGAAGAAATAAAAGCTTTAAAGGAAACAAAAGGGATAGAAAACCATTTTCACTTGAAAATAGCTACATGGAAATAACCTGCAAAGAGATCCAAGACTTACATTAGGGCTTTGGTTGCTGCGAAGATTTATCACCCTCAAGTTTCACGTTCCCCAAACTAAGCTTAAGGACGAGATCATTGTTATAATAAGTTAGCAAAACAAACTCTTACACACATGGCTTAATTATTTGCTTAAACTCCCTTATTCCTAGGTGTATCTCTTATATTTTATTTTTGTCTTAGAATGATCACGAAGATGCATTTTTGGACTTATTGCGATAGTTTATTTAGGCTGAAAGCAAAGTAGGACGATTTGATTAATAGTTAGCTAAAGGACAAAATCTCTTAAAACTGCTTCTCGGGACCTCAAAAAGTTCATATATTGGCATAACTCGCTTCACGATTTGAGATCTTTCTCGGGCCGATACTTGGCATGTACTTCATACTTCATATCTTGAGAGACGTTCTTGAAATAATGGTCTTCTCTTCGTTAATAGAGTTTCTTCACTTGGAGACTTTTGAGGGATACTCCAACTTTGTTGACCACGACTTCATCATTATTTCTTCAATCGTTAATTTGGATTTTGAGATACAACGATCGGCCTCCTTTTCAGACTTGGATCTATTTATCCTCATACCTTGTTAGGGTCTTTTCGGATAGACTTCTCCATGATCTTTATGGGAGTTGATTGCTTTTCGTCGTGAGTCTTGATCCTTCATATTGATTTTGGAAATAATGCTTTTCACATCACCTTGGATCTTTAGCAATAAAATGGAATCCTCATGCCTTGTTAGGGCCTTTTCGGACTCGCCAATCTTTGCGACCCGCTTCATTAGTTATGCCTTGGCTATGAACTCTTATCATTACCGAGCAACTTTTAAACGATCTTGGGCTAGAAGCTAAGTTATTCAATAAAATTGTACGACCTTACTTATTGCAGATAAATTATTAGCAAGCGATGGGAGAATAGGCTTATAATCACACCAAGTGTGCTTGTGCACGAATACCGACTTATAATTGACTCTATCATTTCTCGTCCTCCACAATTTAAAATCTCAAGTAATGAGACTCGAGGATGCTTAGCCTAATAAACCAATTAAGGTCTACATGATTAAGGATACTTGCTAGAATAAACTTGGATAAGTCTATTCGGGTTGAGTCAAAATAATCGCAACGGGCCTAATATATCAAAGACTTCTAAACTAGCTACACTGCTTTATTAATATTTTTGACTTTATTGAGGGATATATACATATGAAAGCAACGATGAAAATTAAAAATTACAACTATATGGCCAAAGTTAATTAAAAATTTGAAAAATGCTGAAAAAGATGATTTTCTGGTTAAATGAAGGCATTTTAATGGAAAAGTCCACTTAAAACTTCGATAGAAGTCTCCCCTACACTTAATATAAACATTGTCCTCAATGTTTAAGCATGTGGGAAAAGTCTCCCCTACACTTATGACATTGTGCACGTTGGTTAAATCAAGTTAAGGAAGAGACGACTAAAGTAATCAATTTCAAATGTGAGTATGAAGAAAATTGAATCACTATAGTTGAGAGATAGAACCGGATTGCGGATAACACGGGAGCACGGTTCTTCAAAGATTCAAAAAGTGCACTTATCCCTGTAATCACATCACCACACAAACACAAACAACCTACATAGGTCCCCCTACACTTAGGAGGTAAAACGGAAAAGGATGGATACTCGGGTTGCCTCCCGAGGAGCGCTTGTTTTTGATAACCGAGTCACGAGCCTGACTCGACCCAAAACTAGTTTATGGGAAACGTGGTGAGGGATGGAATCATCTCATGAGAGATGTCCTCACCAAAGTACAACTTCACTCGTTTGCCATTCACCTTAAAATTAGGTCCATTAGGATGAGCGAGCTCGAGAGTACCATATGGAAAAATTTGGGCAATGGTGAATGGGCCGGACCAACGAGATTTTAGCTTGCCCGAAAAGATTTTCAACCGAGAGTTGAAGAGTAAAACTTTGTCTCCAACTTGGAACTCTCGGTTTTTAATCTTAGAGTCATGAATGAGCTTAGTCTTTTCCTTATAGATCAAAGAATTTTCATAAGCCTCATTCCTGAGTTCATTAAGCTCATTGAGTTGGATTTTGCGTAGGTCACCAGCTTTGTTGATATCGAAGTTAGCCCACTTCAAGGCCCAGTAAGCCTTGTGCTCCAACTCAATGGGGAGGTGGCATGCTTTCTCGTACACGAGACGATATGGTGTACAACCAATCGGAGTCTTGTATGCGGTACGAAAAGCCCACAGAGCATCATCAAGTTTATCGGCCCATGAGGCACGATGCTCTCCCACGGTTCGTTCAAGAATTCGCTTCAACCCTCGATTAGATATTTCAGCCTGCCCATTAGTTTGTGGGTGGTATGCGGTGGAAAGACGATGATTTACACCATACTTAGCCATGACTCTTGTGAATTGATCATTGCAAAAATGATTCCCGTGATCACTAATAATGGCACGAGGCACACCGAATCTAACGAGTAGCGACTTCAAAAAGTTACAAACCACCCTTGCGTCGTTAGTGGGTAAAGCTTTGGCTTCAACCCATTTAGAAAGGTAGTCAACGGCTACAAGGATGTATTTGTTTCCTTTAGACGAAGGGAATGGCCCCATAAAGTCGATGCCCCATACATCAAAGATTTCACATTCTTGTATAAAATTTTGAGGCATCTCATCTTTATGTGTGATCTTGCCTTGTCGTTGGCAAGCATCACAATTTTTCACCATTTCGTGAGCGTCACGATAAATGGAGGGCCAATAAAATCCCGAGTCAAACACTTTCTTTGCGGTGAAGTTGGGACCAAAGTGACCACCGGTGGGTCCTTTGTGGCAAGCTTCGAGAATGTCTAAAGCTGCCGGTCCATCAACACATCGGCGAATAATCAAATCAGCGCATTGTTTGAAGAGATACGGGTCATCCCAAAAGTAAGTCTTAATATCTTTAAAGAACTTTTTCTTTTGTTGGGATGTTAACCCATCAATCAGAATTCCACCCGCCAAGTAGTTTGCAATGTCCGCAAACCACGGGGTCTCATCTTGATTCGAATTGATAGACATAAAGGTCTCCAGGGGAAAAGAGTCACTGATCTCTTTGTTCGGATGATCCCCTTGATAAGGATCCTCAAGTCTACTGAGATGATCTGCGGCTAGGTTTTCAGCTCCCTTCTTATCACGAATTTCGATTTTAAATTCTTGAAGTAGCAAAACCCAGCGAAGAAGTCTTGGTTTAGAATCTTGTTTAGTCAACAAGTACTTCAACGCGGAATGGTCCGTGTACACGATGGTAGTGGAAAGGACAAGATAGGGGCGAAATTTTTCAAAAGCATAGACAACAGCTAAAAGCTCTTTTTCGGTTGTCGTGTAATGCAATTGAGCCCCTGTCATTGTCTTGCTAGCGTAATGGATCGGTTGGAAGTGTTTGTTCACTCTTTGGCCTAAAACTGCTCCAATAGCAAAGTCGCTAGCATCGCACATCAATTAGAAAGGTAGATACCATTTATGGGTAACCAAGACCGGTGCCTTAGTTAGTTTATCCTTAAGAAAGTTGAAGGCTTTAATACACTCTTTGGAAAAGATAAAAGGAGTATCTTTTTCCAAGAGGTGGGTCATCGGGCGAGCGATTTTAGAAGAATCTTTGATAAAGCGACGGTAGAAGCCCGCATGACCGAGGAAACTTCTCACACCCTTCACGGTTGAAGGTGGAGGTAATTTGGCAATAACATCGACTTTAGCACGGTCCACTTCAAGACCAGCTTTGGAGATTTTGTGTCCTAGCACGATGCCCTCTTTTACCATGAAATGGCATTTTTCCCAATTAAGAACAAGGCGAGTGTCTTCACACCGCTTAGGCATACGTTCTAAATTGGCAAGGAAAGCAGAGAAAGAATCGCCATAAACCGAGAAATCATCCATGAAGACTTCCATAGTTTCTTCAACCATGTCATGGAAGATAGCCATCATATACCTTTGGAACGTCCCAGGAGCATTGCATAAACCGAAAGGCATGCGTTTGTAAGCAAATGTTCCGTAAGGACAAGTGAATGTGGTTTTCTCTTGGTCTTTGGGATTGATGGGAATTTGAAAATACCCGGAGAAACCGTCTAAGAAGCAATAATAGTCATTACTCGCTAGACGTTCGAGCATTTGATCCATGAAAGGAAGAGGAAAGTGATCTTTTCTCGTGGCATCATTAAGTTTGCGATAGTCGATACAAACTCTCCACCCAGTAACGAGACGAGTAGGAATCAACTCGTTGTGTTCATTGGGAACAACGGTTATTCCGCCTTTCTTGGGCACACAATGGACGGGACTTACCCATGGCGAATCCGAAATAGGGTAAATCATGCCGGCGTCAAGAAGTTTGATAACCTCTTGTTTGATGACGTCATGAATTCGAGGATTAACCCTTCTTTGGCTTTGTATTGCGGGTTTAAAGTCATCTTCCATGAGAATTTTGTGAGTACAAAAGTTTGGATCAATTCCGCGGATATCGGAAATTTTCCAAGCAATTGCCTTCTATGATCTTTAAGCACGACGATAAGGCGAGATTTTTCTTCTTCTTTCAAGTCCTTAGCGATGATGACGGGTGACTTCTTCTTGTCTTCAAGGAACACGTACTTGAGATGGGACGGTAACTCCTTAAGCTCAAAATCCGGAGGATTTTCGATGGAAGGCGTATTCAAATTCGGTTCATCGATAGCAATATCCTTGGGAGATGGTGGAGAAATATGGTCCACATTGAGAAGTTTCTCAATGGTACGAATGTCTTCATCCCAATCGGTGGGAGAATCGTCATATTGTAAGTTCACATCTCCCAAAGTGGCTTCAAATTCTGTCAAAAGGAAATCACTTTCTCCAAATGGAGTTAGTGATGGGGCAAGGGAGGCAACGGTCTCAACATTAGGAAGAGAGGTACGACTACTTTTACAAGCATCTTTAAATTGTTCTTCATAAGCCTCATCAAGAACGTCGATACAATTAACACTCTCGTATGAATAAGGCTGTTTAGAAATCTTACCCATGTTGAAGACAATTTGATCGTCACCAACTCTCATGATAAGCTCACCCGCTTCTACATCGATGAGAGTGCGACCGGTCCTCAAGACTGGACGTCCAACGATTAATGGAACCCGAGGGTCCATCTCGTAGTCAACGACAACAAAATCCGCCGGGAAGGTGAATTTGTCGATGCCAACGAAAACGTCTTCGGCTATCCCCACTGGATAAGCAACCGTACGGTTAGCTAATTCCAAAGTCATTTTGGTGGGGACTAGCTCAGGGAGAGATAATTGCTTCCAAACACTTATTGGCATTAAGTTTATACTAGCACCTAGATCGGCTAGGGCCATGCAATTCTCTACTCCCGGGAAGTTGCAAGGGATTAAGAAGCGACCCGGATCACCAAGTTTGGTTGGAAATTTCCTTAAGAGAACCGCAGAGCAATTCTCATTAAGTTGGATATTAGCAATATCAAGAATCTTTTCCTTGTCACTAAGAAGATCTTTAAACATCTTCGCATATTTAGGCATGTGAGCGAGAGCCTCAGCGAAGGAGATGTTGAAATTCAATTGTTTAAACATTTTGAGAAAGTTTGAAACTTGAATATCGTCCTTGCTTTTGAGCTTCTCTTTCCTCAACCTTGAGGGATAAGGTATATCGGAAAAAGAGGAAAGCTTTGGGATTGTAGGATCACTCACATCCTTGGGTGGTGGAGGGGTAGAAGTAAGAGGTGGAGGAATTGGGAAAGTAGAAGGTTGAGGAATAGGAGTAGGTGACTCGTTTTCCTTTGTCACAATCACCGGTGTAGGTATAGGAAGCTTGGGTTCCTTGGTACCTTTTCCACTGCGAGTGGTGATTGCTTTCATCTCCCCTTTTGGATTAGCAACGGTGTTACTCGGAAGAGTACCCGAAGAAGAGGGTTGACTACCTTGGAAGAAACCAGCCATCATGTCCCTGAGGTCATTCGTTTGACTACTTAAAGAGTTTCGCATATCAGCTCTAAGATCGTTCCCTTGTTTCACCATGTCGCCCTTCAAATTAATAATCTGGGTCTGCAGATTCTTCACCAACACATCATTCGTCCGCATGTACGTTTCGACCTCGTGGTTGAAAATGGTGGGTTGGGTAGGAGGAGGTGCTTGATAAGCAGGTGGTTGGTAAGGAGCGAGTTGGTAAACTTGAGTATGATTTTGAGGTGGATATGGTTGTCTTTGAGGTGGTTGGTATGGTGCTCGAGGTTGTTTTTGGTTGGTTCGGTTAAGGTTTTGTTGTTGGTTTTGATTGGTTAGAGGAAAACTGGGCGGGGAAAGAAAGTTGCTTGAGCGATAGCTGAGCAAGTTGCGGTCACCTTGAGGACGTGCTTGATAGCCTCCCATGGAATAATTACCGTATGCTGCATTAACATTCTCACAAGGATAGTCTTGGGTGGAGGTACAAGTAGTGTAAGAGTGAGGACCCCCGCATATTTCACATGGTTGGCTTACAGCATTGACTTAAGCGTTTTGAGCGTTGATTCTTTTGGTATTGGTAGCGGTGTAGACAGCAAGCGATTCAAGAAGTGAAGTAATTTTGTCAAGTCTCTTGTCGTTGTCACTAGTGCTAGCACTAGCGGCATTGGTCCGAACACTCTTGGTTTGCACTCTAGACTTATTCTCAATAATATCCCAAGCGGCATTAGAAGACTTAACCAAAATATTACCCCCCGAGGCACTATTTAGTGAATCTTGGTCATTAATGCTTAAACCATTGTAAAAAGTATTAATTTGGTGCACTTTGGTAAAACCATGTTGTGGGCACTTTCTTAAAAGGTCTTTAAAACGGTACCAAGATTCACTAAAAGTCTCATCGTACTTTTGTTCAAAATTAATAATTTCATTCCGCAAAGCGGTAGTACGAGAGGGTGGGAAAAAGTAGTTTATGAATTTGGTCTCTAAGTCCGTCCACGTAAGAATACTTTGTGGCGGTTCCTTTGCAAGCCAATGCCGGGCTTGTCCCTCTAAGAAGAAAGGAAAAAGTTGTAAACGTATTACCTCTTGTGGAACCCCATTGAATTTGACCGTATTCGTGAGTTGAAGGAACCTTTTGATGTGGTCACGAGGATCATCAATGGTGCGTCCCAAGAATGGTTGAGTAGAGACCATTTGGATGAAACCGGATTTGAGCTCAAAGTTGTTGGCTGCAATCGCGGGTATGACAATAGGATCGTTGTTGCCCTCTACATGTGCTTGCAAAAGTTCAATCATAGGACGATTGTCTGGTAGAGGTTCATTGTTGTTATTATTCATGTTGTTTTGAGGTGGATTATTATTGTTGTTGTGTACACCGGCCATGTCTAAGTTATTGAGAGTCTCGGGCTCGGGATAAGACGTTGATCGTGTACGCATGCACCTGCAAAAGAACTAACAAAGCAGAAATATTTTTGGTTTTTTATGTTTTTTTAATTTTTTTGTATTTTTGAAAATTTTATATTTTTTAGGATTTTTGAAAAAATTTTATGATGAAAAATTAACGTTCACGGCGAACGGATCCCAAAATCCAAGTTCTCACAAAAAACCGTTTATCCTTACGAAAAGAGCCAGCAGCGGCGCCATTTGATACGAGGATTTTGTATGGGTTCAATTTAGTTCTCGGTATCTTCTCGAATCGATCACGGTTCAAAGTGGAATAGTTGTTCTTGGTAACTAAAAAGGGGATTGGTTTTCTAATCTACTAAAAAGGATTAAATGCGTAAAGTGATAAAAATTTAAACCAAAAACAGTTAAAAAAATAAAGCTTGAATTAAAATTAAACAATTAAACAATAAACATTAAAATACCCCTTACTGAAAAATGCTTGATTCGGAATGTAGTGCTTGATCCGGAATATAACCTTTATTCGGAATATATCAGACAAAAATCCTTCATTCGGAAAATCATACTCATTCGGAATAATTAACCAAAACACTTCATTCGGAATACTTCTGGTTCGGAATAAATAAACTGATCTGGAATATATGTGCTCATCCGGAATATTGATTATTCAGAATGAATGACATTGATTCGGAATAACTAAACGAGAACTGCTGATTCGGAATACTTGGATTGATCCAGAATAATTAATCAAAAACCTTCATTCGGAACATTTAAAAAACTGATTCGGAATATTTTTAAAAACTTTGATTCGGAATATAGCTACTCATCCAGAATATTGATTATTCTGGATGAACACTTTGATTCAGAATAACTGAATGAAAAATGTTGATTCGGAATATTTTCGACTCATCCAGAATAATTAGCTAACGCCTTCATCCGGAATAAATTGCACTGATTCGGAATACTTAACAAAGATTGCTTTGTTCGGAATCTGGGTAAATGAATAATACCGAAGAACAGGGAAGTGAAATGATACGATTTTAAACCAAAATCAACCAAGTTTTTAAACAAATTTAACCACGAATCATCTACTAATCATAAATATCAAATCAAATCAACATAAACATAAAACCCACTTACTTTGAAGATTAAAATCAACCAAATAAAAACTTAAGACTTTGAATCAAAAAAAGAAAGATGAACAAGATTAAAATGGAAGATGATATTGATTGATTAAGGTTAAGTAAACAAAAGAGAAGATTAAAAACTTACAAGATCTTTGATTCAACAAAAATGAAAAATCACCAACACCTTAATGGTGTTGGTTTCCTACGAAACAAGAAAAAGAAATAAACTGGAAATGAAAACTATTTGTAATGTGTGAAGGGAGGTCCTATTTATAGGCCTTCTCTTTGGTTGGTGAGTGGGCTTTCTTCCTTTCTTTTTGTCTTCTCGCCTTTTCAGTAAAGTTGACGTTTTCGATTCTGATTCGGGATTTGTCGATGAATAAATTCAACTCGTCTTTTAATTTCTTCGTTTAATAGACTTGAGTTCTTCGACATATGTAAATCTTCCATCTTTGGTCCTTTTCTTCGATAATTCTTCAAATAGGCCCATTGACTTCAAATCTTTTGCATCTCTTGGACTATAGACTTCGTCTTTTCGTCTTTTTCTTCGATGAAACCCGTGCAATCCCATGTTTTCTTTAATATTTATCCGGTTGGTTCTGAAAACACAACAAACACACAAACCACGCATAATTCCAAACAAATGACATTAAATACGCGTTTTGGTCTTGTTTTAGCAAGAAATAAGTGGTAAAAGGATGGGTGTTTTCACATCTATCAGTGAGGAAAGCTCATTCATCCTAGATTAGAATGAAGAGGAGGTAGAACCATGAGAATGATTGGTTCCATGGGTTGATGAAGTCTTGCATGGAGCAAGAGGTGGTGAGTTTGATGAAGAAATGAGAATTGGGACAATCTCATTCTTGGGTGTGTGAAAGGGTGAAGAGCTAGGTTTAACCATTATAATCTTAATCTTAAGATTTTTCCTTGAGGTGGAGGTTCTGGATGAGTTTGAGCTTCTTGTAGAAACCATGGTTGAAATGAGAGGTGTAAGGTTTACGGAAGAAAGGTTTGATGTGTGAAGAACATGGCTAACAAGGTGGGTTTAAAAGGGTGAAGGGATGATCCAAACTAGTAATGGGTTAAAAATATTTTATGTGAACAATGAATTTAGCTAACCTAGTTTAGGAAATGTGCAGGTTTTTGCAAAGAATCGAGCAAGGTTTACACAGATTAAGGAAAATAGTGTAAAGCAAAGATTCTGTCAGACACAGTAGCCGGCGGTTCCTTATCTAGGGCGGCGGTTCCTTATCAATAAGGTACCGCAGGTCGATAAGGAACTGCGACCAGTGGTGTTCAAAAATGGTACTTCCTCAAACTTTGGTTAGCCCAGTTTTTTTTTTACCAAAGGTTTTCAAGCCAAAGTTAACTACTGACCAAAATCTAGGAAGCTAACTAACACATAGGATGCGTAAAACTATGCAAATCATAATCACAATGGCGTAGATAATAAACAAAAAATCCAAACAAGTAGAATTTAGTTAATACACATCCAAGATAAAAAAAATTGTTCAACATTACATGTTTACCAACATGTATTCTTTGAAATACTTCAAAGTCTTCACCTTCTTTTCTTGCCCAGTCCCTTGATCATATTCCCCAAATACTTGAATCCCTTCCTTGACTCAACCCGATGTTCATGCAATTCACCTCGAGTCCTAAGATTTTCACAGTAGAGATGCTCCATGTTGAGATCTTTCGGTACTTCACTAGAGGAGTAATGAGGTGGGGGAGCTAAGTCTTCAAGTCCATTAACGAATGAGTTTGAGGATGGGTGGGAATTACTCGAAGAGTTGAAGTGAGAACTAGAACCTATGCCATCACCATCACTTGTTGGCATATAGGTGTCCTCATCATCCGTCTCTTGATGATCGGATTTTTGCGAACCTCGATCACTTCTTGGATTTCTTGCATATACCTCTTGAATAGGCAACATAACCCGATGAACCGGGTGAAAGCGAGAAAGGTCGAGGTGGGGAAAGTCATGAGCAACCCTTTTGAAAAGGCGAGTAAGAAGCATAGCATAGGGAAGGTTTGTTTTGGGCTTTGAAAGGGCATAATTTATTTGTCGAGCGATATAGAATGCCAAATTGTACTTGCTTGATGTAAAGATGCAACTCAACATATGCACCATACAAGCCGGGATATGATCTCGGTTTCCACCAAGACAAAATACATTCTCCCTAAGGATATTTGCCCATTAGACCATAAAATCCTTAAGGTCGCTAGAGAGCACTTCATAGCGATTCACATTTCGCACATTTGAATGAAGGCTTCTCAAAACGTTTCCATCACGCTCTTTCAAAATGATGTCAAGGATAAACTCCGGATCAATTTTGGTGTGGTCATTTGGAGGTTTATCGTAGGATTCTAAGAGAGCATCAAGTCTCCATTTATCCGTAAAACGACAAGTGCCTTCATATGGCACACCAAGAATTTCACCAAAGTTTTTGAGAGAGTATTGAATCATTTGTTCATTCAACAAGAATCAAATGAAGATTTCTCAATTGTATTCAAACATGGAGTAAGTGCTAAAGAATTCTAGAAGAAACAAGGGGTAAATATCTTCTTTTATGTTGAGCAAGCAATCAAACCCCGAAAGCTCAAACATAGATTGGATATAGTCATAACCCGTTATTCCCTCGTCAACGACTCTACCCTCATGGAAACAACGAGTAGAAAGGGATGGAAAGGAGTTTTGAAGTTGAGTGGAAGCATAGGTTTGGGAAAGGTTTGGCATGTATTGTCTAGTGAGTTGATGATCCTTTTGGTATTGAGAAGGCATGATTAGTACAATTAATTGATGTTTGATGAAGGATGAGTGAAACCCACAACTTGGAATCAATTAATTTAAGTGATTGAAGGTTTTTGAAGCTTCAACAATGGTGAAAAAGGTGAAACCCGTCGGCTGTGTGTTTTTGGGAGAGAGAGGGTTTGGTTTGAAAAAGGTTATTTTAATAAAACTGGCGCTCTGACAAACTTTACTGCCCGCGGTACCTTATCGATAAGGAACCGCGGGTTTGAGCAGCCAGAGATAAAGAACCGCCTGTAGAGGCTGGTTTTTATCAATGAAACACGCCAAAATTTTGAAAACCAAGTTTTCTAAAATACTTAAAAATATATCTTAAAACTTTTAGAATATCATTAGGATCATCATAACACTAAGCAATATGCCTTAATGAAGGATTACGAGTTGAATCGAGATCGAAAAGAACTGAAACAGACAAACGACTACTCGTAGCGAAAAGGCAAAGTGGAGAGAAGTCAAGGGAAGTGAAACAATACTAATATCAATGCTCAAGGGATAAATGACAATCTTCAAATCATGGAGACGAAGAGCTTGTGTCATATATAGTGGTTTAAGACGTGCCTTTCCGGCGAAACGTTAAATGGCTTTGGTAATGAATAAACCCAAAGCAATTATTGATGCATAGACTAAGATCACTTTCAATAATAGTCTTAGTCTAAACCAAAATATGAGCAAGGTATTGATTCACTTTCTCTCCCACAAAGGGCCTACTAACCATATGGGTGCAAACTATGGAAATCATGCTTGATACTTTAAGCTACTACTAACTCACTCTACATCACCATAGTGAGTCAAGTATCAAAGCAATTAAGGTTTGAGAGGATAAAAGAAAAGAATCACAAACCACAAACAAATGTCAAGGCAAGGATGCCAAGAACAAGCACGTAGTCAAGTAATAATCAAAAGAATGATCAAAGGGCGTGTGGAAGAACGAAAGCGTACCTTGGCCACAAAGAGCAATCCATCAAAGAATCAATGCAATGCCAAAAAATGACTATAATGAGTACTAAGTCTTCAAGGACTAGTATCATTCCTAATCATCTTGATGTCATCATTCAAGGATGTTGAAGATCAATGAAGATGAGTCTTCTACAAGTGCAAGTAACTCAATCCACAACCAGTTAAATGATTGATCTTCATGAGTACCTACACAAAGCAAGATGCAAACTAGTAGATACATTTCAAGAGTAGATCTAAAATGCATAAGGGCTACTAATCTAAAAGGGATGCAATATTACCAATTGAAAGACCTATTTTCAAAAAAAAATAGTTTTAACCAAAGAGAAACTTTAGTACAACTTGACCTTCTAATTTGAGGAGACAATGGATCGATCCAAGTTTTAAATTACAATATACTTCAAAGATCTTGAGTGACCATCGCTCTGATACCAATTGTAGAAACTAGAAGGGGGGGGGGGGGGGGGGGGGGTTGAATAGCTTCTCTTCAATTAGTCACCTAATTTAAATTACTTTGAATTAAGTGTGTATCAAAACTATCTTTTACTTGAAGCTAAGTTGCATAATGATTAGGTTCAATTCAAATGCATTAGCAATGGTAATAGGTAAGTATAATGATAATGAAATAAGTAAAGAGTAGGGAAAGAGACAACCTAGTGACAAGACACCAAGATTTATAGTGGTTCGACAACGAGGCTCTATCCTCGTTTCTACTCCACTCCTCGAGTACACCTACTCGAGATTTCCACTATATCCACAAGCTCCCTTCTTGGCGGAGAAAGCCTTACATCGTCGCTTACATTATTTTCCGACACTAAGCTAAATGTCGAGACCTAATCATTAGCTAGGACCAATCTACACAACGTTTCCTACTTCACAATTTAACGACACAAGGCTAGGTGTCGAGTTCTAATCTCAAGGTAGAACCAATCTTCACGACGTTGCCTACTTCACCATTTAACGACACAAGGCTAGATGTGGAGTTCTAATCCAAAGCTAGAACCAATCTTCACGAGTCTTAACTTTGAAGCTAAGTGAGAACTTCACAAAACACAACTACTAATCACTTTCAAGTTTAGTGAGAACTCATAAGACACAACCACATCAGTTTATAGTTTAGTGAGAACTACTACACAAATCTATTACAACTCAACTAGACATATCCAAGTACACACATGTAGCTTGGATCTACACAACACAAATCCAAGCAAACACATATGTAATGAATGTACACAACAAATCCAAGTATTCACAAATAGCTTGGGTGAACACAACTAGTCCAAGTATTTCATAAATACAAATGGATCAACAAAAATAAAAAGGCTAACATGATGAACATGACTATTTATAGAAGACAAGGTCCAACGGCTAGCTGGGCGCGGATCCTTATCTAGCCGGTGGTACCTTATCGATAAGGAACCGCCTAGCTATTTAAGGTACTGCCCAGTAGAGTCCGCTCCCATTTTTTTGTCTTTTAGTGGGGTAGGAATATCTGAGGTTTTTTAAACCTTCAAAGGATATTCTTATGGCATATGGAATATGCCATTTTCAAATTTACATTTTCCATTTTAATAAAACATTTTCTTAAAAGTGAGCTTTAAGGATAATCACTTTGATGATCACTAAGTATGATTAAGAAAAGTTAGTGATATGATTATTACCTTGATGATAGTGTTAGTTAAATAATTCGGTTTGTGTTTTATAATAAATGTGTTGTATAGTTTGTTGTGATCAAAACTAAGAAAGATTAGTTAACATTAATAATGTTTTTAGGCATCACTTGCATTAACAGTTTTGATACTTGTGTGAATCATATGTAAACTTGTGATAAATGGATGTTTGGATTCTATTAGTGCTTGTCATTGATTATGGTGATAACATTATATTTGGTTGAATTGGAACTTGTTCTTGTTTGTCAATTTGGTTAATCATTGTTGCGTCTATATGTCGAAGTTATTCTCAATATGGTTGATTTAAATTCGTTAATCGACAAATGATTTGGTCTTGCACTTTGTGAATATTGTGCAAGAGACTTAATAAACATAACAAGTAAAGGTTTAATCTAGATTATAGGTCGAAAGGAGTCTTTTGAATATATTGTTTTAATCATCTTTCAAGTAAATGGAACTTATCAAATTGATAACACCAAGTCTATGGGTCGAAAGGATTTTTGGTTGTTGTTGGTTTAGGCATAAGGCTCATGAGTGACCACTTGATTGAGACTTATGTATATTTGATTTATAAAGCACTAGTGTCTTGTTATTGGTTGTATAGGTCGAAAGGATTACCTTTAATATGTTTTCCAAACTAAACATCCTAATGTCCATGTGATCATTTGACTATACATGTATGTTCTTTGTGTGCTTGTGCCTTTAACGATTCTCATGGTGGTTTGATCGTGACAATCATACTCACCATTTGTTACAAACAAACTACAGTTAAGTATAACCAAGTCCCATGGGACGACCTTGACTTATCAACCTAATTGCAACATGACTAGAGTATACTTGCTCGAATTTGTGTTCCTAATTAATATCGGTAATTCTTGTTTATAAATTTAAAACCCAATGTGTGGAGAGCACATCAAGTTTTTAGCTTCTTGCCGGGGATTTGTATTTACATTCTTTAAATATCTATGTTCGAACACATCAAGTTTTTGGCGCCGCTGTCGGAGACTTGCTAGTTTGTACTCTTTTCTTTGTTTGTTTGTTTGCTTGATTTCTTGTTTGATGAATCGTTTTGTTACTAAATTAATACTTAACCCGAAAGAGTTGTTATACCCCATTTATCCGCATAGGGGGGACGAATTTCACATTGGGGGAATTCGGTTGGTGGTTGACTACTCAATTGGAGGCTTTGAATTGCTCAAAATTCCGTTGCTCTTGAATGATTGTTCTTGTTCTAACCCTTGACAAAGGTTAGAGCACCTTTTTCTTAAAATCTATTAATTCTCAAAAAGTTGCTTAAATAGTCTTGGCGCCAAAATTAAATTTTGGTGTTGGGATTTCCTCTCTTGTGTTCTAAAAAATGCTTGTTTCAAAGATTGCTTGTCAAATGTGTTCTAAAGGGCTTCTTCTCAAAACCCAAAAACCTTGTCCCGAATCACTCTAGTCGATGGCTAGAACTACTTGACCACATGAATTTTTTTTGTTTGTTTGTGTTTTTCTTGTTTTGTGAGTTTGTGTCTTGTTATGTGTCATTTGTTTAAGTGTTTTTATGTGTTTATGTGCTTGTGTGCTCATGTGATTGTGTGCTTTTTTGCATTTCCCATTGTATGCATATTTTTCTTCTTTTTCCTAGTATAAGGGGGCGTTTGGATTTATCATTTTCTAACGATTTTGATCATTTTAAAAATTCTCCTTTCATCAAAGTAAGTGGTATTTGATACCTTAAGTCATATTTGTTAAAATAAAAAATAAAAAAAAATGTTTTGAAAATAAATGGAAAATACATGAAAAATAAAAAAAAAAGTTACAATTCTAGTTTTTGTCATTTGTTTCATGTTATGTGTTAGATGAGAATTGTGTTATGTCTTATTTTGTTGTTACAATGTGATGTGCTAAGTTGTTTTACTTGTCTTTCTAGCTTATTAGTCTTTTCTTATTGATTTGTGCTTATTTTTCTTTTTTTTCATGCAAAATGTATTTTTAAGGGTGTGTTTGGATTAAGCTTTTTCTTATGTGTTTTAAATATTTTAATAAAAGTGTTTTTATAAAAGTTGTTAGTTTTTATGTTATACGGATGTTCTCAAAAAAAAAATCGCCGGCGGCAAATGCCTTCGCCGGTAGGCAAAACACATTCTGTTGTCAAGTCGCCGGCGACAACTTTATTTTGCCGGCGGCAACTTGAAATTTTTCAATAAATAAATAAATAATAAATATTCTTTTTTCCTTTTTATCTTCTTTTATTTAAACTAGGCCTTAACCAAAACCATTCCTAATTGTGTTTTACACTCGTCTAAACATCCGTTAATCGAGTTTCGAACCAATTATTAATAAAGCTTATATCCCGTAAAACCACCCCATTTTAATCATTTTGTGCCTTGTTCGTATTCCTATTCGCCCCGGTTAATTCTCAAACCCCGTGGATAGAACTCGAAGTCTAGAAAACCATCCGGTTTAATGGATTTGGTACAAAACCTCTATTATGTGTTTTTGTTTCATTTAGTAAAAAAAAAGTTTTATTTTTAGATTTGAGAAACATGACGGTGTCGAGAGTTTGTGTAATTTTTATTGGTTGTAAATTTTTTTGAAAACCATTGCTCGAAACTTATACTATTTGTTTCCCGGAAATTTTTGCGAGTAGTAACATTTTTTAGTCATGATAAAATATAAAAGAAAAAAGGGAACGTCAACTAAATCATATTCTTATTTCCTAAGACGGGCCCTACTCGTTCCCTAAATATTTTTGCGAGTTGGAGAAGTTTTAAAGTAAGTTTTTGTGTTGAAATAAAATAAAATAAATAATAATAAGTATACAAACTCATAGGTATCTAGTAGCTCTCAAATCTCATTTTTTTATTTAGTTGTTCAAATTTTCATTTTTAATATTTCTTAGTATTTCCATGGCACCAAATAAAGTATGTTTTTCTCATCTTTAAAATTGTTGGTCTTTCTTTTTCTTTTTATCATTGAAAAAAAAATTCAACTTGCCGTCGACAACTTTGTTTTGTCGGCCGGCATTTTTTCTTTTGTGTGCACCTTGTCGGCGGCAACTCAATGTTGCCAGTCGACAATTTTGCCACTGTTTTTAAAAAAAAATTAGTTTTTCTTATTTAGTTTTTGTTGAGTCGTGTTATGTTTTTAAGTGTTTAGATTGTTTTTAATTGTCATTCGTGAGATGTTTAAATATGCATAATGTTTGTTTTTGTTTGTGTTTGTTGTCTTGTGTGTTTGTTTCATTTTGTTTGCATGTGTGTTTGCGTTTGTTTATGTTCATGTGGTTCATGTATGAACTTTGTGAGTGTGTTCGCTGGAAACCCCAGGAAACTACAACTCGTCCACTCGGGATACCGAGGGGTTTAAAGGCTTGTTGCATATGCTAAATGAAATCATGTTGCCTACGAAAGTGTGCTTAATAAATTTAAGTGTTTTGTAGTTTAGTTTATTTTGAAGATTCAATAAAGCTTATGGAGGATGGATTGGTCGTGTTGATGGATTATATGTGTATACTCGTGTTGGAGATCAATCGCAATTTCTTAGCCCGGGAAGTTTCGTTTCTCTTGGACTATTTATTTATTTTCCTCACTTTTCATGCTTTAAAGATTATTTTCATATTGAGTATAATCCAAAACTTTAGTGTGAGGGAAAATAAATGAGAAAACAAAACCAGTTTTTATTGTCTAAAATGTTTAGGCTAATATAAAAAAAAGAGAGAGTTTGTATACTTGTGTGCCCTTAGGACTTAAATATTTTCACACGTTTGTATGTAAATATATTTCAATAATCATCTACATGGTTAAAAAAAATATAATAAAAAAATATAAAATTTCAAAAAAAAAATTAAAATAATAATAATAATAAAATAAGTTTTAGTGAGATCACACTTGTGTGATATAAGTGTATATGCGTGACAAAGAGGCGCCCTTAGGAATAAAACCCAAATATCATTTTCCATTTTCTTTTTATCTAGTTAAATGAATTAGCTAACCTCCCATAAATTAACCCTTTTGTTAGCACTCTCGTCTAGTGCTAGATACCCTTAGAACACCCGTTGAGCCATTCTTTTTGTTTTTGTTAAATCCACTAAAAAGAAAAAAAAAAATTTAACCTTAAACCTTAGCCTAACCCGTGTCAAAGTCTAAATGGTGGGTTGCTAGTTGCATGGTGTGTTGGATCATTTTTTATGATTTATAGTTGCCACACTTCACTATGTGTGTGCCATTCCAACATAGACGAAGGAGACGTCTT
The DNA here is from genome assembly GCA_025667525.1 of Glebionis coronaria. NCBI lineage: Eukaryota > Viridiplantae > Streptophyta > Magnoliopsida > Asterales > Asteraceae > Glebionis > Glebionis coronaria. The sequence goes on along the minus strand of CM046875.1, from coordinate 120,279,371 downwards.
TCTTATTTGTATTTTTTGTGGTGTATGCTTAAGCGAAGTGCGAGGGGAGCATGTGATGTATGTATGAAAAAAATATATGAAAAAAGAGGAGGACGAGAAAAGAGAAAAAAAGAAAAAAAAATTAAGTCATCAAAAAAATGTAAAAAAAAAGCGATGACAATATTATGAAGATGAAGTATGTTTAGATATCGATTTGGCAATGTGCTAAGACGTGATATATGCATGTGTTGATATATGTTGAATAAAGCTCGTAGCTATAATCATTTTTGGGCTTGTGATTTGTTCGGTAACTAGCAACATGGGACTTAGACTTCTAACTTGTATATTCTTGATACACCTCTCATAAAAAAATATCCCATGTCTTATCCATACCCGTTAACTCGAAGCCTTAGCCTCGTAACCCGAATAAAATTCCTCTTTAGATGTGTACACTTGGTGCTCATGCCATTCGGTTTAGTCTTGTTTGTATTTGTTAGATCTGAATCTTATTTTTCTAAACCATTTCATGCACCATGTGGGGAATATTTTATTTTACTTTCTTGAGGACAAGCAAACTCTTAAGTGTGAGGGGGTTTGTACCTTTGGCGATTTCTTATAAAAAAATCCCAAAAATATTTTATTTTACTTGCTTGAGGACAAGCAAACTCTTAAGTGTGAGGGGGTTTGCACCTTTAGCCATTTCTTATAAAAACCAAAAATATTTTCAATTTTTCATAGAATTTTCAAAAAAAAATTCTTTTAGAACGTAGTTATTTTGTTTAAACTTTATTTTTATGTTATTTGCTTGAGGGAAAGTAAAGTTTTTCTTTTCCTTGCTCGAGGACGAGCAAAACTTAAGTGTGAGGGGATTTGATAACGCTCAAATCTAACATATTTCTAGGAGCGTATTCGCGGTGTTTATGCATATATTTATGTGATTAGTATGAACATATGATACTTAATGAAGCATATTTGCTATTGTAGGTTCATCAATGGTTACATCATGAGAAATGAAGAAAAGACGAGTATTGGAGGTGAAAGAATGAACGAGACATGAAAGTGTAGCTCTCGTATGATAAATAATACAAAGATAAAGAGTATTGGAAAGTTTGGAAGAAAAAAAGTGGAAGAAACAAAGAAAAAGGACTAAAGAAGAAATAAGGGAAAGTTGGCCCAGTTGCCACCAGCAACATTATTTCTGCCACCAGCAAAACTACACCCAGTTGCCACCGACAAGATCATTCTGCCGCTGGCAAAACTACATCAAGTTGCCACCAGCAAGATTTATTCTGCCACTAGCATTTCTCAAGTCTGCCACTTTTCCAAGTAAACTTAATCACTTCAATTAAGTCCCATAACATCAAAAGACCGATCATTTTCTCTTTATTACTCCATTCCCTGGAACATTACTCACCTTTGGCTCCAAGAAAAGTGCTTGGTGGCCAAGGCTAATCCATCTATAAATAAAACCCATGGGGTAGTGTTTATAATCAATCAATCTATCCTTGAATCATAATCTCATCCTTTGTAATCTTAATCCATCATATTTCTGTGTTTTGTTATCACCCCTCACCCAAGTGGTGAGGGGTGGAATTGGTTACCATGTTCATGTTATAAGACATGGAAGATGTAGAGAAGCAAGCCATACACCATAAACAATCCAATCTCCAACAATCCTCATTCCCAAACACCCCAAAAGGCTCTATACTCACACCAAGAGGTTGATGTCCAAGAAGGCTATGGGTGGGACGAATTGTATTTTGGTTGTTCATATGGGTCGAATGCATTGTACTTTGGTACTTTGAACTCTAATGTTTGGTAACTTCTTTTTTATTATTCACTGTTGTTATGTTCATGTTATGGTGATTCTTGTGTTTTGTGATATTGTGAATGTTTTGATACTTGTGTGAATCATATGTAAACTTGTGATAAATGGATGTTTGGATTCTATTAGAGCTTGTCATTGGATTATGGTGATAACATTATATTTGGTTGAATTAGAACTTGTTCTTGTTTGTCAATTTGGTTAATCATTGTTGCGTCTATATGTCGAAGTTATTCTCAATATGGTTGATTTCAATTCGTTAATCGACAAATGATTTGGTCTTGCACTTTGTGAAGATTGTGCAAGAGACTTAATAAACATAACAAGTTAAGGTTTAATCTAGATTATAGGTCGAAAGGAGTCTTTTGAATATATTGTTCTAATCATCTTTCAAGTAAATGGAATTTATCAGATTGATAACACCAAGTCTATGGGTCGAAAGGATTCTTCTTGTTGTTGTTGGTTTAGGCATAAGGCTCATGAGTGACCACTTGATTGAGACTTATGTATATTTGATTTATAAATCACTAGTGTCTTATTATTGGTTCTATAGGTCGAAAGGATTACCTTTAATATGTTTTCCAAACTAAACATCCTAATGTCCGTGTGATCATTTGACTATACATGTATGTTCTTTGTGTGCTTGTGCCTTTAACGATTCTCATGGTGGTTTGATCGTGACAATCATACTTACCATTTGTTACAAACAAACTACACTTGAGTATAACCAAGTCCCATGGGACGACCTTGACTTACCAACCTAATTGCAACATGACTAGAGTATACTTTCTCGAATTTGTGTTCCTAATTAATATCGGTAATTCTTGTTTATAAATTTAAAACCCTATGTGTGGGGAGCACATCAAGTTTTTGGCTTCTTGTCGGGGATCTGTATTTGCATTCTTTGAATATTTATGTCCGAACACATCAGCTACTTGATGTGTTTTGAGTGTTAGTTAGCTTATTCTGTTAGTTTCATCAAGTCTTCATAGCTTAATTCTAGCTTATTCTATTAACTAGTGTTTGGCATAGATCACTAATCTTGAACCAGTGGTTAAACGTTGTTGTTCATAGTCCACATACACTCACTAGTTGATATTAGGTAAACCTGCAAGATTTTAGAGTCAATTGGTAAGTCAAACAAGCAATTAGTACTAAAAAACTTTGGGTCAGATTACTTGCCAAAAACATGCCTTTTTCAATCACTTGCCAAATCTTGATTTCTTAGAGTTAGGAAGTAATTCTTGTTTCTGAGTAGAGCTTTTCATCCAAGCTTTCTAGACATATAGGGTAGACAATACAGTTCTCAATAATAAGCAAGAAATAAGCCATAGTTTAAGCCTTTGAGGAAATGCAAGTTTTTGTGATGAAAGCTTAACAGAATTCTCATTCCAACCTTATTTCTTTCATAAAAATAGTGATTTTCTTCCACAAATCAGTTAGATAAGCTTAGAAATTAAGATTGGACCAAGGTCAAACTTGGTCAACACTGGTCAACGTTTGGTCAACATAAGCCAAAATAGCTTATTTAATTTTCTGGCTTATATTTTGGAGCTTTTTGAGATTTTCGTGGATATGTCTTCCTTATTTGGCCATTAGAACATATTTTGAGCAAATCAGCTTTAGTGATTTTCCCAATAAGCAGATCTCTTAAAAGTGCTTATTCCAAAAAGTGCTTATTTGGCTTATTGGATACTTCAGCTTAATTCCTTTGAATGACTAAGTGAATTTGGATTTTAAGACTTTTAGAACTTGTTTCAGCTTATTTGGTAGTATAAAACTCTCTAACCAGCTTATTCAAGTCATTAAGCCCGTTTTCACTATAATACTTGTTAGAGTTGCATTTAGGTCCCTTGATTTTAGGCATTTGTTTAATCTGTTAGAATTAGTTATAAGTTTTTAGGTTTTGAAAGTTAGTCCTCAGATTTGTTATTAGTTACAATTTCAGTTAGATTAGTTTGGTAGTTTGTTATATTTTGATTAAAAGTTTGTTATATTTTCATTCAACTCCTTTTAGTTTCTGAATTTACATTTTCAGTCCTTATATTTTTGCATACTTTACATTTTGAGCAATTTTATAACTTTTGCATTGATTACTTGTACATTTGGCATTATGTGTGGTATGTGCACTTTGTTTTTAGCTTAGTACGGATACGTAGAGATCATATTTTTATATTTTTTACGTGCTTTATGATAATTAGACCTAGATTACCAAAATTTTATAAAATCTAACAACAAAAACAATTATTTAACCTGATTTCTGTTGGACAATCAATTCGTATTGAGTCGATAATAACGAACTAAAAAGACAAATATTATTGTCACTCTCCATATTACTTGCACGCATGAAGAAAATGAACTTGGCCATTCAATAGACAAACAAAATTAAGATAATATTTTCTTAAAAAGAATGCTTTAGACAACTCAAATTAGAAAGCCCGACAACGACGAATGATGACGCTTTTTATTTGAAAAGTGAAAATGCACGCACACTTAGACGACGATCTATAAAACTACTTCGCGAAGATCTATAGTTTTTTTATAAAAAATTAAAAACAAATACCTTAAGTTAAAAATTGATAATAAAAAATAATTTTAACCTAAGGTTTTAATATCAAATGATTATTATTTCAACTTTAGGTTAAATTTAAAATGGTGAAATAAAATACAAACCAAATTTTTGAGTTTTACAACTCTTCCTATCTAAAAAGAAATTTTTGTCCTCGAAATTGAAACAGATTATACGGGTTTCATAATTCTTCAACTCTAAAAGAAATTTCGGCCACGATGTTAAAATAAGAAGACTAAACGAAACATATACGAAACCATATGAATATGATTTAATGGATACATAACCACATGATGCAGATGGTAATTATAACCTCACAAGAGTGAAGCATGGAACACATTACACACATACGATAACTACGGAACTAGCGCCAAAAGATAGAAAATTCACCAATATGATCTAAAATTCAAACGGACCGATAACTCGCAGATGTCAGACACCTCTAATGATTAGGTCGCACGCAAACAATTTACGAGGAATAAAATATGTCAAACGAAAGAGAAAGCACATAATGTGTCGCACCAATAACGAATAAAATAAATAGAAAGAAAATCACGATCGGACAAATAAAGATTTTTTTTGGAATGGTACCAGAAGCACTAGAAGAATAATCACGCCCCTTTGTAGCAGCTTGCTTGTCGTTCCCATTAGAGTAATCAATAAACGAAGCAGAGAAGACGATTAAGAGTTAGGAACAAAATATGAAAGATAACAATCTTATCAATATATGAATGAAATCCTAATGTCTACACAATCCTCACAGGTCAAATCCTTAGTCAAAATGTTTATGATACCATAATTGTAACACCCGCTCTAATAAAGAAAAAACAAAGAATCATATTATGGGGTCATATCAGAATATATATAAATGCAAGCGGAAGTCTTATTTTATTAAATATTAACCAATTATCAAAATAACTCTCCAAAAGTGAAAATTTCCAAAACATAAAGGTTTAAAAGCAAACTTTAAAATATAGAGGTCTTCAAAACATTACTTTTTATGAGACAATGGGTTTACTAAGGTAAGTCTCTAGCATATCTCAACTCCTGCTTAATACCTGCACCAGAAAAAGAAAATGTGACCGAGGTAACGCTCAATGAACATATTAACCTTTATATAAAGGAGGAGAATCATGCATCCATAGGAGTAGTAATTCTCCTCACAAAGGCATTATAATAAGATTTCTTCTCCCCCTCACAACATCTTTCTTCCCTCACAAAGAAAACACGCACTAACACCTACATCCTTGGTTTCATTATTCCGTTGCATTGATGGGTGCCCGTTTTCATTAATTGGGTTGCCCTTTAATAATCATTTGGGGTTTTTATTGCCCTTTCATTGATTTGGCCTCTCATAAATATTTTTCCCTTTCATAATCTCTCATAACTCTCTTTCACACAACACAAAGATTTGTGTGTGTGGTGTGCCGATCTAATCTTGGACGTACTGGTCATCTTGATCGGATCTTATCGTGGTCTGTGTATGTGGTGACGTGATCTAATCTTCATTGGATGTGTTTGATTGGTTAGTTTGCTGGAAACCATAATTTTTGCTCGGGTTTGGTAGTTTCGTCCGTTTGATCGGATCTGGGTTTTCAGTGAGTTATGTTTCCCATACTCTTTGATCGTTGCTTTATATGTGGTCTGCTAGAACTGATGGATGTTGCTTTTTTAATCTGCTTACTCCCTTCGATGCCGCCATTAGTGGCAGGCGACGTTGGTGATTATTGGTAAATAATATTGATTCTTGCTTTACATGTTGTCTGCTAGAACCTATGGATGTTTCTTTTTTTTAATCTGCTTACTCCCTTCGATGTCGCCATTAGTGGCAGGTGACGTTGGTGATTTTTGGTAAAGAATATTAGATTTGGTTTGTCAGATGTGCTTAGTGATGCTTATGTCCGGTCTTTTCGCCTTTATGGTGGTTATTTTTACTATGTGTAGAAGAAAACGATGCCATTTGTGACTTTGATGATGATGGTTTTGTAGATGATTATGAAATAAATAATAAAAATGAATACTTGGTTATGGATCTTGAAAGTAATTTTAATTTAAATTTGGAAAATGATGAGGTTTTGACTTTGTTGACTTTAAAAGAATCTGAGCAATTTGTGGGATTTGTTGACTATTTTCATAAGTTGAAAGATCAAAACTTTTTATTGGTTGTGTCTGCTAGAACCTATAGATGTTGCTTTTTTTTAATCTGCTTACTCCCTTCAATGCCGCCATTAGTGGCAGGTGACGTTGGTGATTTTTGGTAAAGAATATTAGATTTGGTTTGTCAGATGTGCTTAGTGATGCTTTTGTCCGGTCTTTTCGCCTTTATGGTGGTTATTTGTTGTGATACCCATTGTTGTGGTTTATAACGGGTCGGATCAGAACCGTGTGTGTTTAACGTGTGTATTTTCTGTGAGAGAAGGGAGGGATTGTGAGGAGAGCAAAAGAGTATTAGATTCGGTTTGTAAGATGTGCTTAATGATGATTATGGAGGGTCTTTGCGCCTTTATGGTGGTTATTTGTTGTGATACCCGCTTGCCTTTGGATTTCATGTTGTCTGCTAGAACCTATGGATGTTGCTTTTTTTTAATCTGCTTACTCCCTTCGATGCCGCCATTAGTGGCAGGTGACGTTGGTGATTTTTGGTAAAGAATATTAGATTTGGTTTGTCAGATGTGCTCAGTGATGCTTATGTCCGGTCTTTTCGCCTTTATGGTGGTTATTTGTTGTGATACCCATTGTTGTGGTTTATAACGAGTCAGACCAGAACCGTGTGTGTTTAGCGTGTGTATTTTCTGTGAGAGAAGGGAGGGATTGTGAGGAGAGAAAAACAGTATTAGATTTGGTTTGTGAGATGTGCTTAATGATGCTTATGGCGGGTCTTTGCGCCTTTATGGTGGTTATTTGTTGTGATACCCGCTTGCCTTTGGATTTGTGATATCTCATGGTTTATGAGGGTTTTTGGGCACCCGTCGGTTGATAGGAACCGTATCTTGGCATCGCGATCATTTGGTCGCAGCCCTGGCGGGTTTCTGGGTACGCCTTGCATATGAGGCCATCACTACATTCCTAATAAGGCATTCTCATCTGTTGCTGTTAACCATGAAAACTGATTTGCAAACACAAGATATTATACCACGGTAATGATACGATTCTATAGGGCTACGATGATAAAGTTTGTACCTATTTGGTTGGATGTTCGGATTATGTGCATCTTGGCGGGGCAGGCTTATTAGCTTTGCAGCCATGGCAGCCATATCCTGTGTTCCTCTTTATGTACGTGGTGACTTTAAACGGGGTATTGAAGTTGAGATTACACGGATTTTAGCGGGGCAACCTGTTCAGGTTGCATCCATCCGTGTGTATCCTCCTATTCTTATGCGTTGCCCTATCTGAGCCTAACCTCTTGATTATCTTGAAAGTATGTGGTTTGATCAAAGTGGACAGTTTCGATTAGCGTTGTGGTTTTACGACTCTTTGCGGGCCAAATTATTAAATGTTTAGCCGTGGTTATTAATTACGAGGGTTGTGATGAGTTTGAACGGGCCGGGTTGAGGGTGAGATTATACGGATCTTGGCGGGGCAACCTGTTGATGTTGCAGCCATGCCGTGTGTATCCTCCTCTTCCTATGTGTTGCCCTATCTGAGCCTACCGTGGGCAACCCAATTAATGAAAACGGGCACTAATTAATGAAACGGAATAATGAAACTGAAGGATGTAGCTGTTAGTGCGTGTTTTCTTTGTGAGGGAATAAATAAGTTGTGAGGGGGAGAACAAATCTTATTATAATGTGCTTGCAGGCATTGTGTGATTGAACGGAACGTGCTCAGTTCGTTGCCGCTGTTGATGGCAGGCGACGATAGTAACAGTCATCGCTTTCGTTGCCGCTATTGATGCAGGCGATGAAACAACGTTGTCATACGTCATAATTAAATGAATTGTAGAGATATGATTATTTGTGGCTTCTTACCCCCTTTTGGGCATATATCTAGGAATGCGAAACTTATGGGTTGTGGAGATATGATTATCTGAGTTTACAGTGTTTCGTTTTGATCATTTGCCTGCGATTGTTCCTTAGTTATGACGCTACTTCTGGGCTGTTTTGTTTATTTATGTAATCAACACAAAGTAATTGACAAAATTGTGCCCTATGAGGTTATTATGATCTAAACTGTATGATAGCCAGAAGTGGCCCGTATCTTGGCTAGCCATCACAAATGTGTGTTTGGAGGCATGGCGGGTGACACGACCTACGTATCCAGTTCTTACCACTTAAAGAGGCTGTGATGATGTATTAAAACCTTTTTAAACGGGTTGAGTAAAGATTGGATAACGTGTAGCTTGGCGAGGCAGCCTTTCTGGGTTTGCAGCCATGGTGGCGTCTTTTCTTTTTCTGATAACTAACTTATCTGAGCCTCATAACAAACGATATGTCGATTATTGCTTGGCGTGTGTTTGGGTTGTGATACACTAGAGTTGTATGTTTCCGGGTTGTGATGGGCGAAAGAAACTGGCCCGCATATTAGAAGGGCATCACGGGTTCGTTCAAAATATATAACACATTTGTACAATCCGGTGAACACAAATCTCAGGTAATTATAGTTTTTCTAATTAAAATGATTGAAAAAGAGTGTAGTATATATACATATTTAACCGCTATTTTTCAAGTTATGAACGAACCAATCAAAAGGGTACTCCTTTTTTATATGTCGCTGACAAAATGTTCTAGCTACAGGTATGTAAACTATTTTGTAAATTCGGCGGGTCTATTTTTGGCTAATAGGTTTCTGGATTGGGGTGTTACGTTTTGGGTGCAAATAAATTTTGTGCTTTAGTGTAGATAGGATAATAGGTCTTGATTGAAAAGGATAGTAAGAATAATTGGGGTCGTGTGAAGTGACGGTAAGCTTTTAGGAGTTCATGGAGATTAAAAAGCTGTAAAAGGTATGGACATCACCTTAAGAGTTGCTTGATCACACAAAAATGAAACGATCAGTATCTCCTTTAAGAGAACATAATATGCAAGGAGGTATGTATTATCCATCAAAATTGAAAAAAACTACGTTTATTATGCTGTCGTCCAAATTATTTTTTTTAAAAACTATGTTTATTGCGTAGGCAAAAGGTAACTACCCACCTATGCTATTGATTTCCCTGACGGCCGTTGACTTCATCTTCGTGGGTGGATCTATGTTTCGTCTCCATGGGTTTCATCTGATCTTCATAAGGTGTGTTAGCTTCTTATGTATTTCTTGATTGTTGATGAGATGGTCTAGCTGAAGAAACTATCAAAGCTCAGGCAATCATAGTTTTGAAACAGAAAAGGTAAGTTGTTCATATTCATTATGGGTTGCGCTTGCCCATGGCTCAGACTGTCATGGTATGTATATATTTTGTTTTATTAAGCTATGAATGAATTTGGGGCTGTGACAAGGCAACACCTTCGATGCCACCGGTACTGTTGTTGTCGCTGTGTGTTGCGGGCGATGATAGTGTCGGGTGGGTGACGATGGTGACAGTTGTTATTCATCTATTTTACATATTCTTAGTTCAGATCTATGTTACTGTTTTATGTGTTTCATATGTTGTTTTATAAATAAAAAACATGATATAATGTGTTTGTTCCGGTTTATTTCTTTTCATAAGCTGATTTTTTTTTGGATTTTTTTAAAAGTTTTGGGATTATATAAGGGTTTTATGAAATAAAAAGGTTATATAGGCCGAAAGGTTTTGAAATAAGTTAGAAAAATAAGCTTTTGAGATATAAGTCGAGGACCAAGTAAGCCGTAAGACCAAATGTTTTTGGCTTATGTTCAATCAGCTCCATATAGTATTTCTAACGAATTTTGTTCACAGCTGACGATCACCGCGCTACTGTTGGTCGCTGGCGACGGTATGGGCAATAAACAATGACCGTTGTTGGCACCCGTCATTTTGTTGCCGCTATGTGCCAGGTAGCAATTGTGGTCGGTGTCTCATGGTGCAACGATACATTGCGGATGTTGAAACGTGTTTTTATGGAATGTTTTGGTAATCGTGCCTTGACAAAACCAGTATCCTGGCGGGGCGGCCATGTGGTCGTAGCCATGGCAGGTTTCTGGGTATGCCTTACATACGTCCGTTTATGAGCCTCAGATTCAATGGTATATGTTCTTTATATAATGTTTTTTGTGATATCCGTTACCTTGGGGTTCGTTCATTGAGAACCGTGATTACACTATATAATAATGAGGTTAATGTCAAGTCGTTTTCGGGACATCTATGGGCAATGATGAAATCTATGTTTATGGATGTTTTGCCAATTGTAGGTTGCCAGGATCCGTATCTTGGCAGGGCGACCGCTTGGTCGCACCCATGGCGGGTTTCTAGGTATGCCGTACATATGTCCATTTCTGAGCCTCAAATGCAATGACATAAATATCTAAAACCAATGTGATAGACTATGTGTGTTCCATTATATGCGTCTTACCAGTCCCACAGGCTATGATGATAATATTTTAACATCACTTATCTGAGCCTGAAAACAATACGATAAATTTTTAGTTAAGTTTGATGCTTTTGATATACAAAGTCTATAGAAAGGTGGTTATCCTGTATCTGATCTAGGAAACCCGAACCTGCTCGGTTATGTTGATGAATCTTTCGTCGGTAATACGGTCCGGTGAGTGTCTTTTTTTAAGATATATTTGTTAGCCGTATATATTATATGGTCGAACAAGAATGTAATAGGTCATCTTAGTCGTTAAAGGTCTTGTATTGTAATAGGTTAGTCGAGAAAACCGGGCTTGGACTTTAAGCTAATGTTATATAAGTTAGGGGCGTAAGCCCAAGACAAAGCCAAGCCCGGCCCAAAAGCCAAAGGTATATATACCATCTTCCATGTGTGGAAGAGGGTGTTGGTTCATTTTACTTTCTCTCTCTAGTAAACATAAACCTTCCAAAATCTCTCTTGTTTCTCTCTCTACTTTTCTTCTCTTTCTCTCTCTAAATATGATCTTATACTGTGTTATGGATTGAATGGGATTAACAATAATTTTTCTGCCATCCAACGTCTTTTGTAGTTTATTAATTTAGTTTCACTTTCTGTCAGATTGTGCCTGCGTGTGTTAAAGACCGACGAATATGTTGGTGAATCTTTCACCTGTAATACAGTCCGGTTCTCACTGGCTTGCTAGAAAACTAAGGCCTCGGTGTAAGCTTTAATTTTTTGTGTCAGCTTAAGAACATCGTTTTCGGTGTTACTTTGCACCAAAAGAAGATCAGTAAAAATAAGTATAAATAAGTAATTTTTTAAACTGTTATATTGTCATTGCATAGTAAAATTTCTGAAAGTATACAGTTATTTTAATGTGAAAATATTTTACTACAGTTATTTCCAAGGAGTTTTGAAATCCTTCAACTGTAGAAACAAGAGGCACAAGGTGTGATGTTTACGTACATTGTTGTTGAGGTTATGATTAACATTATCAATATATTCCGGTATATAGTCTAACATATGTTTATGTATATATATTTTAGGTACTTTATGATGATGGCAAAGAAGAACTCTTAGACCTCGAGCAGGAACAATGGGAGCTTGCTGTAAACGCGTCCAGATTATAAACTTCTCAACGTTCGAAAAGTACGCAAACCATTCGCCATACCTCGCTAACCAGTTTGCAGCTAAACCTTGCACCGTCATTATATCGCCCGTGCTCCCCCGCAGCGGAGCGCGGGCACAGAACCTAGTATATACAATATAACAAATGAAGCAATAGATGAAATAACGAACGAATAACAAAACTTACCAAACATATGTCATATGATTTATATATATCAAGAAATAGAATAGGAATAACCGATGACTCAAAGAATATAACACAACAAAGAAAAAGCCACGAGCCTACATAATGTCTAACCATGATACATAATTAAACCTAAGCACATATTATCACATCCAACCACATAATCATAAGTGTACATAGGTGGATCAGACAAAATGTACCAAGATGTGAATTGGGGTGTATTGCACACATAAGCCAATCACTAATCAAAACAGAACAAAGCACATAGGATGCATCTATACACCCCTTGCAAAACAAAGTCATATATGTAAACTAGCTCGATGACTAGTGCACACACACATATATCATAATCGATAGTGTCACGTCGTTGGTGCATCAATGACGTGGTCATGGTACCTCCATGACTAGTTACAAAGAGCTCAGGCATCAAGACATATCAAAGGGGTCATATAGTATTTAAACAAAAGATCATGTTTAAAGGAAACAAATAAGTTCATATCATGGCAGTGTCAAATGAACATATATCTACGAATTTAAAAGGCTTATGTTAGCAAACGGATGTTGAATCAAATGGTGCGAATGGAATGTCATACGAATCCTTTATAAAAGAAAGGATAAAATATTTGTACCGAAAAGAAGTGCAAACGAAAGAACCACTAAATGATGATATTAAATAGAAGGTATAAGGAATATCCGTACGAACAAATAATGCTTAAAAAGAAAGATCGAATATTTGTACGAACAAAGAACGTTTAAAAGAAAGTAGATATATATGTACCTTAATAAATCATAACGCTACTTGGACTTCATATTTTTATTTCCTCATCAAATAACTACATAAACAAGATGGCCACACTCGCGCTTCGCGGCGGGGAAAGATTCGTTTGCATAAACATCGTTGTACAAAATATTTTGCGATATTCTTACATCGTTGTAAGTTAGTGTTTCCCGAAACTTGGCATTATACAAAATATTTTGCGGGGTTCCAAGTATGCGTTTTAGTTTTTACCATATGGAGCTTTTTCTAGAACATGAGAATTATACAAAAGGGTTCTTGTAGCTAATTTCTGTTGGTGAAGTCTTGTTCTGCGCTATTCTTTTTTTGGTTTTCTTTTGTTCCTGCTGGTCTTCGGGGAAGATATTTCGTTCAACAGCTTTTGCGGACATCTCCGTATCTGCGTGTTCTTTTTTTTGGGTCTTTCTTTTTTACTGGTGGTGTTGCTGCTGTTGGAGTTGTTGTTGCTGCATCTAAAGAAGTGTTAGGAAATGAATTTCATTTTGTGAGTAGGCTGTTTTGTAAAACAAATTGAAGAGTAAAAAAATTATAAGACGCACCTTCATACTGTTCTTTTTTTAGCGGGTGCTGGTGTCGTTGGGGCTGGTGTTGCTGCGTATAAAGAAAGGTCAGAACTATTGCGAGTATGGTAGCCAATTGTAGCTGGCTTTTGTGTCTGTTAAATGGGCAACCTGTAATATATGTCAAAGTTGTGGCGATGCCATGTATGTTTCACGTATAATATGTTATATATGATTAGTGCTACAATAATTTTTTTCTTTCATACTCTTTATCGGGTCATTTCGCAGCAACAATTAAAGGGGGTTCAAAAATAGCAAAGATGGAGTGCGTTTGGCGGAACTGATTCGAGTTGCCTGATTGTTAAGGGACAAAATAATAAGGTTCAAACTCCGATACGGCTCTCTCGATCCGTCACTTATTCCCAGTAGTAGTGCACGAACACAATAAAATCTGTAAGAAACGATGATAAGAAACACCATAGAAGGCCAGTATAACAATATGGCAGAAGTCTGCGCCTACGATTAATATGAACAAAACCTAAATTTCAGACATGAAAGTAAACACACATACCATATTAAAGGAGTAAACATTCTCACTAACACTAAATTAGAGATTATATACAATAGATTACCAAAAGTTATTGTTGCAGTTTTTAAAACTAATGTGAATTATACGACGGCAATGAAATGCTAGGTTATGGAATATCATTGGGTTGACTTTAGTACACATGCATATCAATAGGCTGATATATATATGGTGTAGTCGAGTTATTGTGTTAAAACAACCAAAAGTCTAATGCACGAAAGGAAACACACTAAGATAAACTTACTGGTGAAAATAGCAACTAATACTTGGACCCCCTCTTCCTGAGCTACACTCTGCCAGCTCGAGATCTCCTAGTTATTTAGTAAATTTTCTACAATAACAAAGTAAAGATATATAAGTAGCTCCTATGGTAGAAAACAAAAAAGTAGAAAAAAATTTGTGGTAATTATAACATTTAGGACCTACCAGTTACATGTTTTAATCTACACACGCGATGTTGCTCCGTCGCATGTATAATAAAAGGAACATCCTAACTTATGTGCCATCATTCACACTTTATGTCGCTAGTCACACTTTAATTAACGAAACGAACAGCTTCTAACAGAAGGTTAAATTGGAAATTAGAATATCGATAAGTTGTACACTTTATAGTTCAATAAATTAATGTCTTACCATCAGATTAAGCCTTGACATAAGGGCGTAAAATTCTTCCTGGATTGACACCCCGCCATCATAACAAAGCGACTGTCAACCTCATATTATGTAAAAAAGGACAAAATGCGACCACTTGATATTAGCATCTATAACGTGGTTTAAAAAAGAAAATGCATAATTCAGTTGTTGTTGAAAATATAAACCGTATCGTATTTGACATGCTAATTAATTATAAAGCATGTGGTCATAAAGTGTTCCGATATTAGATGGTTAAAAAAATCAGTTACCTTAAGAAATTCAGGTCACGCTTGAGCCGCCAAATATATCGAGGTAGATTGCACTTATCACATTGCTCAGCTAATCTACAAATCTTAAAAGAAGCTGTAGGTTTTAGTGTAAAAACAGTTGCCACATAGCAGAAGGTTTCCACAATAAATATCACCTGAAAACGTTGCTATATTTCTGCATAACAAAGGTGAAGGTAACAAAGATGCTGAAAATAAATTTGTTGTGGCTCTATAGTTCAACACAAATCGACAACATCTTGAACCGGGCTGCAAAAATAAAAGAGGATGTTTAGAAATGTGTGCATTGATATGTGATGGTGTAATTAACTAAAAAAAGTCTTTTTGACAGTTGTAGTATTTAAGCAGAGCTGTTCAGATGTTGATTCCAGGTTTTGCTGAAGAGGTCTGATTGGGGTTTCAATGGCCTTGATATCAGTATACTACTTCCAACTACTTAAATAAAATATCTTTAACATAATTCATACACTATAACATGCAGTACAATATATCCAACAATGTGATATATGATTATGGGTTTTAATACCTCGTCTTGCGAAGCTCTATTAGCTTTCAAGGCAACTTTTTTTTCCTATAACACCAATGACCATAACATTTCATATGCACAAATCATTAAAAAAAACTTGATGGATCTGACTTTCTAATTAAGAAAACTCACTTATAGACCATCTTTTCTATAGTTGGATCCTCCATCATTTTATCCAAAGCACAAACGACATAACAGGAACTGCTGAACCTTTGCCTATATTGGATATAGCCGCAAAATTAGCCTCATACTTGAAGAAAAGAGTGTTGTACAGAAATGGAATGCTTCAAATGGTCAATCTTGATTATCATAATTCCTAACGATTGAAATAGGTCAAATAAACTATCGTTTAATTGGTTACAGCCTCGTGAATAATTTTACTTATGATAAAAACTTTATTACATTCATAATGACATGATTTCCCTAATCGTACTTCAGGCAGTAACTCGGCCCCGCCGAACCCTTTCAGGTAAAGCAAATCTGTGACTACCATAGAGAACACTATCAAGTAATACTTGTTATGAACAAACTTTATATAAAAAACTTTATATAAAAACTTTATATAAAGTGTTTGAAAATCACATTTTAAGCAAAACTCGGCTAAAAAAATCAAATTTGATTAAAAAAAGTTTAAAATTTTCACTGTGGACTTTTAACAAACAGTTGATAAGCTTACAAATAGGGTTTATAAACTTACATGAAGAATAATAACAGATTCTTCAAACCCACAATACCTGCAAAAATCAAGCCAAAACAGTCTCTTACAATCACTATCAGCATCATTCTCATCTAAGAAAACAACAATTTCATACCTTTCTTTGTGATTCTAACACATAACCAAAACCCCATGTGTGTCGGGAGGCCAAGTTTTGGGCCGGAACGAAACGGCAACGTTTTAATCGCCTAATGTTATACTGTTATAGTACCAGCAGAAAACATTAAGATAATTCATGATTATTATAAATTATAAAATCAAATTGATGATAATCTTGTGAAAGGAACAAAAAGGAGGGATTACATATCTGGGTTTATGCTAGTGATTTAGCAAAAGCGGGCAAACGATAATACCTATGCTGGAGGTTTTTGGCTTTTTTTTAGTCAATAATTCATGATAACTGTGTTTAGGAGGAAGACAGAGAGATAATATGAGGCGGTGGAATTTGCTGAGTGGGTTCGTGAGTCAGGAAGGATTGAAAGACATCTAGAAGACACGTGTTAGGAAAAACTAAGTGAAGCTTTCCCGCCAAAATAAACAGATATTAATAAAAAAATCCCCAGACTTCGTAAAACAGTTATATGTATAAATTACAAGGTACATTATATCAACAATTGCCTCTAACCCACTAGTTTCTCTTATACGGCTAGTATCCCAAAGTTTTTGCTTGAAAAAATAATCTCCCAACTTTATATTCTTATTTTAGTTTATGGTCTTTTATCATTATATATACTGAGTCACTTGCCCATGTTGTTACATAAAGCCTACTTTCAACTTATTTGAAACCATTTTTCATATATAAATATAAGTAAAGAAAAACATCATAAAACCGATTTACGTGGATTCAAGGGCGGAGTCAATGGGGTGGCTAGCAGGTGCTCAATCACCCCAACTTACCCAACTAGGCCAGATTGTAATTTAATTTACGACATCAGTAGGAGGGCTAGCAATGCTCGAACACCTTTAACCGACTCAACTAGTCCACCCTTTAAGTTATGTTTATGATTGAGAGCATAATATTTAAGTTTTAAAAAGACAAAGATTTGTTTTTAACGGAAAAGATGATCGGTAGTTTCAATCGAGAAGATGACTGAGTGACTAAGACTAGGCACAACGCTAATAGGCCGCGATCTAGTTTTTTCATCCGACGACCTAGTGCGATCTATTTGCCACAACCAAAAGACCTAGTACGACCTAATTAAATTTTTTTTTCAATAAAAATAACATTTTATATTCAATAAAAATAAAATTTTATTCCAAAAAAATTTTTTATTCTAGACAACACACATTACACTAAAATTTTTTTTACATAAACTAAAAAACATTAGAAGTAAAGAGGGTATAATGCATTAGCTAAAACTAACTCCAAAAATAGTCAAATTAATATATGTTGTGAGGAATTAGACAAAGTTTAATATATAGAAATTTGGAACTTTTTATAAAGTTTATATAATTAAAACACGATTAAAACATGTTAAATTTAGAAAAAAAAAGTTTTTTTTTATAAAACAAACAAACACAACACAACATGGGAGATCGGGTTTTTCCAAATGGATCGTGTATAGAGTCGAATACCCTTCGATCGATTCTGGCGACCGAATCGTCGCAACGCAGCGACCCGGTCGCGACCGACTGGCGACCTAGTTTTTCCGGCTGCGTTGTGCCTAGCCTAAGAGCATCTACAATGGCACCAAGTTATAAAGACTTGGAGCATTTATTACATTAAATGTAAAGCCATTTTAACACTAAGACTTTTAATAATGACTTGGTGTTTACCAAGTCATAAACAAAAAGCTTTCTAAAAAGCTTTCACTTCAATGCAAAAAAAACTCTAAACATGACTTGTTTAAATAGTATAAAGCTTTCAATAGCTTTTTGTTATTCCTATTCAATCCATAACACAAGATTTAGAAGAGATATTTAGAGAGAGAAAGAGAAGAAAGTAGAGAGAATTTGGAAGGTTAAACACTTTTAGAGAG
Source organism: Glebionis coronaria (assembly GCA_025667525.1). Taxonomy (NCBI): domain Eukaryota; kingdom Viridiplantae; phylum Streptophyta; class Magnoliopsida; order Asterales; family Asteraceae; genus Glebionis; species Glebionis coronaria. Next base: position 120,261,194 of record CM046875.1, on the reverse strand, counting down.
AGAAACAAAATGGTAACCAACACCCTCTTTCACATGTGAAAGAGGGTTATATACCCACGAACCAATGGGCTTTCCATGGGCCGTGGGTTTGTGACTTGGGCCGGGCTTGGCTTTGTTTTGGGCTTACGCCCCTAACTTATACAATATTAGCTTAAAGTCCAAGCCCGATTTTCCCGACTAACCTATTACAATACAAGACCTTTTAACGACTAAGATGACCTATTACATTCTTGTTCGACTATATAAAATATAGGGCTAGCAATCTCCCCCAATGTATCGGTCATCTTAAAAAGCTTAAAAGGCATAAGATGATTGAGTGAATACATTCTTGTAGAGGAGATCTTCCTGCTTTGGTCTTGTATCTTGGTCTTGATCTTGTTTGTAACAGCTTTGTTCCTTCATGCTTTCGTGATCTTTATCTTGAGCCTTTGTCATTTGACTTTGAGTGCTTGAGATCTTCATCTGTACTCCTTGTGACTAAGATGACCTATTACATTCTTACATTCTTAGGTATCTTGATTATCGCCATCTTGTACTCTTGTGACTTCTGAATCGACATCGGTTGCACAGCTACGCCACCTTCTTGATATGCAGCAACATATATAGACACGGATGAAATGGCTTTGAACATTTCACCCTAACTCGGTAGCGTTTTACCTCCGGTCGGTGAAGACCGTTAAACGGTATTAAATACCGTACCTGTGATGAGATAGATTCGATTAAGAACCTCCTTGACAGGGTTTCCTGACGGTAGTATCCAGTTCTCTTTACTCGACCGTCTCAAAGCAGACTGCGAACATAAAGAGTGAATCATAAGGATAAATTATCCGTCTGATTAGAGTCGTCAATTCAGATTTCCTGGAACAAGTTTGATTCTAAAAGAATCGCACCATTGTTGCTTTCCAGTTTGTCACAAGCTTGATTCATAGAGAATCTTGCGAGTTACCTACCGCAGTGTTGTTTGATGTTGACACTGGAAGGATTTCTATTCGTCACTGTGAACACTAATGAGTGTCACTCTGAATGTTCTGGCAAGATCACATGGATTTTGCGAAGAAACCTGGAATCAAGTTTGAATCAATTAAGAATCCAAACTTAGTTGCTTTCCAGTTCTCACAAGTTTGATTCGTGTAGAATCGTACAAGTTACCTACCATGAGCTTGTTTGATGCTGGCTCAAGCAGGATTTCCATCTTCATTGTGAATCGTATCACTCAGATGTTCTGGCAATATCACAAGGATAATGCGTAGGACTCGATTGTGTTCTAATGAGATGACAAATTGATCTCGTTTGGCTCTAGACTCAATAAGTGCATTTTTGGTAATCGGAGGCTGGAGCAGACTGCCACCTTTTCAATATTAACTGACTCGGAGTGAGAAAGTCAATAGATACGTGTTGATCTCCATGACAATGAGACAAGTTTCTTTTGAGAGAAACTCGAATGGCTGGGGAAGGGTTGTGCATCGCATCACTGGGTCCATGACACTTGTCTTCAAAAGATGTGTTAACCCGGTTTCTACCTAAGTTGCATAGAATATTCAACTCCTTCAATGCTTACCAATACGTCATCATTAGCACCTTGTTGTGATTGTTCTAGTGCTAACTTAAGTAATTGGTCCGCATTCAGCTTCATTCAACTCCATCTTTCCTAAGGACAACTATTTCTAGCTATGGAATGTCCTTGGGTAGATCCCTCCGGTTCTGGTTGGATCATAGGACTTAGTTTCCTATCCTAAACCACCTTTTGACTCCATCGTTACGTCGTGGATAGTAGGTTGTTTTGGGTAAAGATCGTAACCATAAAACCATTGAAAACCATTTAAAGTGCTTGATAACAATCAAAACTTTTAACACTTGAAAGTTTTACATTTCCGAAAAGCTCCCCCTACACACATGCATCGATATACAAAATAGTTTGGCATGTGAAGGAAAGAGTTGCACTTGAGTCTTTAAGATCACTTGTTGCGATATATTACATTTTAATCACATTTTCTCCCCTATCTCTAATATAAAAATATAATATTAGAGATACCAATTGATTAAAATATGACATTTTCCGAAAAATTGACGGGAGAGAAACATGTGTGCACGCATGAATCATGGAACATTTTCAGTCGGGTCGCTCCCCCTCAACAATATATGTGTGTCTTAAGACAAAATTTTTAGAAAAACGACACCACAAAATATGTTGAGGTACGGAGTTGAGATGCCTTTTCCGATATAATATATTACATTTGACAATTTCATATCATTTTCGGAATGTGTTGGATACATAAAATATGACAATTTTAGAGATGTACCCAACAATATTAAAAGGCTTGATTTTAAAACGCTCCCCCTCAAAAATTGATCAAACTAACACATGACAATTTTGAGATATAAAAAGCACTTATGAGGAAGGGAGTGTTGAACACACAATTTTGAAAGATTTAGAAAAACCTTTTGAGAAATTCTTGAAAAATTGTGTTCAACGGTTTTAAAATAATCAGGATAGAAGACATTGTTGGAAATACGTTTTTACGTATTTAGAAAGGATCGGTCACTCCAAAGATATATTTTAGTATTAGGCTCGTGATCCAGTTTGTAGTAAATATAGTCCATATAGCCCACATGTAGGGTGGGCTATATATACCCCTCCTAGCATGTTAGAAGGGGTGGTTTCTTCTCATTTTCATATCTTTCATTTAATTAAATCACTTTCTCTCTCTACTTTTCTTTTCTCTCCTTTCTCTCTCTACACCCCATCTTCATCTTCCCCATCTCCACCATTAAATCAATAGATCTAATCCATTGTTTACTAAATCCTTAGATATCGTAGACCTTCAATTGGTATCAAGAGCCATGGGGTGATTTAAGGTAAGGATTAGTGTTGTTTTTTTAGTTTTTGAATGTATTAGTGATTTGTAGGAAAATCAACCTTGAATCTTGTAATTTTTGGTGTTTTTGTTGTTGGGATTAGTTGATAAGTATTGGGTTTAGCTTATTTTGGTAGAAATCATAAAACTTTTTGTGGTTTTTGATCAAAAAAATCGAGTTTTGTCTCATTTAAAGAACTCGTCCCTGGTCTCGAAGTGTATTTTCCAGATTTATTCCGAATAGTTGGGGTTATTCCGAATAGTTGGGGTTATTCCGAATAGTTGGGGTTATTCCGAATAGTTGGGGTTATTCCGAGTAGGGGTTATTCCGAGTAGGGGTTATTCCGAGTAGGGGTTATTCCGAGTAGGGGTTATTCCGAATAGTTGGGGTTATTCCGAATAGTTGGGGTTATTCCGAATAGTTGGGGTTATTCCGAATAGTTGGGGTTATTCCGAATAGTTGGGGTTATTCCGAGTAGGGGTTATTCCGAGTAGGGGTTATTCCGAGTAGGGGTTATTCCGAGTTGGGGTTATTCCGAATAGTTGGGGTTATTCCGAATAGTTGGGGTTATTCTGAATAGTTGGGGTTATTCCGAGTAGGGGTTATTCCGAGTAGGGGTTATTCCGAGTTGGGGTTATTCCGAATAGTTGGGGTTATTCCAAATAGTTGGGGTTATTCCGAGTAGGGGTTATTCCGAGTAGGGGTTATTCCGAGTAGGGGTTATTTCGAGTATGGGTTATTCCGAGTAGGGGTTATTCCGAGTTGGGGTTATTCCGAATAGTTGGGGTTATTCCGAATAGTTGGGGTTATTCCGAATAGTTGGGGTTATTCCGAATAGTAGGGGTTATTCCGAGTAGGGGTTATTTCGAGTAGGGGTTATTCCGAGTAGGGGTTATTCCGAGTTGGGGTTATTCCGAATAGTTGGGGTTATTCCGAATAGTTGGGGTTATTCCGAATAGTTGGGGTTATTCCGAGTAGGGGTTATTCCGAGTAGGGGTTATTCCGAGTAGGGGTTATTCCGGATAAGCAAGATTATTCTGGATAAGCAAGTTATTCTGAATCAAGGTAGATATTCCAACCAAGGTCTTTTTCACATTAAGTAAGGACAAGTGACGAGTCAACGTGACGAGATTTATTTTTAGCGACTACGGATTTTTTATCGGGTTTAATTCATAATCGTTTGAGCCGACAACAATTTTTTAGCCGAGTCGAATTGTAAAAACCCGAAAACAACAATATCCACATCATTTTTTATCTTTCCTCGATTTTCAATGGATCCGTTAAATTCGACACTTAAAGAGGGAGACTTGCATCGAATGCAAGAGAAAGCTAGAGAAAGTGGTATAAATTCATTTCAAATGCTTCAATATCATCTAGTTACTCTTTCTCGGCTTCAAGGTGGGAGCGAATTTGTGACCATCTTTGGACAAGATCGTCATATATTCATCGATTCAATATTCACCACTTTGACCCAACTCGCCGAGCAACTCAACAATGAAAACTTCAATCACTCTGCATCGGCACTTGCATTTAAGACTCTTGTGACCCAACTCACGCCTTTTCTCCAATTTAATATCATCAAGTCTGAAAGTTCAGTGATTTGCCAGTCATTTCTTCGAGATACACATACCGAGCTTCGAGTTTTCCGTGATACAATTTTGAAACTCATGACATCGGTCTCGTCTTCGATTTATGAAAGATCTCGACTTCAGCAAGGGTATGATAATGGAGTGCAAGACTCTTCGATGCAAGAGGAAACTGGTCATACGGTTGAAAACTTGGAGCCTAACGATGCCAAGAGCACGGAATCAGGAGGACAACATGATATCAGTGGCACGTCAGGGAATGTTCACGAGATTTCTCTTGATGACACCCTACCCATTTATGACGCAGAGCCTGCAAACATGGTACAATGTAATGTTGTTTATGATGCATATGCTGATGACATGCCGCATATTGAGCATTCTGAACCTAATTATGACAAACATGGGATGGAAAAGAGTGATAGAAATACCACTTCTGATTCATCCGATGTGAGTCATAATGGGGGAGAAAGTGTTCAAAATGCTAAACATCATGATAATTGTCTTATAACTGCTTCATTGACTGCTTCTGATTCCAAGATTAGAGAGCTCGAAACAATTGTAGCTCAAAAATCAAAAGATCTTGAGGATGCCAAACTTGAATTTTCTAAGAAAACGGACAAATTTGAAACATATTTTGAAAAACTTGAAAAGTCAAACGTTGTTCTTGAAAGAAAATTGGATCAAAAAGTTTTAGATTCTAAAGCTGAAAAGGATAATCTTTTGAAACAAATTCAGTTACTAGAGTCTAAATTGGCATCCCAAGATAGATTGCTCAAAGAAAATGAAACGTTAAAAGCCCAAGTTCAGGAAAAGGTGTTTGCTATAGCTGCGTTGAAAAACGAGTTAAGGAAAAATAGAGGACCTAGTGTGGACACTAAGCTTGAAAAACCATCAATCTTGGGGAAACCGCCTACAAATCAGTTCGTCAGACAACCGATTGTCAGACAACCTACTGCATTTAGATCCGAGCGACCACAATCCTCGAGACCGCGGTTTGCCTCCCAAGTTGATTTGGTTCATCTTTCTAGACCAGACACTCCAGCAACTAGGCCCTATGTGATCACTCCAGCTTTAGCAAGACCAAATCATATGATTGCCTCTAGTTTCCCTAAAAATACCAAGACCACGTCTAGAACTAGTTCAAATGACGTTGGCCATAAATCTGGTCTAAGGGAAGTCATGCCAAAGACACATGTAAGAGATAACAATGTCAATCCTAGTTACATGCCTTCTAGATTACCCAACACTGCTAACCGTAGCATGTCATCTCCTAGGAGCATCGATCAATCATCTAGGAGTTACTCGGACATTAAATATGCTACCTGTAAAACATGTAGAAAATGTGTCTTTACGGCAAATCATGATTCCTGTATCAAGAAATTACTTAATGAGGTGAACTCCCGTGCTAGATTTAAGTCCCAGTGGATAGCTAAAATCAAACCCGTTGGTAAAGATTGGCGCCCCACTGGTAGAACTTTCACTCTTGTAGGAAACGAGTGCCCTTTAACTAGGATAGTCTCCGTTTCTTCTAAGACTACTAGGGAGGAAATTGATAAAGATGATACTAAGCCTAAACTTAAGATTTTCTATAAAAGGAAACGTTTGCCAGCTAAGATAAGTGAATCATCTACTCAGGTCGCCTCTGACACAAGTAAAGCCAACTGTGAACCCCCACGTGCTTCAAAAATAGATATCTCTAACCCATGCAAAAGTATACAAACTCCTAATGAGAATGCAGGTACCAAAGTTGATGTTCCAAAAGAACGAAGCGGTCCAATCGTTGTATACCGTTCAACTAAGGACACTCTTAGAGTTTGGTTGCTGAAGAAGCAGATATCAGAGAAACAAATGTCTCAGGGGATTCATGGTTAAGCTACAAAGGACTTACAGTCACATAACAGACTGTAACTCGATCTCAAAAGACAGGAAAGTTCATCCCGATGATGACTTATCCTAAAAACGAGAAATTCATTTTTCTCGGGCATGAGCTTATATAAAAAACATTCCAAGTTTTTAAGCTCATGCATTATGGCTCCTCGTTAAATGACAGACGACGACCCGGACTTCAGAGACAGGGAAGTTTATCTACGCAACGATAACTTACCCTCTTAACAAGAAATTAATTTTTCTTGGACACGAGCTTATCCTAAAACCATTCAAAGGTTTTAAGCTCGTGTATATGGTTTATCATTAAATATCAGATGGTAACCCGTGCTTCAAAGAAAGGAGAGTTTATCGGCGATGATAAACTTATCCTTACAACGAGAAATTAATTTTTCTCGGGCATGAGCTAATAATAAAAACATTCGAAGTTTTTAAGCTCATGCACAATGACTTACAGTTAAATGTCAGACTGTAACTCGAACTTAAAATAAAGGAAAGATTATCTTTTATGATAACTTATCCTCTTAACGAGAAATTCACCTTTCTCGGTCATGAGCTTGTATTAAAACATTCAAAGTTTTAAGCTCAGAAAGGAAAGTATATCTTTTAAATAAGAGAACTTTTCCTCATAACGAGAAATTAACCTTTCTCGGTCATGAGCTTTCCGTTAAAACAGTCAAAGTTTTTCAAGCTCATGAAAACGACTTCTAAGTAAATGTCAGCTTAGGACTCGTCCTTCAGATAAAAGGAAAGTTTATCGCCGATGGTAACTTATCCTTAACAACGGGAAGTTTACAACTTCTCGGACTTGAGCTCGCCTTTAAGATATTCAACATCTTAAGCTCAAGTAATTGGTTTTCAAAACTTTGAACACAATTTTTCAAGAATTTTTTCAAAAGGTTTTTTTTCTAAATCTTTCAAAATTGTGTGTTCAAAACGTTTTGATAAAAAGAGCATGTCTTCTGGAATCGATAATATTTACGAACCTAGAAATGTCATTCAATAATGACACGGGGTTGTAAATAAAGTTCGAGCAGAAGTTTAAAACATTTAAAACATGCTCCATATGGTTTGCTATTATTTTCGATAGTAACCCGCTTTTCACTTTGAAGTCAAGCATTTCACCGGAAAGCTTTGACTTTAGAATCCGAAGTTATCAACTCCACAATCCGAAAGTTCGTTGCAATTGATATCTACATACTCGACGATGCGACTACTCAAACGGTGACTACAGCTCTTTCAATAGAACACGGGTCAACAATTGAGGGGGAGCAATTGTCCAGCATTCAGAATCCTTGATGCCGAGAGTGCCAAGTTCACATATTGGTGTCAAGACAACGATATCAATCATACACATGGAGTCAAGAGATAACTTCAGACGTGACGAGGTGACCAACATTCGTGAACAAGAACCATGTGAATCTTTCATATGATGTTCTCCATCATTCAGGTCCAACCTCGTAAATTGCTAATCTTGTGAATACATTATCATATATGATCTTTGCACGTGATAAATACCTTACACTTGTGTTTAAAAGGTATTTAATTTACGTTTCAAGTACACCCTCATTAATTTGAGGGGGAGCTTGTTAAAATCATGAAGATAACTAGATTTGCATCTTTCTTCCCAAATTTTCTTAAAATGCTATTAAATCAATTGATATTAAAAACATCGATTGCGTTAATATTTTTAATATGGGGGAGAAAATGTGATTTAATATGGGAAATGATTAATCACAAATGGTTTGACTTAACGTGTTAGCTCATCCCGACATGTGCGAAATGTTTTCGGATATCGTGGCATATGTTAAGGGGGAGCAAAATGGATTTGCACTTCAAAATGGATTTCATGGTGACATATACTTACCCAAAACATCTCTATTCACGACGGTGAAGATTGTGGTGACATAAGGATGGTAGGATAGGTTAAAGTCCAATGATTTCTCTAGAACCGGAGGAATCTTCCCAAGGACATTCCATAGCTAGAAATAGTAGTCCTTAGGAAAGATGGAGAAAGATTGTGAACGTAGCTGAATGCCGACCAAGTACTTAAGTTAGCACTGGAACAATCACAACAAGGTGCTAGTTATGACGTATTGGTAAGCATTGAAGGGGTTGAAGAATGAAAAAGAATTGTAAAGATAAAGGGTGTAAAGAAAGAAGCCCTCCTTACAACCTTAGGCAGAAACCGGGTCAATTCATATGCTATTGAGATCATTTTTAATGATTCTTGATATTGAAGAAAGACATCATGGACCCAGTGATGCAATGCACAACCCTTCTCAGCTAACTCAAATATCTCTCAAAAGGTATTTGTTTTAATCACACAGAGATCAACACATTATCTATTGGTTTATTCACTCCGAATAAATTGGTATTGAAAAGGTGGCACTCCTCTCCAGCCTCCGATCACTAAAATCCAAAAATGCACGATCGAGTCTAGAGCCATTTGAGATCATCAAATATCTCATTAGGACACACTTTCATTATTCCTTGCTTGTTCACACAATGTGAAAAGTAAGAAAGATATTTAGAGTCCTACGCAAAATCTTCATGATCTTGCCTGAACATCCGAGTAATACGAAAGTATTTACAATGAAGATGGAAATCCTTCTTGAGCGAATATCAAAAAGCTCATGGTAGGTGACTTGTGCGATTCTTTATGAATCAAACTTGTGATAACTGGAAAGCAACAGTGGTTTAATTCTTAAATGAATTTAAACACGTTCCAGGCCTCTACGCAATATCTTAGTGATCTTGCCAGAACATTCAGAGTAATACTATTAAGTATTTACAGTGACGAATGGAAATCCTTCTAGTGTTAACATCAAACAACACTTGGTAGGTAACTTGCAAGATTCTATATGAATCAAGCTAGTGACAACTGGAAAGCAACGATGGTGCGGTTCTTAATTGAACTTCACTTGTTCCAGGAACATGAATTGACGGCTTCAAATCATGCGGATAATATTATCCAAATGATTCACTCTTTACGTTCGTAGTCAGCTTTGGACGGTCAAGTAAAGAGAACGGGTTTACCCGCGAAATCTTGTCAAGGAGGTTCTTTATTGAAACTACCTGTCACAAGTACGATATTTAATATCGTCCAACGGTCTTCACCGACCGGAGGTAAAATGCTACCGAATTAGAATGAAATGTTCAAGGCCATTTCATCCGTGTATATGGTTTGTTGCTAACTGTCTTATGCAGCGTAACAAAAAGGTGGCATTGCGGTGTATAATCCAGAAGAAGTCGTCACCACATGCTTATACTACATACACTTAGTACTTCAACAAATTCAAGAAAGTCTGAAGGTCAAGTCTTCCGCTGTATCAAACTCTGAAGCTTTCAAGAATTTAAAGGTATAAGTATGTGGAACATGAAGTCACGAAGAGGCAAATTTCACAAGTGATGAATGCACAAGGTCAAGGCAAGGAAACATGCTCAAGACTAAAGTCAAAGATCACATCAAGCATATTCACAAGAACAAGATCGAAGACTCAAGCATAGATGCTAGGTTTAAGATTTTGTAAAATGGTGTGACCTCCCTTAGGGGGAGATTGTTGGAAATACGTTTTCCCAAAGAAAGTCTCGGTCACATCATTATTAGCATAGATCACGAGCTATATACTTTTTAGGACATTGTAACTTGGAGTGACCTCCCTTAGGGGGAGATTGTTGGAAATACGTTTTTACGTATTTAGAAAGGATCGGTCACTCCAAAGATATATTTTAGTATTAGGCTCGTGATCCAGTTTGTAGTAAATATAGTCCATATAGCCCACATGTAGGGTGGGCTATATATACCCCTCCTAGCATGTTAGAAGGGGTGGTTTCTTCTCATTTTCATATCTTTCATTTAATTAAATCACTTTCTCTCTCTACTTTTCTTTTCTCTCCTTTCTCTCTCTACACCCCATCTTCATCTTCCCCATCTCCACCATTAAATCAATAGATCTAATCCATTGTTTACTAAATCCTTAGATATCGTAGACCTTCAAGACTTCTCTTCTATTGATTAGGGAAAGCACACTGAAACGTACACTTCCCTTTCGGGTCCGTTTTTCATGAGCTCAAAACTTTGATTGTTTTGTGACTAGCTCATGACCGAGAAAAATAAATTTCCCGTTGTGAAGGATAAGTTATCATCCGTGATAAACTTTCCTTAAGTTGAAGTTCGAGGTCTAAGCTGACATTTACTTAGAAATCGTTTTTCATGAACTTAAAAACTTTGAATGTTTTTATGAGAAGCTCATGACCGAGAAATATGAATTTCTCGTTGAGAAGGATAAGTTATCGTCCGAGATAAACTTTCCTTAGTTGAGGTCCGAGTTCTAAGCTGTGATGCGCCTAGAAGTCATTGTGAGAGAATATCAAGCAGCTTCATTTGCCAAAACCTCCAAGTCTTTTGGAGTCATATACTTCATACCAAGACGGCCAACGAGATACGCAAACCTATCTTTCGATAGAGCTTTTGTAAACAAGTCTGCCAGCTGGTACTCAGTTCTGACAAAGTATAATTCCACGATGTCGCGTTCCACTTGTTCCTTGATGAAGTGATATCTGACATCGATGTGCTTGGTGCGGGAGTGTTGAACCGGGTTGCAAGATATGGCTATGGCCGACTTTGAGTCACAATACATAGGTATTTTATCAAAGTGGAAGCCATAATCCGTGAGTTGAGTTCTCATCCAGAGGACTTGAGCACAACACGCGGATAGAGCCACATATTCTGCTTCAGCTGATGAGAGCGAAGTGCAATCCTGCTTCCTTGACGACCAGCTGACAAGCTTGTCTTCCCCTAGAAACTGTATGCTACCAGAAGTGCTTTTTCGACTATCAAGACAACCTGCGTGATCAGAATCTGAAAAAGCTGTTAGATGAAAACCGGTTTCCCTCGGATACCAGAGTCCCATGTGAATGGTATTCTTAAGGTACCGAAAGATCCGTTTAACCTCTTTGAGGTGCTTTTGAGTAGGTCTGGCTTGATATCGTGCACAATAGCATGTGGCATGATGAATATCAGGCCTGCTGGCTGTAAGGTACATAAGTGACCCGATCATACTGCGATATCGCGTTTGATCTACGGGATATGAGTACAAGTCAGCGTCTAGGGATGTGGTCGACAATGGTGTACCAACGCGAGCACATGAGGTCATACCATGCTTTTTAAGTATCTCTTGAGCATACTTAGCTTGGTTGATGAAGATACCACGTGGGGATTGATGAATCTGGAGGCCTAAAAAGAATTTTAGCTCCCCCATCATTGACATTTCAAATCTGCTGTGCATTAATTTTTCAAAACGTTTTGAAAGTTTTGGGTTCGTAGAACCAAAAATAATGTCATCAACATAAACTTGCACCAGCATTATGTCATCCCCATATTTATTAGTAAATAGAGTAGGATCAATAGAACCTTTGGAGAATCCTTTCGAGACCAAGAAGTTGGATAGTTCTTCGTACCATGTCCTTGGAGCTTGTTTAAGTCCATATACAGCCTTCTTGAGACGATAGACTTTGTCAGGGTGATGAGGATCGATGAATCCTTCCGGCTGATTCACATACACTTCTTCCTTCAAATGACCGTTGAGAAAAGCAGTTTTAACGTCCATCTGAAAAACCGTGAAGCCCTTATGTGCAGCATAAGCAAGGAATATCCTGACAGCTTCCAAACGAGCAACTGGAGCGAATGATTCATCGAAATCTATCCCTTCTTGTTGACGATACCCCTTAACCACAAGACGAGATTTGTTTTTGATGATGGTTTGTTCTTCATCCAGTTTGTTTTTCCAGATCCATTTGAAATCTAAAATTGACATTCCATAGGGTCGGTCAACAAGTTCCCAAAACATTTAGGCGTTCAAACTGATGAATTTCGTCTTGCATTGATTCTATCCACGCATGATCAGTCATGGCTTGTTTGATGTTTGTAGGTATAGTTGAACTCACGGTGAGTGCATACATACACACATCGCCATCGGTTTCAAGTTGTCTGCGTGTTCGAACCGGTTGTGAAGGATTTCAAATGACTTGCTCCAATGGATGATCACGTGTCCAATGGTGAGTGGATGGATATGGTTGGTAGAATGTATGCATGTTGGACGGATCAAAATGTTGAGTAGAAGACTCTCCGACTTCGTGTACCGGTGTACCGAACGGATTGATAAATTCTTCTTCGTCAGGTTGTGCATCGACTGCTTGATTGTTGTTTCCTCCTTCAACATTGACGGTTGGTGATGTTGGTTGTATGATAGTTTCTGAAGTTTGTTGAGTATCCACTGGAATTTTCTCTTGAGCAACGGTTGCTGAAGTAGAGGCAGTTGTGTCTTTTTGACTTTGTTCGGGTGCATCAGTAGTATTGACAGCAGAAGGCTTTGACACAACTTGATTGTTTCCATAGTAATATTCATCAAACATTGGATCATATAAGTCAACCAACTCATTCATATGTGTCGTATCCGTCGAGTCTGCTGTAGGAGTACTTTGTTGACATTCTTGCACGGGACGTACACTGTTTTGTGTAGGTGCCATTGCTGGACATTGAGGTGCGGGACTTGAGCTGTTGTGATCAAGTACCATTTGTGGCAATTCGTCAAAGTTCACATGAATTGTTTCGACAATGATCTTTGTTCTCTTGTTATTGACCCGATATCCTTTCGACAATGTAGCATACCCCACAAAAATACATGCATCACCTTTTTCTTTCATCTTGTTGAGATTCTCACCGTCTTTAAGGATGTAGCATAAAGATCCAAATACGTGAAAGAATTTTACAGTAGGTTTCCTGCCATTGATGATGTGGTAAGGTGTCTTTTCATGTCTAGGGATGATGAGAGAACGATTCTGAGTATAACAGGCAGTTGCAATTGCTTCAGCCCAGAAGAATAGCGGTAATTTTGAAGCAGAAAGCATTGTTCGAGCAGCCTCTACCAAAGTACGGTTCCGTCTTTCGACAACGCCGTTTTGTTCAGGAGTTCGAGCAATAGACGTTTGATGTGAGATGCCTTCTTCTTGAAAGTAAGATTGCAAGTTCTTGTTCAAAAATTCAGTACCCCTATCAGTTCTTACGGTTAAGACTTGAGCTTGAAGATTGCATTGTATCATCTTGAGAAAGTTTTTGAGAACCTCTGGTGTTTCATCTTTGGACCTTAAGAAGAAAGTCCATGTGTATCTAGAATAATCATCAACAATCACTAGAATATACTTTTTCCCGTTAATACTCTCTACACGCATGGGACCACATAAATCCATGTGTAGAAGTTCCAATCGTCCTTTTGAGCTAGGGGTAGTCTTTGTTTTGAAAGACTTCCGTTTTGCTTTCCCCAACTCACAAGAAGAACAAAGATGGTCTCTGACGAATTTCAACTTAGGAAGACCGGTAACAATATCATTCTTCGAAAGCAAGTTGATGGTGTCAAAGTTGAGATGTGACAATCGTTGATGCCATAACCATGCTTGAGATGATGAAGCTTTAGCCATTAAGCAAATTGGATTTGTTGAAAATGTGTCTTGAAGAGTTACTGTGTAGAGATCAGAACCACGAGAACCTGTAAGAAGGTCATTCCCATCGTAGTCTCTAACATAGCAAGTAGATTTCCGAAAAGCCACTTCCAAATCCGCATCACAAAATTGACCAACCGAGAATAAATTGTGATTCAGTCCCTCGACGTAATAAACCCGTTTTATAGTGATATTCCCTTGAACCAAGTCTCCATATCCGATTATCGGTGCAAATTGATCATTTCCAAACCGTACCGTACCCAGAAACTTCTCCACGAAGTTAATGAGAAGCTTGAGATTGCCCGTCATGTGCTTTGTGCACCCGGAGTCCATTATGAATAGGATGAGTTCGACGAGCTGCAGAAGAATTAGAAGACAATGTAGCATTTGACAAATGGGAGCCCTTGATAGAAACGGGTTCCAAAATAGTAGTGGACCTAGATTCTAAACGCAAGCTAACATTCATAGACCCAATTAGAATGGGGGTTGTCTTAGGTACCCATTTGTATCCGGGTGGTGTAAATCTTGAATACCCCCGTGTACATGTCCTAATCATGTTCTCATAAAGCTTATTTAACCTGCTTTGTTTACATAGAGTAGTGGATTCTAACGCACTTAGTTTCTTAAGTGGTTGCTCAGTGGATTGGTTCAAAGTTCTTGTGGGTTTACTAGTACTAGTGGGCATACGAATAGGCTTCCTAGTTCTAGTATTCACGCCATTATAATTAAGAGCACAAGCATCATGATTGAAAGTATGAACACATTTGCCACATTCAACACAAACAAATTCAACATTCGAGGTCTTAGCATTTAAACTGTCATTACATGCAGTTACAGACGTTTTATTCTTAGAAAACTTAAAATTCCTACGGTGATCTTCTACTTCATTCTTCTTCCCTTGACTATTGTTAGGCATGACTCTATCTTCAACTCTAGTGCTCTTAAGCTGTGGTCCGCTAACACTAGTAGTGGGATTTACTCCTGTAGAAGAAGACACACGTTGATTAGTTTTCCTAGTATTCTGAGGTAACTGCGTTGTTCCAGTTTGAGTGGACCTAGTGTTCATCTTATACATTCCAGGTGCTATCACATTAGTGCTCTTATCATTTCCTATCTTAGGCAAAGTCTGTGGGGATTGTCCCAAAATAGATGTTTTAGGGCATTTAACCGCATTCGGTTGACGAACGACGGATGGTTTACCCAAAACAGACTTTCCTTTGATTTTCTCAATGAGTTTCTGTAACTCACTTATGGCTATGTCCCTTTCTTTTAGCTGAGCTTTCAAATCATTTATTTCGAAATCTTTTTCATTTAGTAGACGAAACGAAGAAGCTGACATTTCTTGACACTTTTTATGATTATGAGATTTTTCACCTTTTTGTAAAGCAAGTTCAAGAGAAATGGAGTGTTTCTCAAGTTGAGAAAAGCTTTTCGAAAGTTTGTTATATGACTGAATTTGTTTTGAAAACTCTACTTCAAGATTGTGACATTTCTCGTCTAATTCTGACACTAGACATGCTACATGACAATATTGATCAAGATCGGTATACACACCAAGTATAGCATTCATATGGTCAGCATAAAAGTATTCCTTAGAAAGTCGATCAATTTCGTTAGAAAGTTGGTGTTCTTGTGTCTTTAATTTAATTTGAAGAAAATCAACTTCATCTTCAAGAGATTTGACATAGCTTAAATCAGTTAACATTTCCTCAGTGAGAGCATTATAAAACATTTCCACATTTTTTGAAAGATCATCAATCGTTGGAACAATGCATTGTTGAATGACGACTTCTACTTGTGGGTTAGGTTTAATATTCCAAATGGTATCCCTAGAAACTTTTTCATAGTCGACGACACCTTTGTACAAATTTAAAACCCCTTGTTTTATAAACTCAAATTGTTGAACACTTTTGCTTTTCTCATCCCATTTACGTTTTTCATCCAAAATTCGCTTTTCTAACAAAATTGATTGCTTTTTGAAACTCCTTTTTAAAGAAACTTTCTTTTGTGGTTCATCACTTGGTGGTGGAACACTATTATACATCTTTTGTTCTTTTGAAAGTTCTTTTTGAGGGACAAACTTAATATGATTGTTAGAATCAGAAAGGTTTATTAAATCACTTAAGTTTGATCGACTTTCTTCTTGTTGACGAATGATTTCGTCGCAGTCAGGGGAAAGCATAAGAGCAAGATTATCAACATAACAACCGATATCATAAAGAGCAGGCTTGGTACTTTGAGCTTTCTTGAGATATTCAGGCTTGACAAAACTCGTTTTCATATTTCTATTGAGCATATTCATAGTTTGAATAGACTGACCCGTTTTGTAAACAATGTTGTTTAACGTGTCGACTCTCTTTTCCAAAGCAAGAATTTTTTCAATATCCTTTTCTTCACGAGTTTTATAAAGCTCAGTTTGTTCTTTGTTAATCGACTCTAATTCAGTGATTTGGAGTTTATGTAGCAGCAGTTGTTCTTCAAGTTCCGATATCTTCTGTTTTGACATATGAATTTCGTGTGTTACTTCAGAACAATATTGTTCGTTGAGTACCTTACGTTCATATACCAAACCATTAGCTATTGCAACCCGTCGATCAGCTTCTTTTACATAATCACACTCTTTAAGCCTGTCTATCTCCTCGGCTAAGGATGTGTTTGCTTGCTTCAAACGTTTATTAGCATCTTTGTTTTCCTCAATTTCATGTTTTAAAGAATCAATGATAGACGCAAGCAAATCACGGTCCTCATCCGAGTCAGTATCCTGAGCAGCATTACCGTCATCATTACACATATGCTGTGAATCCGTAGAGATATTGCTATCCTCCGTGTCCATTACATATGTGTCATTGATGCTTTCGGGTTGCTCAGGATGCCGTCGTTCATTAGCAAACACATTATAGTTATCATTTGTTGGTACCTTTTCAATTGGCTCAGTATCAAAGATAGGTCCAGAAGTATCAGCAGTCTCTGGAAGCACTTCTTGAATCTTTGCCATGTACACATAACGTGCCTCTAGCTCTTGATCATCGGCTTCATAATCAGTGTCATCACGCCAGTCAACTTCATCTGCTGTGAGTGGAATTCCTGCTTCTTCTTTCTTGTACAGCAACATCTTTTCCTTGTGATATCCCGAATCCTTAACCCGCTTTGGCTTCTTACATTCCCTAGCCATGTGCCCAAATCCCTTGTAGTTGAAGCATTGAATCCCAGTCTTCTACACCACCGGAGTGCCTACAGTATCTCTAGCCCCAACTTGATTCAGCATCCTCTGATTATCATACCTAGCATCACGATCATACCTAGGTGCATGACCAACTTCCTTATATCTAGCATTGGATGATGATCTGAGGTTGTTGTTAGTAGGTTTGTAGATCTTCTTATAAGTTGTGGTGAGTAAAGACATGAGTTCTTCAATCTTCTTGTCCCTTGAAGTTTGTTCATC
Source organism: Glebionis coronaria (assembly GCA_025667525.1). Lineage (NCBI taxonomy): Eukaryota > Viridiplantae > Streptophyta > Magnoliopsida > Asterales > Asteraceae > Glebionis > Glebionis coronaria. The sequence goes on along the minus strand of CM046875.1, from coordinate 120,243,926 downwards.
ATCACTGTCTCCATCTGACTCGGTGTCATACTTTGGAGGTGGAGTGGGGACAATTGCTTTTGCTTTGTGTTTAGCAGAAGCTAGAGGTTTGGTGGATGAGCTTGATGACTTCGAGGAATGATTAGGTGGTTGTTGACGAGGAACGGGTTTTGTTGAAGTAGCAGCCACAAAAGCAATAGAATTAGCAGACCGTTCTGCCTTTTCAGCCCTTAGTTCATTCACTTCATTCTGATGTTGTTTCAAGATATCATAAAGTTTGTGGTAAGATATAGTCTTGATATCCTCCCTTTGTTTGACCAAAGTCACAAACCTTTGCCATTCCGGTTTGAGTTGAAGTAGAAACTGAACATTGGCATGATGATTGGAGACGGTGCACTGATTTCTTACAAGCTCATTCATCATTTTGTAGAATCTCGAGTAATATGAGTCAATGGATTCACCATCTTCAGATGTGAATTTTCCAAACTCCCAAAGTAGATTAGTCTCGAGATCTTGAACATTGATCGACTCACCTTGCTTCAATCGATGAATTGCATTTCACATTTCCATAGCATTAGGACATGCATCAACTGTGGAATAGATGTCGTTATCAATTCCAGTGAGTATGAAGTTTACAGCATCAGCTTCAGCTTGGAGGAGTTTCTTTTTCTCAGCAGAACATGTGTCAAAATCCTCCATAGCTCGTATAGTTGATGAAGTACCATCCTCTGCCTGTGTGGTAATTGGTTTGAATTCAAAAACTGGAGGTGGATTCTCAAGGCAGTGACGAAGAGCAGTTCAGTTTTCTTTGCCATCGAGAAATCTGAGAAAACGAGATCTCCATTGAACGTAGCAACCGGCAGTGAGCACAGGTGGGTTACCGTTGCCACCTTGTTCTAAACGAATTTGATTAGCAGTTGCAATGTTGATGTTGTTGTTAGACATGGTGAATACTTGTGGATAAATTGCAGATCTTAGTGGATTTGTTGTGATGATGTGTGGTTAAAATTGAAATTCCGAAAATTCAAAAAAAAATTTCAGTCCGACAATAAATTTCTCAGTCTGACAAAACGGTAAGCCGAAAAATTTTGTATCGCCAAATTTTGAATTTGAGTTAGAAATAGCCAAAAATTAGTAGGGAAAAAATTTGATTTTACCTGACCTAAAAATTTTAACTCTTTTTTTTTTTTTTTTTTTTAATCTTCGTGTAAACTACGTTCCAAAACTAGTTTAGATAGTGGCTAAGTCTAAAAATTACTCAAACAAAATATCCATCGAAATGTCCATCGGAATGTTCAGATCAGAATGTTCTATCGCAATGTTCAGATCGGAATGTTCAGATCGCAATGCTCAGATCGGAATGCTCAGATCACAAAGCCTGTCGGAATACACAGATCGCAAAGTCTATCGGAATACTCAGATCGCAAAGTCTATCGGAATACTCAGATCGCAATGCTCAGATAGCAAAGTAGCTGACAAAATTCAAGCAGAGTAACGACTTAAAATACTTCCTTATACCCGTCGCAATCCAGATCGCAAAGTACGATCGGAATGTCCAGATCAGAATAAGTAATAAAACCCACTTATCGCAATGTAGAACCAAAACCCTTTCCGATGATGATGGTTATTGCGATGGAAGCCCACGTTTCACTTGTACTTTCCGATGGAGATTCTGCTTAAATTTCGGAATGAAGAACAACAAGAAATTTCGCAACTTTTGATCCAAAAGATTTGTGTTTTAGCCAAAACCAAGATACCCAAATCACTAATACTAGTATGTAGATGATTTGTATCAAGAAAAGACCATAAAAAACACAAAAGGAAGTTTTGGACGTGAGATGTAGATCAAAAAGGCCACGAAAAATCAAGAACACCACTCACGAATCCTCAATCACCTATCCACTATAGGCTCTGATACCAAATGTTGTTCCTATTCAATCCATAACACAAGATTTAGAAGAGATATTTAGAGAGAGAAAGAGAAGAAAGTAGAGAGAATTTGGAAGGTTAAACACTTTTAGAGACAGAAACAAAATGGTAACCAACACCCTCTTTCACATGTGAAAGAGGGTTATATACCCACGAACCAATGGGCTTTCCATGGGCCGTGGGTTTGTGACTTGGGCCGGGCTTGGCTTTGTTTTGGGCTTACGCCCCTAACTTATACAATATTAGCTTAAAGTCCAAGCCCGATTTTCCCGACTAACCTATTACAATACAAGACCTTTTAACGACTAAGATGACCTATTACATTCTTGTTCGACTATATAAAATATAGGGCTAACACTTTTACCATTGCTGCTCAAACCCCGTGGATTAGTCGGTAAATGAGTCGGAAATCACAGTTACCAAAAAAAAACACCCACAATGGGTCAAATGGGCAAATGCTTTTTCATCTTTTAAAAAGTCTTTAGAAAGTTTTTTTTGCAATGCATCAATAGCTTTTTAAAAAGCTTTTTATCAAATACTTGACAAACCTCAAGTCTTTCTTCAAACTCTTGTCATTAATTTGTTAATACATTGAAGGGCTATTTTGGAAAGAGGATTAAAAGGTCCCTGGCACTCAAAAAAGGACCTCTCAAAATAAAATTAGCTAATTAACCCTATTCGGCCTATTCGACCTTCATATTCTGTTGACACATGTCATTTGTGCTAATGAGTGGGTAATTATTGGTTTGTACTAGTATGGCCCACCTAGTACATGCAAGTACAAAATATGCAAGTGTACTTGCTATTCGACCATAAGTCAAATCAATTATTCGAACCGTACTTTTTATAATAAAATATTAATTTTTACTAAATGATACCAAATAGTTTTGTTATTCGACTTTGACCTATATTTTATTCGACTCGTACTTTTTAATAATAAAAAAAACTTTTTCCCAAATATATTCTCTAATTCTTCGACTTGTACTATTATATTATTCGACCCGTACTTTTTATTAATAAAAAATTAAAAACATTTTCCCAAATAAATCCTTTTTTTATTCTTTTGATTATACGACTTGTAACTACTGATAAATGTCTACGCATGCGTGTACCAACTTGAAATCAGTCATAGAATCACGATCTTTAGATTAAATAAAGATTCCAAATGCTTGCAAAATATATATGAGCAAACTGATTCTTTAATCTGTGCATACAAATTGAGAAATATAATCTAAACCAACCCAAATACCCATTACAATTGTTGTCCAATATATAATTTTCAGAAGCAACAAATACAAAGTTTCTTCTAAGAACCCAATATCCTCACCATTTTTTTGTTCCCTCTAGTGTAGTTCCCTCCAGACCATATTGAACTCTTGTTGCCACAGTCATCCTCACTTGGACATGATTTGTGAAATATGCATGTATTTCATGTAACCACAACTCGTTCCACATGCTTAACCACAACTCGCTCTACTCTATCATTTGGCGACAAATGATTGTCTTCTTTTCTTAGGATTCATTGTGTCTGCCTGTGTTTTTGTCCTCACCATTGCCACAAACTCGTCGTAGTTAATGCGACCATCCTGTAAAGATTATATCGGTTCAGGTATAGCCGTATAGTAGAGGTTTCATTTGACTCTTTAAACTATACATGGGTCTATTTCATTAGTGTTTCCTCACTGTTGGGTCAAAACAGTCAAATGTTTGTTTATAGGAAAATGGGGCAAGGAGGTTTTACATATCAAAGTTCTCCTTAGTAATGTAATATAATCTTTGTAATGATACATGACATAATAACTCTTTCTAATCTTTTTACAACTTTTAGCCAAAAAAAGTGTTTTGATATGTATATTATATGGTGTATTTTTTTGCAGCATAGGTTTGACAATGTTTAAGTTACTCACATGATCGGAGTCAACTTCAGAAATAACCTCCTTTATATCCCTATCATCGTTCATTCCATATTCGCGGAGAGCATGCTCTAATTCTTCTATAGTAATGTACCTGACAACAGAGAAGTCCGTTAACGATTACGAAAGGATTTCTCTTTAATGACAAAAGAGGCCTATTAGAGGTTTATGTACCCGCTGCTATCTTTATCGAAGTATGTGAAAGCTGTGTACAAATGATCTTCTTTATCCATTCTATTGAGATGCATTGTTGTTGTTATGAACTCTTCGTAATCTATGGTTCCATTTCCATCTGCATCAGCCTGTCGCATATATAAAAAGAAACACATGAATTTTGTGACCATATGAAACATTTCTAGAAATTAATTAACAAATTTAATTATCTTACAACTTCCATCAATTGTTTGACTTCAGATTCAGTTAGCCGTGTCCCTTGCTTGGATAGTCCTTGTTTCAGTTCCTCAAGTGTTATTGTTCCACTGTTATCCGAATCCATGCCTTTAATCATTTGCTTGAGTCTCATGATTTCTTCCTCTGAAAGACATCCTGCAATTACCTGCCCATTTCAAAAACAATCTTAGATTCTGCCATAAATTATTTAAGAAGAGCATTGGGGTTCCTTCTCATGATTATACGCATAACTTTATGAATTGTAGGCGCAACTAAAGATATGTGTGAACGTAGAGATATAGTAGGTACCCGAAGTGCAACTTTCTCCATCTTCCATAATCCATGGATGTGTTAGAAAATTATGCATGGCTTTAAATTGTTTTAGCCTGCCAAGAACAGCATTATCAAGTGGCTTATCCGGTGCTTCTCCATCTTCCATAATCCATGGATGTGCTAAAAAAGCAAGAAAAAACAATCAATATAGTGTTTATCATTATGGTCTCATCAAAATGCATAATGTTCAAGTACCCCTAATTTTAGTCAATATACTTTAAAATATTTCATTTCTGTAACACTTACAAAGCACTTGATGGGTTGTCAGCCTTTGCTTCAGATCTGAATTCAACATCTTCTTTACAAGATCCTTGGCTGGAGAAGATATTGAAGGCCAAGGATCACTTGTAAAATCAATGTGCCCACGCAAGATTGCATTGAATATCCCATGTTCAGATTCTGTATAAACACAAATTTTGTTAATTCGATAAATTATTAGTCTTTCAAGTCTCAACTAGTTAACCAAACATGATCATAATCACCTGCCCAGAAAGGAGGAACTCCACTAAGAAGAATATATAACATGACTCCAATACTCCATATATCAACTTCAGGTCCGTATTTTCTCTTCAAGACTTCGGGTGCAATATAATATGCGCTTCCCACAATATCTTTAAATATTTCCCCTGGACCAAACGAAGCATGCGTTGTTAACAATGGACTTGATTTTAAATAAACCGAAAATGAAAGAATTGATAAGTTGTTTTTTGAGATGTAACCTTGCTTGTAGAAGACTGAAAGACCAAAATCGGTAGCCTTAAGGGGAGCATTCTCGTCCTTATTCAAAAGAAGGAAACTTTCTGGCTTAAGATCTCTATGAATAACACCCATGGAATGACATGTATGAACGGTTTGAACAATGGTCCTAAGCAACGATGCTGCAGCTCTTTCCGTATAATGGCCCTTGGCAATGATTCGATCAAATAATTCTCCTTCAGCACACAACTCCATTACCAAATGTACTGAATGTTTATCCTCAAACGCCCCCTTAAGTTCAACAATATTCTGCTGGCCAACCAAATGATGCATGATTTGTACTTCCCTCCTCACATCCTCAATGTCATCTTTATTAGCAAGTTTCCGTTTTGCTATTGTTTTACATGCAAATTGTTTGTTAGTCTTTTTGCATGTGCACAGATGTGTAACACCAAACTGTCCCCTATTGATATCGCTAGTTCTACTGAATCTTAAATGTTGTATCAAGCACAGCCGTATCCGATGTAATCCAAAAACATAAACACACAATTGAGTTGGAAATAACCTTTTCAACGCGTTGCAAAGGAAATGTTTCCTGAAAAACAACGTCATCAGATACCGCGGTATCAAGCACAACCGTATCCGATGTAGAGGCATTAGCTAAAGGTCTCATACCCTTAGAATCAAAATAAGGTCTGCAGAGCCATTCCACGACCACCACAGCCCAAAACCTCATCCTTAACAGCAGTATCTAGATCCAAAAACTACCCATCAACCCCATCTTTTTTAACAAGCATTTTCACAAACACTTTGTGTGCATAAATAAAAACACACCTAGAATATTCACATTACATTCATAAGAAGAGAAAACCGCACATTCATAATCAACCCTAGAGAGTGTGTGAGAGATAATATAATTTTTTTTAGAAACCTCCGCCTCTTTTTCTTATCTTATCATCTTCAGCCAACAAACTCAGTCAACAAATCAAATCTGATCTTTTCTCAATCAGATACACATCAAAATAAAAACTTCTACCATCTCCCATCAATTACACACGAATCACACAAGAATACAAGATAACATCAAGATCTTTGACAAGGTCCCGGTCTATGACGATGTACTACTATGTGAAAGATCTTCATAGATCTCTGCTTGCATGTCAAAGCACATAATAAATCTGATATCGAGTGTGAGTTTGAGTTTTGAGTCTTGATGATGAGGGATATAGGAGACGATGGGTTAGGATAGAGTCGAGTTTGAGTTGTTTTGAGATGATGATGTTGTATATATGAAGTTAAACATGTTGTTTTTTTTAATTAACTAAAAGTACGGGTCGAATAATTTTTAAGTCAAAGTCAGATAACATAATAATTGGAAATTAATTTATTAAAAAATATTATTTTATTCAAAAAGTACAAGTCGAATAATGGATGTGACCGGTAGTCGAATAACAGGTACACTTACACATATTGTACTTGTATGTACTTGGGAGGTCCCACATGTACTATCCAATGATTAGCGAAAATGACAAGTGTCACCGGTCAAATAGGTCGAATAGGCTAATTGGCTAATTGATACTCCCTGGGACTATTTTTTAGGTGCCCATATGGTTTTGGTCCTCTTTTTAAAATAACCTTACATTGAATATGGCTCCAAGTCTTTAAAAGGCTTACCCATTGTTGATGCTCTAAGAGCATATACAATGCATCAAGCTTTCAAATACTTGATGCATTAAATGCATTTAATGTAAACCACCATCAATGACTACAACTTTTACAAATGACTTAAGAAATAACAAGTCTTTACAAAAAGCTATCCAAAAAGTCTAAGTTGCAATGGTAAAAACCTCATCAAAAAGCTCAATGAAATAGTAAAAAGTCTTTTGTTAATTGTTTACTTTGTCCATTGTGGATGTTCTCACATAGTATATTCATTGTGGATCCAAGTTGGTTTGGCTCTGAAATGTGAAGTTTACTTTTCAGGTATTTCATCTTCAGTACTAGATGAAAGTGGCCCATATCTTATTAATTGTTTATTTTTGACTAAAAATAAAACTATTCATGCAAATAAAAAGAAAAGTTCAAAACATTATATACAAACTGTTTTCAATTACATTCAACATGTTGTCCGTTATTTTTTCGATTTAATTTATTTTTATGTTAATGTACAAAATAAACTTAATTGTAAAATCAAATGAAAATCACCCATTCAATATCTTTTTTAATTGTTGTTTTATTGTATTGAAAAATAGGACATACATGATTTAAATTGTAGAATTTTTAGTTATGTTTTTATCACTTTTCGTTGTTGAGTTAATCTATTAAAAAAACATCAAAGCTTGAACCCATTTAATTTAAAAGTTTATGTACATCGTTATAAAAGTTACTAGATGTGTACCCGCGCATAGCGGCGGATAGTCTATGGTATCCTAATTGACCTAGTGATCGAACCGATAACTTGGTCACTCGATCGGGTTGACCCGGTGAGCGAACCCGCAAAATGGTGACTCGACTGAATTGGCCCGGCGGTCGAACCCGTAACACGGTGACTCAACCGAGTTGACATGGTGATCGAACCCGTGACCCGATGGTCGAGCCCATGATGTAGTGGTTACACTTGTTTTCTATTTAAACATTATATTTATATATGGAAATATTGAATTTTCAACTTTTTCAACTTTCAAGATGAGCTCTTTATATATTAGTATAGATATAGATTTACGATTCCTTTTAACAGATTATCGGTTGCTCATACGTGTAGAAGGAAAATAAGTATCCATATATACTTAGGGTGCATGCTCATGGGTAAAAGGGTCGATGGTTTACTTTTCCTTTGAGTTACGATAACTTCGGGATACAAATTCGCATATTCAGAGACGTATATTAATATGAAATTGTATATGCATAAAGTACAAAAATAATTAATGTGTATTATTTTTTACGTTGTCAATTGTCAAATTGTTTACTTTTAATTTCTTTATAAGATATATTGATATCTATCGTTACTCGTTATTGTTACCGTTAAAAAAAATCCGACCTCTCTAAACTCAAAATTCTGGCTCTACCCTTAGGTGAATTAAACCTTTATATAAAAAACCAACGTTCAGATTTATTTTGTTGCGTATAAAACTGCAACAAGAACACAACTGCATACCGATTATAACATGGTAGTTCAATTTATTTTACCATAAAAACTTTAAATGGCATGTATTTTTTTTATGTATATACATATATGCATCATTTCCATTTAGTTCTATAAGAAGCCTCATGCATAGATATATATCTCATGCATTATAGACCTTATTTTTCCTTATTGACAGTAAAAGCAACAAATTTTTTAAATCTTTGACATTACCAACTAATCTGATCATTTAATCTATGGTTTGCATTTTCTTATTAACTCATGTCACACCACACTGATTTATTACAATGATCTTCTATTCTAATTAACTATTTCATGTTACAAGTATAACTAAGATTTTCTTATATGATACTTATATATAGTCGATGAGTGTGTATGAAACAGAAGGGTCAATGATTTACCTCAAGGCTTAACGTAATCACATCTAAATCGAGCCAAGAACACGAACTATGAGAAGCAACTAGAGACGATCGAACCTACTACCTAGGTGTACCCGAAAAATAGTTCACAGCAATCGTGAACCAAAACCTAAGTCTCACATGGACTCGAACAAAACACGAACACGAACCTAACACTATCTGATCTAAAACTAAATCCAAGCTCAAGCTCGAACCTACAACGAACAAAGCGATCGAACCAACCTGCGCACTCTCGAACTAAAAAAGCCCCGACGTGAATCGTACCCAAACTCAACTTTGATTTCAAAGAACACACTAATAGTTAAAATTAAATTTTATTGGCTACTGTGTTTAAGTTTTAGCAATATGGTTAATAATTAACAATTAGCAATTACATCTATATATATATATATATACACGCGAGGTAATGAAACTTTCAAAACTTAACGTGTAGAGCGAAACAAACCGTTGAGTTTACTTCTTAAAGGATCTTTGAAACCTTGATCATAATATAAAGACTGTGCGGAAACCAATCTTTATATATAAGAAGAACAATAGAATTAATCAAATGTTCAAGCCTCAATATATTAATACGATCACTCTAAATAGTGATAGGGTTTACAACCTTGAAGCTATAACAAACAATGAGAGAAATGTGTAGAGAATATGCGTGTGTCGAAGTGTGTTTATCTTTACACCCTAGGACCTCATTTTATAGTGTAAGGGGTCATAGGTGGTTACAATATAATTAATATTTGCCTAATTATTATACATCAATATCCTTTAATAGTTTCTTAAACAAACTTGTAACCTTCTCATCATCCTTATCATGTTTTAATACTTTCCATAAGAATAGGAAGACTAAGTATTTGATCTTATCTTCTACAATCTTCTTTCAACTTTATAATACGACCAGGAGGAACTGGATGCTGTCAGGAGGAACGAAGTACTGCAGAAGGAACTACAACCCACCAGGAGGAACGAAGTACTCCAGTAGGAACTGTTACATTACCAGGAATAACTTCGAAATATATGATTCCTAAAAATCCTCCCCTAAACTTGAATTTAACTTGGTTGAGTTCAAGTTTCCACTGTTATGCTTCTTGATCACCAGGTGGATGCATCCAAACACTGCTCTGTGTAGTACATTGTTTCGTTTTCAGCATCACTTTAAATTTTGAAACAAGCCTCCCCTGTTTGGATGCACTAATATGTAGAAAAGTCAATAAATATCCAATTCACGAACCATGGCAAGAAAAGTGGTACCAACAATCATTAATTCAATAAGTTCAAAACTATCCTCATCACTGTAAAGTGAATCACAGAAATGTGTAGTTTTTGGCAAACTACCAGCCATAAACGGATTTGATGAAGTCTTTACCAAGAGTCGTACCCCCTTGGACTAGAAACTCTTTGTTGCAATAACATGGTGAGTGAAGGCCATATAGTTTTTAGCAAACTATTACAGCTATCAACGGATTTGAGAAAGTCTTTACCACATATGGTTTGCCTGTGGACTAGCCACTCTTCAATCTAGGACCAAGGTGAGTGATGACCATCCAGTTTTAGGTAACCTGACAACCATCAACGGATTTGATATGGTCTTTATCAAGCAGTCGTTTGCTCTTGGACTAGCCAGTTCTTATGTGTGTTAGACATGGTGAACTAATGACCATTTGTTGTATGGTGGTTACCCAACACCTGAGCCTTTCTCAACCAGAACTAAACATCTCACAAATAGCTCTTTTTTTAACCTCTTTTTTTTAAACAAGGCAAAGACTATGAGTCAACCTGCAGGAACGTAGGATGCACCAGGAAGAACAACGGTCCACCAGAAGGAGGATGACTGCAACCAGGAAGAACCATGTTCAACTAGGAGCAAGTTGGGTCTACTAGGAGGAACCATATCCACCAGCAGCAATGTCATCCTGCATAATTGGTTAGACGAAAAACACAAAAATGTACACAATCATACATACAACAAGCCTCCTCTTAGGTAAAAACCTCTCCTCAAATAGAGCTAAGTATCCACCATCAAGGAAATCTTTTTTTTTTATTCTAAGACTTTTCTTTTCCTGTAAAAAGTTAGTTAACAAAAATATAGAAAATACAAAACATATCAATTGACAATCACACTTGCTGAAATAAACACAAACCAAGCAAAGATTAGTGCTTATGGAAGTCCCAAGCTAAGACAGACTTGAATGTTCCAAAAACATCAACATAGTCATATCTTGTTAAGGTTTTTGATGCACTATTTGATTTGGAGACATGTTGTAAACCATCTTGTTTAGGTTTCCAAACCCACCGACCTAAGGCCTTAACAATATTAACCTTTGTTTTTGACCCAGCAGACTCAACCCATGTACCTTTGACATTGTTAAAACATCTTGGTTGTGGAATTATGTTATTTTTTGGATTGGGGTTAAAAACTCTACCAAAGTTCTTATGATTCACCTATCTTGAGTTATTCTACACCAGTTTAACCTGTTGTTGATCATTAATCTTTCTCTTGTGTTTACAAGTATATTGCAAGTGATCAAAACTACGACACACATAGCAAGCCTTATTTTTAAACACAAAGTTATCACCTAATTTCTGAGTCATCATGCCATTCCAACCTATTTGATTACCTCTAGAACTTTTGTTGTTTTTCTTAAGATTATATGATTTCCTATTACTTTCATTCTTAGCACAAGCAGATTGAGGATAGAACTTAGGTGATTTAGCATTTAAGGTAGACTTACACGAGGAATATTTACTATTCATGGGTTCAATTATAATTGGTTCAGGCACAGACTCAAGTGTTTCAACACTAGAGTCAGACTCACAAGAGTCAAGGTCACTAGTCTTAGGTTCTAAAGACTTGTCACTAGAGTTACAAGAGACAAAGTCATTAGACCCAGAAATAGTTTCAATTGAGCCAGTAGACCTTGTACCATATGTCATTTGTGATTCATCAACGTTAGAGTGGTCTGAGATAGGCATGAATGTCCTTGTGAGAGGTGGAGGAACAACATGCATCTCTGCAGCTGGTTTATACCTATTGAAAATAGGACTACCTTCCCCATCTTCAGGGGTAGTGTCAAACACACTAGACAAGAGGAGTCAAAAACATCATTTGGTCCAATATATTTTTTAAATCCCAAACCAATTTTAGTCCTACCAGACATGGAGCTATCTACTAATTTGATAAGTTTCTTAGAAGAACTTGTCCATTTGTCAAACCTAGCCAAAGCACTATCTAATTTAGCTTGTAGCTCCTGCTTTTCTTTGTTTAAATCAACATTAAGTTTTTCAGAATATGACAATAAGTTAGTTGTGTTTTCTAAGTTAATACTTAATATCCTAATATTTTCTTCATATTCTAATTGAGTATTTTGAAACCATTTTTTATGTTGTTCTAATGTTTTTAGAGTACTTTTGTATGACTGAACTTCTAAGAAATATTTATCATTTTGAGCATCTAAATCAAAAAATTGTTTTTGAAGATAAGCATATTTTTGTTAATAATTTTCAGAACAACTAGTTACTAAGTCATAGTTGTTATAAGCGTGCATTTTATTCTTTAATTTAGCATTATATTCTCTAACTTCAGATTCTGTCATAAGAATTACCTTATTTTTTAGAATTGAAGTTCTGCATGCCATGTCTTCTTCAGCAACACCTTGATTAGGAGTATCTTGAAAAACCTCAAAATCAGAACCTTTAGCGACACTAATTCTGTCACAAAACTAATACTGATATGTCGCAACTCTGGAAAAAGCGTCGCTAATCTGTTGCTAAACTGTCGCAAATACTGAACAGCATCTTCACTTCATAACAAAATGAATGTTGAAATCTTGTTCTTATCAATCAAAGCTTCTCAACGAGGCTCTGATACCATTGTTGAGATTACTTCTTGAAGGATCTTTGAAACCTTGATCACAATATAAAGACTGTGTGGAAACCAATCTTTATATATAAGAAGAACAATAGAATTAACCAAATGTTCAAGCCTTAATATATTAATACGATCACTCTAAATAGTGATAGGGTTTATAACCTTGAATCTATAACAAACAATGAGAGAAATGTGTGTGTCGAAATGTGTTTATCTCTACACCCTAGGACCTCATTTTATTGTGCAATGGGTCGTAGGTGGTTACAATATAATTAATACTTGCCTAAGTATTATACATCAATATCCTTTAATAGTTTCCTAAACAAACTTGTAACATTCTCATCATCCTTATCATGTTTTAATACTTTCCATAAGAATAGGAAGACTAAGTATTTGATGTTATCTTCTACAATCTTCTTTCAACTTTATAATACGACCAGGAGGAACTGGATGCTGCCAGGAGGAAGGAAGTACTGTAGAAGGAACTGTAACCCACAAGGAGGAACGAAGTACTCCAGTAGGAACTATTACATTACCAAGAGTAACTTCGAAATATATTATTCCTAACACAAATAATTTAAAGGTGTTATTGTAGTCAAAATATTATTTTGAGAAGATATAATATCTCCATATGTATATAGTTTGGGTTTTAATGATTAATCAAATTGTGAGAGAACAAAAGGATATGCAATGTGAATAAACGATTCTAACGGAAAAGAAGGAATATAAATGAGAAGTTATTTGCCTACTTTAAACTTGTAGTCAGTTTCACATGTCTTTCATTTCAATAAATCTCATATTTACCTTACATATTTCTAAAAATAAAGAACTTGTATTCATGTATACTTTTACTTATGGGTTAACACTTTTTTTATTGATTGCCCATTTATTTAAAGTGACTATAAAATCAAGGAATAATATAATAGCAAATAAGAACTTTAGTCGGGTAATTATATGTTTTATATTTTCAAATTGTTAAAAATTAGAGTATTATAATTTAAGAAAGAACTTACAAGATGAAGACATTTTTTGAATGATGGCCGCTCCATTTTCAAAAGTATCTCGTGTTAAGAGTGACGTAAAACTTTAATAGAGTGTAGACTTCTCCACGTGTCACTCTCCATATTACTTGCACGTGTGTAAAAAATGAACTTGACCATTCAATAGACAAAAAAAATTAAGATAATATTTTCTTAGAAGGAATGCTTTAGACAACTCAAATTAGAAAGCTCGACAACAACGAATGATGACGCTTTTTTATTTGAAAGTGCAAGTGCACACAATCTTAGACGACGATCTATAAAACTACTTCACGAAGATCTATAGCTTTTTTTATAAAAGCAAATACCTTATGTTAAAAATTAATAATAAACAAATAATTATAACCTAAGATTTTAATATCAAATGATTATTATTTCAACTTTAGGTTAAATTCAAAATGGTAAAATAAAATACAAAACAAATTTTTGGGTTTTACACTGCTACTATATAAAATCTTGTTGATGGAAGTCAAGTAATCAAAGTTGTGGTTAATGATGAAGAGTTGTTGCTTTCAGAAGAACAAGTCAGACAACACCTTAGATTGGGAGATGCTGACGGAATATTTACTATGCTAAATACATAGTTTTGAGATGGAATGAATGCCATTGGATACAGAAGTGATGGTTCATTCACCTTCTATAAAGCAAATTTCTCTTCCCAATGGAGATACTTGGTACATGTTCTTCTTCATTGTGTGAGTCCTAAGAGCGCGTCATGGGATCAATTTGCAAGTAATATCACTAAAGCTATGGTTTGTCTCTCTACCAACAGATTTTATAATTTTGGCCATATGATCTTCATCAATATGGTTAAAAATGTTACAAGCCAACATAATTTTTTGATGTTCCTACGGTTCTTGATGGCCATACTCATTGGCATCGGTAATTCTTTAGGGAGTCACAATAGGAAGTATAAAACTCATGTCCTTAAAAAGGGTGTTTAGATAGATGAAGAGGAAGAACAATAGATGAAATGATGTGGTGTGACCTCCACAACCACCATGTTGTCCACTACTGAAGCTGGAAATGATAAACGAGCAGCAAGCCCAGCTGTGTTCCAACCCACATCATCTAGAGCAAATACTACTTTCACTATCTCTCCACCCATTTCCCAAACATATAGGAGAAAAAACAGACAGACGTCTCAAGGATCTCATATTGAGACATCTACTTTTAACCTATATGCATATGAGACTATTAGTACTGGTGAACCTAATAGAACTAGTGGGGTTACTCCTACATTGGATGATGTAGCACAAGGGAGGAGACTCTAAATAAGACTCCAACTAGGTCCAAAGATCCACTAACAATGGTTGCTTTTCTTAGAAATGGTGTGGATAGACTATCACAATTGGAATTGATGGTTCAAACTCTTATTACCAAGGTGGTTTCACTTGAGCAAGATAAAGAAAAGCAAGCTCAAGTGATTATGACCCAAGCATAAGAGATTACCAGTCTAAAAGGGATGCTTCAAAAGTTTCAACAACAGCAACTATCTTATTCAAAGAAGTTCATGGTTTATTACCTCTTTAGAAGAAGTTCCTCCTACCACTGAAGCCCCTATCAATTCAGGGGAGGGGATTGTGAAAAGAATTGATGAGGAGTTTCAGTCTAAAGATTGGGATGCTGTTAAAACTGTGCTATGTTTGAGATCTGTCAAGGTCTCAGGTGAAGAGAATGTCGATGCTAGCAATGCATAGATTAATGTTTGTAATTAATTTGTTAGTGCTGGTAGTGATTTGGCTAGTACTGTAAGACACATGAAGAGAATCTTGGAAAACAAAGTTCATAAGAGACACAAGATGATGGGTCTCAGTATATTATTTGTAAAACCCGCATGCTTTTACCATGAATAGTACCCTTATGATCGTACGTACATGATTAGAACTTTTCTTTTATAGCACGCTTACGTTTCACGAACAAGATTTACAAGTATTACGTACGTGTGATAACACGATAAGTATTTAATACGTATTAAGACATGATAATTATTTCAATAATAATTATAATCACGAACATACGAACATGAAATCATGAACGTAAATAATCACGAGCTTAGTATTACGTATTTATGTATATTTATTACGATCATGAATAAATATAATATGACACGAACGATAACTATTTAAATCACGTAAAACACGAACACGAGAACACACATAATATTAGACACGGAAAACATTCGGGTTACCCCATTTGGGCCCCCTTACCCGCGGACAAGACAAGAAAAAGGGCCAAGCCCATGCAATTTTACTAAAACAAGAATTTATGAAAAGATTATTTTCATAATAACAAAATATTAGAAAAAAAGAAAACCCTAAATCTCTTTTGCTCTCTCTCTGGCCGCCGGGTATAAACACACACCAAGGGTGTGTTTGTTGATTTTGGTGATTAATTTCGTACAAGTGTGTTAGTGTTATCGTTCTTCTTTGATTCACATAATCGGTATATCCTTAAACCTCTTTTCCTTTATGTTTTTTTTAGTTAATCAAGAACACATGAATCATGAATGTTTTAAAACAAGTAATTACACGTTAATATCAAGATAATTAATTAGGGTTAAGGGGTGTTTGTTTTTTGCCGACGCAAGGAACCGAGACCCAAGGGGGTCTCGGCTTGTTTTGTTTCGCACCAACCGAGACCTCAAGGTCTCGGTGTGGTGTTATGTGTCTCGGCAGCAGGAGAAAAGGGAACCCTAACCTCGGTCGGGGTATGTTTGTTGCTCGGGTGGGTCTCGGCTAAGGACAAGAACCACCACCGGCTTATGTCGGTGGCTAAATAAGGAAAGCAGGGGGAACCCCCATGCCGCGGCAGTAAGGGGAACCACCGGCTAGCTGGTGGGAACTTTTACTAGTCGGCGGCTAGCCAAGGCTAGGGGTGGGTTTGGTTGGCGGTTCACGGGTTAAAACCGGTTTGGTTCACAACATGTTTAGATTAAAACACGGGTTCGGTTCATGGGTCATTTTTGCAAGTTAATTATTTTACAAGGTTAATTATTTTTACAAGTCTATTTTAATAAAACTAAATTAAATTAATTAAAACATGTACATGATTAATTTAATTTATACATGAGTTAGGTTATTAATATTATTATTAATACATGAATTTTAACCTAAGTAATTTTCATTTTAATTAGACTATATAATTAATTAATTATTGGAATCATGACTTATAATTAATTAATTTGCATGACTTAGGTTATATTATTAATAAATAATAATACATGTTTTAACCTAAGTATTTTACCTTTATTTAATTAACTCATGTTATATTTAATTAAATACTTTACCTATAGTTTATTTAATTTACATGAAATAATTAATCAACTATACTATTTAATTACATGACTTAGAACATTAATAAGTAAACACTTAAGCTTATATAATTAGCTTAATAATCCAACTTATTTATATTTATGGAAACTTTCTATTTTTAGAAACTTATTTAATTAAGGCAGCTAATCTATTTATGGAAGCTTTCTATTTTTAGAAACTTATATATTTTAAGCAGTAAATCTATTTTTGGAAACTTTTTATTTTTGAAAACTTTCGATTTTTGTAAACTTTCTATTTTTGGAAACTTTCTATTTTAGGAAACCTGCTATTTTTAGAAAGTTACTTATTATTACACAACAAGTATAATAATACAAAAAATACAAGTAATGCTTAATCAGAATAGACAGAATACATGATAAACACAGTATAAAGCTTTAATCAACAAAACATGACATGAACATATAAAACAAGTTAAGACATGATATAAAACCAGTTACGTACTCAGTAATCAGATACTTATACACGTATGTATTTATGTAGCATTAGTGATACCGAAGTAGGACTCTCTTCCGTTCGTCTTCTTCGTTCACTGGACACAAGGTACAGATTCTTCGTCCTTTCAGTATGGACATTCTTCCTTATTAGGATTCCCTGTATGCAGCCAACTGTTTTCCTAGTATTTGTTTTATATGTTTTTGATATGGTTATGTTTAATTAGAATACCTAAATCCATATACATGCATGACCAGTTTCACCTAGTTATGGAGGTACCATAACCATAACACTGGAGGCACCAGTGTTATGACTCCACCACGACGGAGTGATAGCTCGTGGCGTCCCTTCAGCTTTTGGCCATATTATTATTATCATGTGGGGCGTATGGGTGCATCTTAGTTTACATGTTTTTAGCAGATTATTCAGGTGAATGTGGTGTGTTCCTTGCATCCTTCACAAGGAGCTGATCCCACCTACCCAAACCAGTATATTAAATTAGAGGCAGCCCCTCTAATTTGCATGACGAGGTCACCCCTCCAAGTATTCATGCACGTGGATATTTCATGACCTATATTGGCTAACGGTAAATATGTTAAACAGTTTTTACAAGATAAACATAAGGCTTTTCAAACTGTAAAACCAGTTATAATAAGATATACCAGGTTATTCAGGACTTAGTCTTTTCTGATGCTCTATGTTTATATGCTTATGTTATTCATGCTTTACTTGTATATCCGTGCACTGAGCGTTATGCTCAGCCGTTTTCCTTTTCATGTTCCCAAAACGGCAGGTACTCAGGGACGCTCGTAGACTTTAAGCGTACGTGCATATGGATTGGAAGCTTTCTAGCCTTCTTTACTTTATGCATTTCTTTATACTTTGATACTCATTTCCATGGACATTGTTTAGTCCTTTTCATTTACAGTACTTATGTTTGTGTGTGATGAGTTCTACTTTTGGGGTACCGATGTTTGATTCCGGTATTTCCTTTATGGTCATGTGATGTTTTATACATTTATCCTTGTATGCTTTGATGACACGCCATAATCACGCGTGACATTCCCTTTATCAAAATGCGATGTTACAATTATGGTATCAGAGCCAAGGCTTCGACCTGTAGGCTCTCAAAATATGACCTGTGATTAGTGGGTAGTCACTATGGTCTTCCTAGAACTGACAGTCGGTTTTCATGCATACATATATATGTCATTGCCGCAGGTTTATGACTAAGTAACGGTTGGTACAAGACTGGCCCTATTTAGTCGCATGTGTTTTATCGAAACTTTTAAATTTGGGACCGACCCATTGGCGTCCCCTCGCCATGTCTTTTGTTTTGAGTGAATTGACCATAGGCGTTCACTCTTGCGCATACAAAAGTTTTCATAAAACTGCATCATGCATTCATGTACTAGTTTTTCCTACATAAATTTTTTCTCATGATTTATTGGTATAATTTTTTTCATGTACATAGTTTATATTTTTTAATCAGTTTAATCATGTATTTTATGTTATACTGTCAGATGGTTCTCACACGCGAGCAGGAACAACTCAATGCAGCAATCCAAGCTGCAATGCAAGTTATGCTTCCTCATTTGAGGAACGAAATCAGGGCTGAGGTTCAGGCTGCCAACAACCAGCATAAACACCTAGTACCTCCTCCTCCTCCAGCAACATTGGTCACATGGCTGGAGAGACTCAATAAGCTCCGCCCTCGAGCTTTCGAGAGAACATATAGCCCCAGTGAAGCTGAAAGTTGGTTGGCTCACATTGAGAAGATCTTCGATGCTATGGGTTGTGATCCCGTCTTCAAGTCGAGGTTGGCTTGCTACATATTCGAAGGTGATATACTATCATGGTGGATGGCACTGAAGCAGTCTGAGGGAGGTGATAATTGGGTGGCTGGTTTGACTTGGGCTCAGTTCAGGGATTTGGTGATGGGACAGTTCTTTCCCAAGGTTGAGCAAGACAAGCTGAAGAGAGAGTATCATGGCATCCGACATAGAGCTAGGGAGAATAGCAACGAGTTCATGCAGCGCTTTCTTCGCTTGGCTGGTTTTCTTGGTGCAGCAGCAAGTACTCCTGAAGAGCAAGCACACCACTTCAGGTGGGCTCTTCGTACATCGGTCGCAAACAACTTGGTGTGTGCCACGTTCAACACGGTAGCACAAGTGGCCGATGCAACACGTAAGCTGGAGATGCTGAAGGAAAGAGATGAGTTCGGGGAAGCATAGAGACCCGATAAGAGGTAAACATACGTATTCAACGGTGACCAATCCGTATTCTTTCAGTATATGTCAATTTTTCATCTCTTTAAACTGTATCTTCCAGGCAGAAGACTGGGGATCGGTCTTAGCCGGCTACTCAGCAACAGCCTAACCAGCCCAAGGGAAACGGTCAAACTTACGACCGTTCTGCTACGGATAGGCGTGGCGGTAACGATAACTACCGTAACAACGCTGGACACTCCAACAGCAGCAGGTCCTTATACTTACTCATTTTTCTTACGATTACATGTTATAATTATTAATTCTGACACATTAGCAAATCTTCTACCATGAATCATGGTAACGGGAGGGACCAAAACGAGAGAGGTTCACAGCCTAACCGTCTAGCTATCACTGGTATTCAATCGTACGATTATCCGCATTGTCCTTTGTACCTATTATCATGTCTCATGTATATTGTTTTATCATGCTCTCAGCCAGTCAGGACACCTGCTGGAGGATATACTCATTCTCTTTGCTATACTTGCCACCGTAGGCACCCAGGGCCATGTCGCCGTGACAGCGACGCATGCTACAAGTGTGGTCTTCCTGGCCATCGCATGAAGGATTGCCGCAAGGGCGAGATGGAGGGTACATCGGGACATGCTGATACCAAGCCGCCTCCTACTAGTGGACGCGTTTACACGACATCTCGTGATCAGGCCAACAAGTCTACAGGTACCATCACTGGAATCTTGTATATGTATGGTCAAGCTGCATGTGTTCTGTTTGATACAGGTGCTACTCACTCGGTCATTTCTACTGCTTATGCCAAGAATGTTAGGATACTCCCCATGCCACTAGAGAACATATTGAGTATTTCCACGCCTTTGAGAGACTCTGTACGCATAACTCATGTGTACAATAGCCTTCCCCTAGAGTTTGACGACAAGATTCGTCCTGTTGACGCACTTCCGCTGGACATGAATGATTTTGACATGATGTTGGGCATGGATTCTCTATCCAAGCATTATTCTACCATAGACTGACATTCATATCGAGTCATCTTCGGTGATGTTAATGCACCAGAATACATTCACAACGTGTTCGTACCCGGAAGGTCTGTACAAATCATATCAACCCTGCAAGCACGTGCGTTACTTTCACATGACTGTGAGGGTTATCTAGCTATTGTTCATGACATGGATGCTGAATCCCCATCAATTCCGAATCAGCCAATAGTGTCAGAATTCCCAGATGTATTTCCATAAGAACTTCCGGGCATACCACCTGCACGTGAAGTAGAATTTAATATCGAGCTCATCTTAGGAGCTGAGCCGATTTCCAAGGCTCCTTATCGCATGGCTCCCATAGAGTTGAAGGAGTTGAAGGATCAATTACAAGAACTTCTGGAACGAGGCTTTATTCAATCGAGCGCATCTCCATGGGGTGCACCGGTCTTATTTGTTAAGAAGAAGGACGACGGTATGCGTCTTTGCATAGATTATCGCGAGCTCAACAAGATTACCATTAGGAATAGGTATCCACTACCACGTATAGACGATCTGTTTGACCAACTCCAAGGGGCCAAACATTTCTCCAAGATTGATCTAAGGTCGGGCTATCATCAGCTACGGGTTAAAGAGCAGGACATCGCCAAGACTGCTTTCCGTACACGCTATGGCCACTACGAATTTGTAGTCATGCCATTTGGCCTTACCAATGCTCCAGCAGTGTTCATGGATTTGATGAACAGAATCTTCCATGAAATTCTGGACAAGTTTGTCATTGTCTTCATTGACGACATCCTGATATTCTCTAAGTCCAAGGAGGAACACGAATACCATCTTCATACAGTACTACAGATTCTTCGCCAGAAGCAGTTGTATGCTAAATTCTCCAAGTGTGAGTTCTGGTTAGACAAGGTGGCATTCTTAGGTCACATTGTATCAGCAGAAGGAATCACGATGGATCCAGCGAAGGTTGAGGCTATTACCAAGTGGCCAAGGCCGACATCAACGATCGAATTCCACGGTTTCCTAGGCTTAGCTGGTTATTACCGTAGGTTCATGGAGAACTTTTCCCGTTTAGCACTACCATTGACCAAACTGATGCGGAAAGGGGAGAAATTTGTCTGGACTGAAGAACGAGAGAAGAGTTTTGAAGACCTAAAGCAGAAGTTAGTATATGCACCTATTCTTACTCTCCCATCTGGTACAGGTGGATTTCAGATCTACAGTGATGCATCGGAGAAGGGACTTGGCTGTGTTCTCATGCAACATGAGAAAGTGATCGCGTACGCTTCGCGGCAGCTTAAGCCTTATGAGGAAAATTACCCTACGCATGACTTGGAACTTGCAGCAGTCGTGTTTGCATTGAAGATATGGAGGCACTACTTATATGGAGAATCATGTGACATTTTCACGGACCACAAGAGCTTGAAGTATATCTTAACTCAGCTTGAATTGAACATGAGACAGAGGATATTGTTAGAGCTATTGAAGGATTACAACATTAATCTGCAGTATCATCCCGGCAAGGCGAATGTAGTGGCAGATGCACTTAGCAGTAAGTCCGGAATGATAAACGGCATTAAAATTGAGGAGGAAATTATAAGAGACTTGGAGAGACTAGACATAGAGATCATGGTACGTGGACAATATGGTTACTGGGCTAATCTTAGAGTAGAACCCGAGTTACTCTCTAAGATCAAGGAAGCTCAGAAAGATGATAGAGAAATCTGGGTGATAATTCAGAATTTGGAGAAGCAGACAGAATGCAGAGTAGACGCAGATGGTATCTTATGGCAGGGCATGAGACTTTGTGTTCCTGATGATCAAGAACTCCGGGAAGCATTGTTAGCTGAGGCTCATAGCTCCCCATTCTCTATCCATCCTGGTTCGACCAAGATGTACCATGACATCAATCAGTACTTTTGGTGGAGTGGTATGAAACAGGATGTTGCGACTTACATCTCCAAATGTCTTACCTGCCAGCAGGTTAAGATCGAGCATCAGCGATCTGGCGGTCTCCTTCAACCGCTGGATATACCAGAGTGGAAGTGGGACAAAATCACCATGCATTTTGTTACTGGTCTTCCGCCGACAAAGAAGAAGCACGATGTAATTTGGGTTATCGTTGATCGACTTACCAAATCAGCTAATTTCTTACCGATCCGCAAGGAAGATTCGGTCAGTGAACTCGTCGATACTTATAGAAGGGAGATCATGAGACTTCACGGTGCTCCCTCCAGCATCATCTCAGACAGAGATCCTCGTTTCACTTCGCGATTTTGGAGAAGTATGCAGAAAGCTTGAGGTACACAACTTAAGCTTAGCACGGCTTTTCATCCTCAAACAGATGGGCAGTCAGAGTGAACTATTCAAACATTGGAAGACATGTTGAGGTCATGTGCGTTGGAATGGACGGGTGATTGGGACGATTATATCTTTTGGGTGGAGTTTGCATACAACAACAGCTGGCACGCAAGTATCAAGTGTGCTCCTTTCGAGATGTTGTATGGCAGAAAGTATTGCGCCCCAATCTGCTGGGATCAGGTTGGTGAGCGAACACTTGAAGGACCAGAAATGATAGAGCTAACTAATGAGAAGGTCGTAGTAGCTAAGCGGAAACTGCAAGAAGCACGGTCACGTCAGAAGAGTTATGTAGACAAGCACCGTAGGGACTTACATTTTAACGTAGGAGATCACGTTTTCCTTAAGGTTTCGCCGGCACGTGGTGTTAGACGTTTTGGAATAAAAGGGAAGCTCCGTCCTCGATTTATCGGACCGTTTGATGTCATTGAACGAGTCGGTGAAGTATCTTACCGTTTAACGTTACCTCCGCAGCTTTCTCATGTTCATGATGTGTTTCATGTGTCCTTACTCAGAGGGTACAAGTATCATCCCCTTCACATGGTTCAGTATCCACTGGAACAGATTCGTGAAGATCTCACTTTCATAGAAGAACCCGAACGAGTTCTTGACAAACAAGAACGAGTCATGAGAAGGAAGACGATTCCATTCGTCAAACTCCTTTGGAAGGATCATACCGAGCGGGAAGCCACTTGGGAAGCAGAGGAGTCTATCCGGGCTTCTTACCCTCATTTCATATTTTGAATTCGGGTATGTTCTTCTTTTCCAGTTTACTTTATCTATAATCCGGGGACGAATTATTCTTTTTAGGGGGGAAGAGTTGTAAAACCCGCATGCTTTTACTATGAATAGTACCCTTATGATCGTACGTACATGATTAGAACTTTCCTTTTATAGCACGCTTACGTTTCACGAACAAGATTTACAAGTATTACGTACGTGTGATAACATGATAAGTATTTAATACGTATTAAGACATGATAATTATTTCAATAATAATTATAATCACGAACATACGAACATGAAATCATGAACGTAAATAATCACGAGCTTAGTATTACGTATTTATGTATATTTATTACGATCATGAATAAATATAATATGACACGAACGATAACTATTTAAATCACGTAAAACACGAACACGAGAACACACATAATATTAGACACGGAAAACATTCGGGTTACCCCATGTGGGCCCCCTTACCCGCGGACAAGACAAGAAAAAGAGCCAAGCCCATGCAATTTTACTAAAACAAGAATTTGGGAAAAGATTATTTTCATAATAACAAAATATTAGAAAAGAAGAAAACCCTAAATCTCTTTTGCTCTCTCTCTCTCTTGGCCGCCGGGTATAAACACACACCAAGGGTGTGTTTGTTGATTTTGGTGATTGATTTCGTACAAGTGTGTTAGTGTTATCGTTCTCCTTTGATTCACATGATCAGTATATCCTTAAACCTCTTTTCCTTTATGTTTTTTTAGTTAATCAAGAACACATGAATCATGAATGTTTTAAAACAAGTAATTACACGTTAATAAAATCAAGAGGGTAAAATTAATTAGGGTTAAGGGGTGTTTGTTTTTGGCCGACGCAAGGAACAGAGACCCAAGGGGGTCTCGGCTTGTTTTGCTTCGCACCAACCGAGACCTCAAGGTCTCGGCGTGGTGTTGTGTGTCTCGGCGGCAGGAGAAAAGGGAACCCCGACCTCGGTCGGGGTATGTTTGTTGCTCGGGTGGGTCTCGGCTAAGGACAAGAACCACCACCGGCTTATGCCGGTGGCTAAATAAGGAAAGCAGGGGGAACCACCATGCCGCGACAGCAAGGGGAACCACCGGCTAGCCGGTGGGAACTTTCGCTAGCCGGCGGCTAGCCAAGGCTAGGGGTGCGTTTGGTTGCCGGTTCACGGGTTAAAACCGGTTTGGTTCACAACATGTTTAGATTAGAACACGGGTTCGGTTCATGGGTCATTTTTGCAAGTTAATTATTTTACAAGGTTAATTATTTTTACTAAGTCTATTTTAATAAAATTAAATTAAAATAATTAAAACATGTACATGATTAATTTAATTTATACATGACTTAGGTTATTAATATTATCATTAATACATGAATTTTAACCTAAGTAATTATCATTTTAATTAGACTATATAATTAATTAATTATTAGAATCATGACTTATAATTAATTAATTTACATGACTTAGGTTATATTATTAATAGATAATAATACATGTTTTAACCTAACTATTTTTACCTTTATTTAATTAAATCATGTTATATTTAATTAAATACTTTACCTATAATTTATTTAATTACATGAAATAATTAATCAACTATACTATTTAATTACATGACTTAGAACATTAATAAGTAAACACTTAAGCTTATATAATTAGCTTAATAATCCAGCTTATTTATATGTATGGAAGCTTTCTATTTTTAGAAACTTATTTAATTAAGGCAGCTAATCTATTTATGGAAACTTTCTATTTTTAGAAACGTAACTATTTTAAGCAGTAAATCTATTTTTGGAAACTTTCTATTTTTGGAAACTTTCTATTTTTGGAAACTTTCTATTTTAGGAAACCTGCTATTTTTAGAAAGTTACTTATTATTACACAACAAGTATAATAATACAAGAAATACAAGTAATGCTTAATCAGAATAGACAGAATATATGATAAACACAGTATAAAGCTTTAATCAATAAAACATGACATGAACATATAAAACAAGTTAAGACATGATATAAAACCAGTTACGTACTCATTAATCAGATACTTATACACGTATGTATTTATATAGCATTAGTGATACCGAAGTAGGACTCTCTTCCGTCCGTCTTCTTCGTTCACTGGACACAAGGTACGGATTCTCCGTCCTTTCAGTATGGACATTCTTCCTTATTAGGATTCCCCATATGCAGCCAACTGTTTTCCCAGTATTTGTTTTATATGTTTTTGATATGGTTATGTTTAATTAGAATACCTAAAGCCATATACATGCATGACCATTTTCACCTAGTTATGGAGGTACCATAACCATAACACTGGAGGCACCAGTGTTATGACTCCACCACGACGGAGTGATAGCTCGTGGCGTCCCTTCAGCTTTTGGCCACATTATTATTATCAGGTGGGGCGTATGGGTGCATCCTAGTTTACATATTTTTAGCAGATTATTCAGGTTAATGTGGTGTGTGCCTTGCATCCTTCACAAGGAGTTGATCCCTCCTACCCAAACCAGTATATTAAATTAGAGGCATCCCCTCTAATTTGCATGACGAGGTCACCCCTCGAAGTATTCATGCACGTGGATAATTCATGACCTATATTGGCTAATGGTAAATATGTTAAACAGTTTTTACAAGATAAACATAAGGCTTTTCAAACTATAAAACTAGTTTTAATAAGATATACCAGGTTATCCAGGACTTAGTCTTTTCCGCTACTCTATGTTTATATGCTTATGTTATTCATGCTTTACTTGTATATCTGTGCACTGAGCGTTATGCTCAGCCGTTTTCCTTTTCATGTTCTCAAAACGACAAGTACTCAGGGACGCTCGTAGACTTTAAGCGTACGTGCATATGGATTGGAAGCTTTCTAGCCTTCTTTACTTTATGCATTTCTTTATACTTTGATACTCATTTATATGGACATTGTTTAGTCCTTTTCATTTACAGTACTTATGTTTGTGTGTGATGAGTTCTACTTTTGGGGTACCGATGTTTAATTCCGGTATTTCCTTTATGGTCATGTGATATTTTATACATTTATCCTTGTATGCTTTGATGACACGCTATAATCACGCGTGACATTCCATTTATCAAAATGGGGTGTTACATTATTAGTCCAAGAGTTACTCAAACAAGTACAAGATTGGTCTTGTTATGGTTAGAGATTAGAAGTTCAGAGGTACAAGCATCATCTTCAACAGGTCCAAGCATTATCCAAAGGATAAGGAGAAGTCCATTCTCATTGAGGAACCAAAACAGAAAAAGAGGAAGAGAGTTTTTGTAGATCCTGATCCAACAACACAAGATGTTATTTGGAACCTATTAAAGAACTTGAGGCAGATTTGGACGCTCAAGATAAGAGAAAAAGGATACAAGAGAGAAAAGAGGCTATGAATAAATGGTGTGAGTGGAGAGCTAATATTAAGGTAGCTCAGATTTTCTGGTGAGATGAATGATGAGGAGAGATAAAAAATGTTCATGGAAATTTATGCTAGAGAAAGGAATGATGGTTTGCCTACAATCAGAAGAGACAATTCATGATGTCTTTTATTCATGACAAAACAGCAACACCAAAGAAGATTTTGTAAAGCTATTCATATGAAGAATTATATACATAAGTTCTGATTGTTAGCAGAACAATGGATAACTTCAAGGATTATCATATTCAAAATGAATAAAAAGTAGTTGAGTTAAGAAATGTAGAGACTGCTGAAGAGAAGGTTAGGAGAGTGACTGACAAATTAAAGGCTATTGAGAAGAAGGAATATATGTCTCAAGAATACTTAGAGAGTCTTATGAAGATAATGGTCTCTAATGAAATGGTTGCAGAACCATTACTGGTCAAACATGCAATCTATGGGTGGGAAGTTGTAGATGAAGAAAATGATGCTTTCACCAAATCATATTGGAAGATTCTCAGAGCATGTGTTTTTTGAAGATTATGAAAGGTAATTTCACTTTGATGACTTGCTTTCAGGCTTTGCTAGGAGTAATTTGGCGAGTTAATAGAATTCGGTCAAAGCAAAATTTGCAACTAAAGAACCTACTCATAACAAGGATAGAGAATTGTAGGTAGAGCTAAAAAGATTGTTTGAACCAGATGAGACTGATGAGCTTTGAAAAGAAGAGAGGAGGGGTTTTCACAGGCTCACATGGACATTGTTTGAGTCATATGGAGTGCATCATGTTTGTTCAATAAGCGGAACACTTATCTATATGTTGAATGATAAAGAATATCATTTGGATATTGGTGTGTTGATGGGTATGATTTCTGAAAGACTGTCAGTTCCACATGAAGTCTTTAATTTGGCCTTAGGTGTTATGAATAATTTTTTTATCATTATGAGAGGGCTGCAACACAGCCTAAGGCAAAGAACTACCAAGAGTACATTTATGCAGTTCTAATTATTCCATTGAGAAACTTGTGGATTTGAGGAAGAAAATACAAGTTTAGGGGAGGATTGTTGGGAATATTTTTAGTGAAGATTATGTTTTACACTACTAGTATTAATTTTATTAATGCTGATAGTTATATTTTTAATATTGGTAGTCTCTGATCAAATATGGCCAAAATGGTTGTGGTCAAAGGTCAGTGCTGGTAATGATTAATGTTGCTTATGTTATTAGTGCTGACTAGAGATAAAGATTAAAGACGCGTGGAGCTATCTTTAGAGGACATTGTGAGTATATCTCTTAGATTTAAATTATTCTAGTAAATCGTTGTCTTGTAAAGTACTCATTGCACTATAAAGGAGATTTTATGTTAGCTGTAGAATTACATTATTCATTTACGTTTCTTTGTACTTCAAGGTTGTAACCCTAATACTCTGCCTTATAGTATTATTATTACTGATAATAATATTGAAGTGTTTGGTTGATATTCTTGTTATGTTTCATATCATATTATAACAATCTTCATAATATCAAAGAGTAGATTTCGCATACTCTTTGATATCAATTCAAAGTTTCTACTAAGACAATATAGAACTTATTATGTCTAGTCTAAGTCTACAAGCTAGACTCATAATATCAAAAGGGATCAACAATGTTCATTTATATGTTTATGTTCGTATATCCTATCTTTTAATTGTATATTTTATAACTGATATGTTTAAACTAAACAACACTTATAAAACAAAATATTATGCTTAATTTGATAAATATTATGTTTTTTTTCTTCGTTCATTTATGATGGATCGTTTAAGGCTCATTTAGTTTCTTAATGAACGAACGAACATAAACGAACATGAACACCACACGTTTTCTAATAAACAAACATGAACAAGAAAATTCGTCCGTTTAGGCGTTCGTGTTCCTTTATTTGTCCAATTAAAATTAAATGAATGAACATGAACAAGGCCCCGTTCGTGTTCGTACGGTTCGTTTATAGCCCTAATCACTAGTGATAGAAATATCACCAGTGATATTTCATTACTGTTATCACTAGTGATAACCAGTATTTCGTCATATTTACAACTTTAGTCCCTCAGTCCTTTTGTACTTTTTGACAATTTAAGTCTTTTTGTATTTTTTAAAATCTTAAGTTAATCCTTATAATTAAATCAAAAGTAAATGAAAGATGAAAAAATCATTACTTCATATCTAGTACCATATAAAAATAAGGATGCAAAATAACCTTTATCACTATCGTATAATTTTGCTGGAAACTTTTTTCTCACGATCAAAGCTAACATTTAACATTTATCATACAATATACGTAGTATCATTTTTTCTCACATTAATACATCATTGGGGTATTGTTGATATGAAAGTTATTTAAAAATAAAAAACATAGGTAAATAATAGCGGAAATAAACAATATATTTTGGACGAAATAAAGGGCATGCTTGGTTTTTATGAAGGAATAGGAATGGGAAAGGCAAAGAGAATGGTAAAGAAATATCGATGACTATTATCATTGCATTAACGTTGCTTGGTTTATAGCAGGTAATCATTAGGATTATCATATGTAGCAACATAGAAAACCTCAAAAGATAAAAGCTAAACAAGAAAGTTCAACCTCACTTCAGATATTATATTGCTAAGGAATAATCAAATGCAGTTGGAAACTTATAAATTGCAAAAAAAAATTCTAAACATGTAGATTTATAATTGTATAAAACTTTGATGACCCTATTGGATCATAAACATTACAAAAAAAAACTAGAGATGCAATTTCCATTAAATAATCTTCAATTGAGTTATGTAAAATGTTTTTTTTACTTTTTTTAGCTTTCATACTTCACTTTCTTAGTGCTATATGTTGTGTTCATGAGTAAGATGAAGATAAATAGATAATGAAAAGAATTTTGCTTTATGCTAATTGTTTTCATGAATACCAGAATAAAGATGAAAAAATGGAAGGTTTAATGTAAGAAGTTATGGATGTAATGGGAGAAAAAGCTTGGAAAGTAAAACTTAAGCAGGCAATGAAAGTTACTCTCATTTTAATAGGTAATCGCTCATTACTTAGGGGCATTTTGTTTTAGGGGTATTACACTGTTGGAGTTGAATAATACCCTTAATTTGCAGTTTGGTACAAGGATTGTGGAATGGATCGAAGGATTTTCACCCAAAATTGATTTCATAATATTTTGATGGGTTTTTGACGAAAACCATGTACTTTCTCTGACAATATTAATTTCCATATATTCACAACCACACATCTTGTACGCATCTTTTTTAAATCGTCTACTTCATCATTTTACTCATATACAAATATTATTTTAAATCCATTAATAATTTTAAAAATAATTACATTTAATATAATTATATTATTTTCTCTCACTTAAATATCTATCAAATCATACCTAAATCTAACTTCGATTCGAAACCCATCTACAAACCAAACACACCCTTACTTTTTAAGTAATGATGGATTGTATTACATAATACCAAACATCAGTTTTTATTATGTTACCCATTTTTTATAGGGTAAATGTCAAAAATACACAACGTACTTTCTCAGATTATCCATTATGCCCATCTAACTATTTTATGTTTGATTTTCACACTTGCCACGTAGGATTTGGTCAAACATTTTGACTTTTAACAGTTTGACCAATTTGGATTGCAAAGTTAGTCCATTTAACAATAACAAAAATTTATAAAATTAACCTTTTTAAATCCAAATTGTTACACAACACCCCTCTTCTTCAAATCACATCATATCATCATCATCATCTTCATCTTCATAAACCCAAACCCAGAAAATCATAATCAAAACCCAAAAAATCATAATCAGTATACATTGTGTTAAATCCATTCAAGATCTAAGAATGTAAAACCATTTGGTTTAGCAAATCCATTCGATGTTGTAAAGATCTGAGAACACAAGTTATAGAAGGCAAAGTCAAAAAACCAAATCTGTAAATCTATCTTCCAACAAATCGATTTAACCAATGTTTAAATCCATCTTCCAACACATCAATTAATCCAATCTATAAATCCATTCGATGTTGTCATTAAAAAAATACAAAGCAAAGTAAATAATAAAACCTTAGATGACAATAAATATCCAATGATTTTCCCTTCTCCACATATAAAACAATATTAATAAAATCTCTGAATGTGTTGCTTGCAGTAGTGTGATCAAGCTTTCCACCAACACCCACGCTATAGATAAGGCATTGAACATCTCAGGAGAACAGAAACATACGAAAAATTGATTTAGATCTTCAAGTAAAAAGAAACTTCAAATAAACCTGTTAATGACTTTGTAGAAGCCATTATTGTTGTAGTCTGGATTGCAACTTTTGTAATTTCTGGATTGATTTATTTTGGAATTCAGTATGCTTTAATCAATGCTATCAAACTCAATTTCCCCGTATATAGCAGTTAATTGTTGTCTTCTCTTTTTACTTTGATTATGATTTTTTGGGTTTTGATTATAGTTTTATGGGTTTATGAAGATGAAGATGATGATGATATGATGTGATTTGAAGAAGATGGGTGTTAACAATTTAGATTTAAAAAGGTTAACTTTATAAATTTTTGTTATTGTTAAATGGACTAACTTTGCAATCAAAATTGGTCAAACTATTAAAAGTCAAAATGTTTGACCAAATCCTACGTGGCAAGTGTGAAAATCAAACATAAAATAGTTGGATGAGCATAATAGATAATCTGAGAAAGTACGTTGTGTATTTTTTACATTTACCCTTTCTTATAGCCCATAACCCTCAACCCAACATGCTCAAAGTGTTACTCCAACTGTTTCAAAAAAGATGTCCACAAAGAAAAACAAATAAATTACAACATGTGTAATCAATGTAAATTTATATTAATGAAAAGTTAGATAAATGACATAACATAAATAGTTTTGTAAGACTGGTATTATAACTGCGTAATGCAGTGACGAGTATCTTGTGATTAATCGGAGAATAATAAAAAGAAAATAAACCGCGACCAGACCCAAGTTAATCAGTTTTATAAGTTTCAGTCGGTTCATTTTAAACGATGTTTATTTGCTAGTCAAAACCGGTGGCCACTCATATCCTCGTTTGAACCCGTTTTCAAATTTGTGTAAATATATGTTTTTAATTGTTGTACAATGTGCATATATAATTGTATTCTTGTAAAAGGGTGTACTAATTATATACTTATTAATTTATTAATTAGTATTAATTAATTTTATTTTCAAGTGTGTATTAATTATTATGTATTAATTAGTATTGATATGAATATTAACTTGTGAGATATTAAGTAATGTTATTTTATTTTTTTCTAGATTGTCTTAATTGTATACAATGCATTAATAAATGTAAGTTGAATTTTAGACATCTTTTATATAATAAAAGATCTAGACCATTTATGATTTTTATAGAAAGTGAAGGTTAAATAAAAAAAATTGGACCAATTAAAACGCCTGATTTTGACACGTAGACAAAATCATGCGATCTAATTGACTAATAAAAAGTCAAAATTAAATCCAGTTTTGTTAAAATTGAAAAAAAAGCCTATATATAATAAAAAACTCATCAATAAATATATGTGTAAAAATGTGATTAAAAAAACTTTAAAAAGAAGATATTAATTAGTTAAACTTTAATAATTGAATTTTAAACAATTTATATAGATTTAAGTGTAATTTATAGTATATTTTTAAATAACTTTAAAAAATAAACAAATACTCTCTTGAACTTTATACTCCCTACATTTTTTATTTTAAAAATATAAAATATATATTGTTCTAACAATAAAACATACATGTTATTAATATGTATATGCACATGATTATAAATATCAAATTTAAATCACAAGTTATTAAGAAAATAAATAGATAGGATTTTACACAATACAACAATACATATTTTTTTGATATAGTTGTGTGCTATCAAACACAAATAATGTATAAAGTGAGATAACAAAAATATCAGGCAAATAAAAAAAAATCTGTCATGCAACAAGAATTAATAGTACAAAATATCAATCGATATTAACACATCATGAAAAAATTATGTAAAACTCGTGTATGCATATATGTTGTAACTATTTAATTATTAAGATGTTAATATAATTTTATAAATAATTTACAAAATTACAAAATCATGAATTTCTGAATTGTCACAATACTTAACTTCGAAACCAAACTCTGTTATAGTATCTCTACAAATTGCGTGCGTGTACGGGTTGATGTAATATTTTTTTACTAATTATCAAGATCTAATTATTACGAATAATAATACCGAGAGTAAAAAAATTGAAATTCGAATTGTAATAATTGATTTGGGTTTATATTACTTTACACGAAGTACAATAAAAAATATAATCAAATATATTGTACATATAATCTACTTAAAATCATAGTGCAAGGTTCTTTTCAGAACCAAATAAATGTACAGAACTGCGAGAACTACCTTTTACTCTAGCAATGCATATGTATTTTCCTTATTATGTTTAAAATAAACGTTTAATAATTGTTTTATTGGTTATAGATCCGAGTATTATGAGCGATATGAAGAATGCGTATGTGTTTTCATACTATTCATCGCGAAGACAATTATGATACGAGCGAAACAAAATACATGTGCATGGTCCGAAAATACATGTATCTAGCGACCTAACATGATGAAAATCCATTAATATCTATTTGACGAACTATATGATGAAAATACATGTGTATTTTAAGAGTAAAAAGCTGGCTCTCGTAGTTCTATACATTTATTTGGTTATGAAAAGAACCTCACCCTATATAATAACAAACATATTACTTAAATCGTTATATACGTCAAGCCATGTATGTGTACATGTATTAAAACTAGTTTTATAATTAAAAAGTCTAAATATTTTGTATGTAGTGCGGAGTATATAAACAAATATTTTTGTGTGACGGAGTACGTAATTTTGAAATCTGAAACAGGTTGAATGATTGAATGGAGTTTGTAATTAAGTTTTATTTAAAAATACATAATTAATGATTTGTTTTAATTACACCAATTCATATTCCTATTTAACATAATTTCCGAACTTATCATATCAATTATCAAACATCTAATGTAATCATCAACATTTATACTAGTAATTGATTACTATAGTGAATACAAAATACAATTGTATTCCATACACATTTAAACTTACATCATTATCTCCTACATAAATTTATAGATAACCACAAACGGAGTAACATTTTTCGGATAGACTCCACCTCCAATTAAAACACATTTAACGCAGACGAGTCTGCACATTTTTTATCCCTTTTATAGAAGGAAAAAACAAATATTTAGCTATTAAACATAATAAATACACACACTTTATAACACAAACGATTATAAACATTTTTTATCTTAAATTTTTATAGAAGGAAAAAACAGATATTTAGCTGTAAAGTAATAGTAATAAATACACACTTAACACAAACGAGTATAAACATTTTTTTATAGAAGGAAAAACCAAATATTTCAGGTTGTATAAAAGTAAAAAAGTTTACTAGTACCCCTGAAAAAGTGGTATAGAGAGAGTATGGGACCCACATGACCCCAACAATAACCTTGTTTGTGTTACTAGACTAGTAGATAGATGTACCTTAGCTGTTTTTTTTCTCTATAAAAACACCCCCTTCACCCACCTCGTCATAGACGAGAAAACAAAACTCTCACACACACTTCTCTTTCTCTCTCTCTCTCCCCCTCTGTGTGTTTGTTTCTGTCTTCTGTCTTTCAGTTTATTTAGTTTTTATTCGTTTTTTTTATATATATATATATATAACCAACCTTTTTTTATAAAAATATTTTTATAAAAATATTTTTATAAAAATATCCAACAACAAGAACCAGATCTGATAATAACCAACAAAACCAAAAATGTCGGTGGCCTTGAACCATGTTGGATATGCTCGACCAGACCCTGGTTTGGGAGCCAAGGCTGGTTTGACTCGACCCGGGTTGGTGAGCAGGGTCGGGTTTGGTAAGACGGGTGTGCTGAAGCAGAGTAGTTTGTTGGGGAAGAAGGTGTGTGGGGCTCGGGTTGTGGTACGTGGGTCGGGTTTGAATGGGTCGGGTCGGGACCCGAGTGGAAGGAAGATGGTGGTTAGGTCTATGTTGTCTTTAGTACCTGAGAAACCTTTGGGGTTGTATGATCCTAAGCTTGATAAAGATGCATGTGGTGTTGGGTTCGTTGCTGAATTGTCTGGTAATGGTAACAGAAAAACGGTATGTTTTTTGTTATTTTTATATAAATTATTTAAAGGTTTTGTGTTTTTATATAAATTATTTTAAGGTTTTGTGTTTTTATATAAGTTATTTAAAGGTTTTGTGTTTTTATATAAATTATTTTAAGGTTGTTGAGATGTTGTGTTTTTTGCTTGTATTGATTAAGGTTGTTTGTGATATATAGGTGAGTCAAATAAGATTATAAGGCAAAAATAAGCTTTTTTTATCAAATATAAGCAGAGTAAATAAGTTACTATTAGATGTTTCTTACAAAGAGACAAAAATAAGCTTTTTTATGAAATATAAGCAGAGTAAAATAAGCTATTGAGATGTTTTTTATGTGCTATTTTTGTTGGATTAAGGTTTTTGATTGGGTTTGGTTTGTGTGAAATAAGATTATAAGGCAAAAATAAGCTTTTTTATCAAATATAAGCAGAGTAAATTAGTTAATTACTGTAGATGTTTTTTTAGACAAAAAATAAGCTTTTTTATGAAATATAAGCAGAGTAATAATAAGCTATTGGTTTTTGATTGGATTTGGTGTATGTGAAACAGGTGACAGATGCGATAGAGATGTTGGTGAGGATGTCACATAGAGGAGCTTGCGGATGCGAGACGAATACCGGTGACGGTGCCGGAATACTTGTTGGTATTCCACATGATTTCTACAAGGAGGTATATATATCTATATGGAATTAATTTACTTTGTATAATTGGTATGATATGATTATAGGCAATTAAGTTTATGGAATTATGGTGTATTTGTGATTTGCTTATATGGTTTATTTGGTAAGAAATTAAGAGTGAAAAGATATGGAATAAAGACAGTTTGGATTTGTTTTTATTGTTTTTATTTTTAAAAACATGAGCAATCTTAATAAAAGAGTTGACTTGTACACATCAAACAATTGTCTTTTGACGGTTAAACCCTTAAAACAAGAACAGCTTTTGTTTGTTTTTTCACTAAGATATTTTTTTTTGTTGTTTGTTGTTTTTGTGTATAAATCACCTTCCTTAAATAAGCGCATCCAAAATTCCAATTGCCCTTTTTGAAATTGGAAATTCAATTAAACTTTATGCATGAGTTTGGATCTGTGTTTTTAATGTGATTATTTGGAATTCAAATAAACATACATGTATAATCAATTTTTTCTGGCCGATATAGCTTATAAGAAAACATAAAAAGTTCAGTATCAGGTTTCGTCAATCACCCTTAATTGGTGACATATAGATTGCATATTTAAACTGTTTCTTGATAGACTGGAAAAAACAGATACCTAGTATTCTACTTCAATTATGTTTTAAGACTAATTAAAATGATGTTAGATTTAATGATTCAATTTCACTGATATGTCGTGGTTGGTGTGCAAAACTAGGTGGCAAAGGATGAGGGGTTTGAGCTACCACCTCCTGGGAAATATGCTGTTGGCATGTTCTTTTTGCCTACTTCTGACACCAGGAGGGAGCAAAGCAAGATCGTATTCACCAAGGTACATGATTATGAAATATTAGTATTATTTTGTAAAATTATCCTAAAAGGTTTATAAAGCTAACAATAATATTTGCAGGTTGCCGAGTCACTTGGACACACGGTTCTTGGCTGGCGAACTATCCCGACAGATAATTCTGGTTTGGGAAAATCTGCTCTACAAACTGAACCAGTTATTGAGCAAGTGTTCCTCACAGCCACTGCAAGGTCAAAAGCCGATTTTGAGCAGCAGGTATGTATTGTTTATCATATAACTTGACCACTTTTACTCTTTTAGCACGTGTGATGCTTATATTGTTCGATAATTGATAATTGCAGATGTACATATTAAGAAGGGTTTCAATGGTAGCTATTCGGGCTGCGTTAAACCTTCAACATGGTGGTGTCAGGGACTTTTACATATGTTCCTTATCATCTAGGTTTGTTTCGAATTGATTATAATATTTTTTGTTTTCATATTTATAAATAAAATGGATTATTAAATATCAGTTTTTCCCCTGCAGAACGGTTGTGTATAAAGGTCAGTTAAAACCGAACCAGTTGAAGGAGTATTACTATGCAGATCTGGGGAATGAAAGGTTTACGAGCTACATGGCCCTGGTAATTATTTATACTATAAACTTGTTTCTTTGACTGCTGACATCATACTTAACAACAGCATTGGATCAACCGGTTAACGGGAGAGAGATATGCGATGTTGAGGAATAACTGCCAAGGCATTCTTTGATTAAAAATTATGAAATTTGGATTCGATTGGGTGCTCACATCATGAAGACGAAACTCTTGTTCAACAGTTGTATCGGGTTCATTGACATCCAATTGCACTTTGATGCAAACTTTAACTACAGTGCTAATTCTAGTTTTATCGTGTACTGAAAATCTGGAGTTAATTTTTGCAGATTCATTCTCGTTTTTCAACGAACACTTTTCCTAGCTGGGATCGTGCTCAGCCTATGCGGGTTCTTGGTCATAATGGTGAAATTAACACACTCAGAGGAAATGTTAACTGGTAGGTCCACCAGTCTTTAGCGTATAAATTTCCGTTTACCAAAATAAATACGGAATAGTTGATTTACTACTTGTTTTCATAACTTCAGGATGAAGGCTCGTGAAGGTCTCTTAAAATGCAAGGAGCTTGGCCTCTCAAAGAACGAGATGAAGAAACTTCTTCCCATCGTTGATGCCAGCTCCTCAGATTCAGGTGCTTTTGATGGCGTTCTTGAGCTTTTAGTACGAGCTGGTAGAAGTCTCCCTGAGGCTGTTATGATGATGATCCCTGAAGCTTGGCAAAACGACAAGAATATGGATCCTAAAAGGAAGGCCTTATATGAATATAACTCTTCTTTAATGGAGCCATGGGATGGGCCTGCTCTAGTTTCATGTATGTATTTCTTTTCGCTTTAAACTACGTGGCAAAATGGTAATGGACGTGGGACTGATTGGATAGTGGGTCCAACACTCTGTGGCTGGGTTGATTCCGAAGCACTTCTTCCCCATTTTGAAAAATAAAAAAAGACTGACCCATTGTTAAATGAAAAACATAATTCAGATAGTCCCATTGATAACTGAATTAGTTGTGACATCGTCACCTCTACTTGATTTTAATAATGTATGCTTACCTGATATTTATGCAGTTACTGATGGTCGATACCTTGGAGCTACACTGGACAGAAACGGACTTCGTCCTGGTCGTTTTTATGTTACGCACAGTGGGCGAGTTATTATGGCGAGTGAAGTTGGAGTAGTTGATATTCCACCAGAAGATGTTTCCAGGAAAGGCAGACTTAACCCTGGAATGATGCTACTTGTCGACTTTGAGAAACATACTGTTGTAGACGATGAAGCCTTGAAACAACAATATTCACGTGCTAAACCTTATGGCACATGGTTAGAAAAGCAAAAGATTGAACTCAAGAACATCGTTGAATCTGTTACCAAGTCTTCGAGGATCTGCCCTCCTATCGCTGGTGTGCCAAAGGTAAAAGCCTTCCTTTAGCAATGTTTGGATGTCAGTTTGAGCATAAAAATGGACGGTAGAAATTAATTAATAACAATATAACATGATAAAAAATCTACCTTAACTATTTATTCTTTTTTATAAAAGGTGCTAAAATATAAATTTCCTAATAAGTTAAAAATGTGTTAGATAAGTGTTTTAGCTTTGTCCTTAAACTAATCATTACTACTGCAACTCTTTATAATCAGATATTCTGTTCGAAAACTCGATTCCAAACACTCTCATATCTAGTCTTTCTTGTACTATTATATTAACTAAAATATCAATTTTAGGCATCTATTGAGGATGAAAACATGGACAACATGGGAATTCGGGGACTCTTGGCCCCACTAAAAGCTTTTGGGTACACTGTTGAATCCTTAGAGATGCTCTTACTACCAATGGCAAAAGACGGTGTTGAGGCCCTTGGTTCTATGGGAAACGATGCTCCATTGGCTGTTATGTCCAGCAGAGAAAAGCTAACATTTGAGTATTTCAAACAAATGTTTGCACAAGTAACAAACCCACCTATCGATCCTATTCGTGAAAAGATTGTGACTTCCATGGAATGCATGGTCGGACCAGAAGGTGATCTTACGGAAACGACAGAAGAGCAATGCCACAGGCTTTCATTGAAGGGCCCACTCTTGTCTATCGAAGAGATGGAGGCGATTAAAAATATGAATTTTAGAGGGTGGAGAAGCAAAGTTCTTGATATTACCTATGCTAAAGAACTGGGCCGAAAGGGTTTAGAAGAAACGCTTGACCGTATCTGTTCTCAGGCCCATGACGCCATCAAGGAGGGTTATACTACCATAGTCCTTTCTGATAGAGGTAAACCATTTTTATATCTTTGAAGCCTTGTGAAACCGCTTTTACAAAGCAACTTATATTAAGTGATTTTGGAGGTTGTGTACGTTGCATGTGTGAATTTTACCTACCTAACTGATAATTATTTTAGTATATTTTTATGATGGAGTTTTTGAAGTAAATAGGTCCCATTTACCCATCATAAGCAAAAGAATTTAAATTGCTATGTCTAAGTTGATACACATGGATTGAACATGTGGAATATAATTTAACTCTCGCTGTGTCTTCTAATGCAGCCTTTTCATCAAAGCGAGTGGCAGTGAGTTCCCTGTTGGCAGTTGGTGCAGTCCATCATCATCTTGTTAAAAAGCTGGAAAGAACGCGGGTTGCACTAATGGTAGAATCTGCTGAGCCACGTGAAGTGCATCATTTTTGTACACTAGTCGGGTTCGGTGTCGATGCTATCTGCCCATATTTAGCAGTGGAAGCCATTTGGAGGTTGCAAGCCGACGGTAAAATCCCACCAAAATCAAATGGAGACTTTCACACAAAAGAAGAATTGGTTAAAAAGTACTACAAAGCAAGCCACTATGGTATGCAAAAAGTACTTGCCAAAATGGGAATCTCAACTTTGGCTTCATATAAAGGTGCCCAGATCTTTGAAGCAGTCGGGTTATCAACCGAAGTAATGGATCGGTGCTTTGCTGGTACACCGAGTCGAGTTGAAGGAGCAACATTTGAAGCACTTGCTGGTGATGCTCTTCAGTTACATAGTCTAGGGTTTCCGACCCGTGAATATCCACCCAACAGTGCGGAGGCAGTTGCGTTACCAAACCCGGGTGATTATCATTGGAGGAAGGGTGGTGAGGTCCATTTGAATGACCCACTTGCTATTGCAAAGTTGCAGGAGGCTGCTAGGGGTAACAGTGTTGCGGCTTACAAGGAGTATTCGAAACGTATTCATGAATTGAATAAAGAATGTAATCTTCGTGGATTGTTGAAGTTTAAAGAGGGAAGTGTTAAGGTTCCTTTAGATGAGGTGGAGCCAGCTAGTGAAATTGTGAAACGGTTCTGTACTGGTGCAATGAGTTATGGATCTATTTCGTTGGAGGCTCATACTACACTTGCTATGGCTATGAACAAAATCGGAGGCAAATCTAACACAGGTATGAACCTCAAAAGTATATCTAGTACTTTTAAACCGTTCGACCAGTTGTCCATTTAGCTACATAAATAGTATTACCCATTTGATATAGAACACAACTGACATGATCCATTATAAATGAAGTTTTGAAAATTGCCACCTGTATACATCAAAGATCCAGCATGGTTTTGCCTGCTTTCTAAAGCTTAGATAATTACTAACCAATTATACTTTTTGTAGGTGAGGGAGGTGAAAACCCGTCTCGTTTAGTACCACTTCCTGATGGTTCAATGAATCCAAAACGAAGTGCTATCAAGCAAGTTGCTAGTGGACGATTTGGAGTTTCAAGTTACTATCTTACAAACGCCGATGAAATTCAAATCAAGATGGCTCAGGTGGACTTTTTTTCTTATATAATCTTTGTAAAACCAAGGCTTGACATTAGTTGATGCATTGTCGTTAGCCACCATGGAACATCAGATGTTCCTCTTGTTTATTAATAAATGTTAATGGACAGATGATGGTGACTTTGCATCATTAAGTGATTAAGAACATCTGGCCATTTGGTGGTGAGGCTAAATAAACCAAAATTGTTCATTGTATGTCGATGATTATATTTACTTATTTAAATTATTTTCGCAGGGAGCAAAACCCGGTGAAGGTGGTGAACTTCCGGGACATAAGGTTATTGGCGACATTGCTATCACAAGAAATTCAACAGCTGGTGTTGGATTAATTAGCCCTCCTCCACATCATGATATTTATTCGATCGAAGATCTTGCTCAACTAATTCACGACCTAAAGGTAATAGCCTTGTTCAATTTTTTTCTTAGAAAACCTAGTTAGGATATTTGTTTCCTGACATTTTATATGTTGCTATTGTAGAATGCGAACCCTTCTGCCCGAGTTAGTGTGAAGTTGGTTTCAGAAGCTGGTGTGGGAGTAATTGCTAGTGGAGTGGTGAAGGGTCATGCGGACCATGTCTTGATTTCAGGTCATGATGGTGGGACAGGTGCATCTCGGTGGACTGGTATCAAGAGTGCTGGGTTACCATGGGAGCTCGGTCTAGCTGAGACACATCAAACTCTAGTTGCAAACGGCCTTCGTGGTCGAACCGTTGTACAAACTGATGGTCAGCTCAAAACCGGAAGAGATGTTGCCATTGCTGCTCTCCTTGGGGCTGAAGAGTTTGGTTTCAGTACTGCACCTCTTATCACCCTTGGTTGCATCATGATGAGGAAATGTCATAAAAACACGTGCCCTGTCGGGATAGCTACTCAAGACCCAGTTCTTCGTGAAAAGTTTGCGGGTGAACCAGAACATGTTATTAACTTCTTTTTCATGTTAGCTGAAGAGATGAGGGAACTCATGTCTGAGATGGGATTCAGAACAGTTAATGAAATGGTGGGACGTGCCGACATGCTTGAAGTCGATAAAGAATTAACTAAAAACAACGAGAAGTTGAAAAACATTGATCTATCATTATTACTTCGACCAGCTGCTGATATCCGACCCGATGCTGCACAAACTTGCGTTGAAAAACAAGATCACGGTTTAGACATGGCTCTCGATCAACGGTTGATATCTCTTGCAAAACCCGCTCTAGATAAAGGTCTTCCTGTATACATTGAATCACCGATCTGCAATGTTAACCGTGCAGTCGGGACTATGCTTAGTCATGAAGTAACTAAAAGGTACCATCAAGCGGGTCTTCCAAATGACACCATTCATATTAAACTTAATGGAAGCGCAGGTCAGAGTATTGGAGCGTTTCTTTGCCCGGGAATCTTGCTTGAGCTTGAGGGTGACAGTAATGATT
Organism: Glebionis coronaria; assembly: GCA_025667525.1. Taxonomy (NCBI): domain Eukaryota; kingdom Viridiplantae; phylum Streptophyta; class Magnoliopsida; order Asterales; family Asteraceae; genus Glebionis; species Glebionis coronaria. The sequence continues at coordinate 120,201,228 of CM046875.1, read as the reverse complement.
ATGTTGGTAAAGGGTTGTCGGGTGGTAAAATTGTTGTTTATCCACCAAGAGGAAGTGGGTTTGATCCAAAGGAGAATATCGTGATTGGAAACGTTGCACTCTACGGTGCAACGAGTGGTGAAGCTTATTTTAACGGGATGGCTGCAGAACGGTTTTGTGTTAGGAATTCCGGTGCTAAAACTGTTGTAGAAGGTGTCGGTGATCATGGATGTGAATACATGACTGGTGGGACTGTTGTTATATTGGGAAAAACTGGTAGGAATTTTGCTGCGGGTATGAGCGGAGGAATTGCCTATGTTCTTGATGTTGACGGGAAGTTCCGGTCAAGATGTAATCCTGAGCTCGTTGATCTTGATAAGGTCGAAGAAGAAGAAGATATTATGACACTCAAAATGCTTATTCAGCAGCATCAGAGACACACAAACAGCCAGCTGGCAAGGGAAGTACTTGCTGATTTCGACCATCTTTTACCTAAGTTCATCAAGGTTTTCCCACGGGATTATAAGCGGATTTTGGCCACAATGAAAGCAACTGAAATTGCCAAAAGAGCTGCGGAAAAAGCTTTGGAAGAAGCTGAACTTCGTGAGGAAGACGAGTTGAAGGAAAAAGACGCTTTCGAGGAACTTAAGAAATTGGCAGCAAAGGCAGCCAAACAGCTCGTTGAGATAGTCAATGAGGTCGAAGAGGTTGAACCGATGGAACCAGCCACACGACCATCTCGTGTTGAAGACGCGGTCAAACACCGTGGTTTTGTTGCATATGAGCGTGAGGGAGTATCTTACCGGGACCCAGCTGTTCGTATGGAAGATTGGAATGAAGTTATGGAAGAGACTAAACCGGGTCCCCTCTTAAAGACTCAATCCGCCCGGTGCATGGATTGTGGTACACCTTTCTGTCATCAGGTAAATGACATCTTTACTTCATCAAGCTCTTTTTATGCTTTCTTTAAAATATTCTTTGAAATTTTTTAACATCATATACATTGTAAAATAATTTCAGGAGAACTCGGGTTGTCCACTTGGAAACAAGATTCCTGAATTCAACGAGTTAGTTTACCAAAACAGATGGCGTGAGGCATTGGATCGTCTTCTTGAAACAAATAACTTCCCGGAGTTCACAGGTCGGGTCTGCCCTGCTCCATGTGAAGGTTCCTGTGTGCTTGGTATAATCGAAAACCCTGTCTCAATCAAGAACATCGAGTGCTCAATCATCGACAAAGCATTTGATGAAGGATGGATGGTTCCTAGGCCTCCCCTCAAGAGAACAGGGTATGTTATACTTTGACATTATGTTTGTTGAATTTTTAAATATGTTCGGTACTGACTATTGCATATAATTACAGGAAAAAAGTTGCTATTGTCGGCAGTGGTCCTGCTGGTTTAGCTGCAGCTGATCAACTAAATAGGGTGGGCCATACCGTGACTGTGTTCGAGCGTGCTGACCGTATTGGTGGACTTATGATGTACGGTGTCCCGAACATGAAGGCTGATAAAATCGATGTTGTTCAAAGACGGGTTGACCTTATGGCTAAGGAAGGAGTGAATTTTTTTGTTAATGCTAATGTCGGAAGTGATCCTACATATTCCATTGAGCAGCTTCGTGTAGACAATGATGCCGTCATCTTAGCAGTGGGGTCCACCAAGCCAAGGTACACAATACACTGTTTATCAAAATCTAACATTAAGTCAGATATCTCTTATTGGTTAAATACTGAAAGCAATTGTTTTTCTATTATAGGGACCTTCCGGTTCCCGGCCGAGAGCTGTCTGGAGTACATTTTGCTATGGAATTTCTACATGCAAATACTAAAAGCTTATTGGATAGCAAACTTGAGGATGGTAACTATATCTCTGCAAAGGGTAAAAAGGTGGTTGTGATCGGTGGAGGTGACACAGGTACTGATTGTATTGGGACTTCCATACGACATGGTTGTACCAACATCATAAACCTCGAGCTTCTTCCTGAGCCACCACAAACCCGAGCTCCTGGCAACCCATGGCCCCAGGTTCATTCTTTACCTCTAAAACTTTTATCACAACACTAAAATCTATTCAAGTCTTCAAACAGTTTCTTATTTTGTCTTTTTGGTATGTAGTGGCCCCGTGTGTTCCGTGTAGATTATGGACACCAGGAAGCTGCAACTAAATTTGGGAAAGACCCAAGATCGTATGAGGTTTTGACTAAAAGGTTTATTAGTGGCGATAATGGTGAAGTGAAAGGCGTGGAGATTGTTCGTGTTCAATGGGCGAAGGATGATTCAGGAAGGTTCCAGTTTAAGGAGGTTGAGGGTTCAGAAGAGATCCTTGAGGCTGATCTCGTTTTGTTAGCCATGGGATTCCTTGGTCCTGAATCGGTTAGTATTTCTAAAGCCTCACCAGATACATGATGTCAGAAATTAAGATGTGTATTTGCTAGGGGTATTAAAAGGGGGCGAGTGACTTTTTAATTCTGGTTGGAACCCAGACGCTAAGTCTCAACTTTTTATTACCAGTTAGCTCAATAATTATTTTCTTTTTAAGTTAAAATATACATAATAGGTATCTGGGATCGCTTCTTTTTAAGTGCTTAGTTAGAGTGAAACAGGCAAATAAGCAGTTATATCTCCCCTACCCATTCAAAGCAATTTTTAGCCTGTTCCATTTATAAGCTAATTATTTCCCATAGAGCCCATTTGACCCATTATAGATTAGACGTAACCAAACCAAATCTTTTGGGAAACAAAATATGAGCGTAATTGCTAAATGGTTTAATCTGATGTATTGACAGACGATAGCGGACAAACTAGGGTTGGAGAAAGATGCTAGATCAAATGTGAAGGCAGAGTATGGGAGGTTTGCGACAAATGTAGATGGCGTATTTGCAGCAGGTGATTGCCGAAGAGGGCAGTCATTGGTTGTGTGGGCCATCTCAGAAGGAAGGCAGGCGGCAGCACAGGTGGATAAGTTCATGATGAACGATGGAAAGGATATTGACGAAAGGCTGCTCGAAGAGAAGGCGAAAAGGGAGGAAGAGGCAGTTAGGACATAATAATAGATACACAAGACAAAGATATTGTTAAAAGAAAAGGGTTGGGGGGTTAAGTTTACAAGTTTAGTTTCGTATCCTCCCTTGATAGCTGCTGCTAATGTGGTGTTTATAGCCTTTTTTTTCTTTAAATTGGTTGTTTGCTTGTTTGAACTTTGGAACAAATAATGTACAGTTGAAGCTGTTTTTGTGATTTATGAATGCAATCTGCTGGTTTAGGCAATGATTGTTGCATTCTCTTTTTAATGATTTCTTTTATCTCTATATTTATTCTTATCATTATGTGTTTCTTATACAAAGTTGATGATCTTTATATGGTCTTGTTTTATTCTTGTTTCAACTATGAAGGCATGTTTTGTTTTCTGAGAAATTTTGAACACCTAAAATTTATTAGCTGAAGGTATTATGTTGTAGCCGATATTGTTTCTTCAGTTATCTGTAATTGCTATCAAAATGAGTCGATTTACATTAAGATATACCAATTATAGTGCGTAATGGTAACATCGGAACTGTGGCATGTTAACTTCTTGAATAACCGCAAAACAATTGCATAAATAGTGTTTGTGGTCATTCAGTTTTAACGGAAATTGTTTTTCAGATCCTTTCTCCGTAAAAGGTTTGATCCCTATCATGTGATGAAAATCTATGTTATAAACAACAATTGATGTAAACTGAATTCCAACCTTTTCATTAGAAAGAGAACCAAACAATCGATTTCTAAGTTTTAACAACGATCAGGGGCTCAGAGGGCTGTGCCATGTCTAAATGAAATAAGAACCAAACAATGATTGGCACGTACCACATTAATGAATCGATTTTTTGTCCACCTCTAGCCACGAAGCTTTAGGACAAGAGACGACATGACTAGACTACGATATATAAACTTTGGGATTGGAAGGTGATTTGTATATTTATCAAATTGATTGACATGTTTAAAATTAGTAGTTGAAAAATATATTTTAAATCATTTTTAATCTGTTTATTTTTATAAGGGTATAAGTGTTAAGACAGATAAATGTTGTAAAAATCGTGAAACACTAGTCGACCGGTCGATCATCTTGTAACTTATAATCGTTTAGGCGGGATTAATCATATTGAAATTTTAAGCAAATTTTTGATATTTTTGACAAGTTTGAGTATTTTTAACAATTTTTACGTATTTTCGATAATATGATTATTAAAATAAATCTTATCATACATATAAATAATTAATATAAGTGATAAACATAAATTTACAATGAGTTTTAATTATTTTTAGCAATATTTACAGGTTTTTGAAAACTTTAACCTTCCTTAATTGTCGTTGATCATAGTAAACGATGATTAATCGGTTTTTAACCTTGTTTTGCAACATTGGTCGAGACACACTAAGCTTTTCATATTTAGTTTGGGGACGTGTACCAATAAAAATACCAACGCGCCACAATGGTGAACCATCCACGTAGTATATAAAACATACATGTCATCTAATTAAGCCACGTCACCTCCCAAAACACAACAAAACCCACCCCACCTTTACTCATTACACTTTTTTCAAAACAAAACAAAACAAAAAAATGGCTAACCTCCGCCGCCTGATGACATCAGCACCACCACCACCAACCGCTCTGATCTCCACCGTCCGATCATCACTCGCAACCACCATCACACGCTTCATCTCCACCTCACCAGAAACCAAAGAAGAAGATCCAATCAAACAAACACAAAATCACGAAAATGAAAACGAAGAAGTAGAAGAAGAAGATGATTTGGATGGAGATGAACCTGATATGAATAAAGAAACAGGAGAGATCGGTGGGCCTAAAGGACCTGAGCCCACTCGGTTTGGTGATTGGGAACGTAATGGTCGTTGCTCTGATTTCTAATCACTTATTGTTAGAATCATATTTATGTTTATGTTACTAGTTGTGATTGAATACATGTGGATTGGGGATCATCTTTAATAATAATTGCTTGGTCATATCGACTTGATTACTCGAATTAAAGCTCGCTTCGTTTTGAAATTGTTATTTTATTTTGCTTCTCATATGAATAACATACACCTCCTCATACCATGCTAGGCGGAGCCAAGTTTTTTTTTTTTTTTTAAGGGAGGCTGACTATATATAATGCAAAAGGTTATACTGATTAGGGGAGACTTAATCTAAAAACTAATAGAAAAACGACTTGTAATACACGTAAATAATGAATGAAATAGTTTGATTAGGGGACGCTCAACACCCACTATTTCCGCCCCTGGTTACACGGTATTTTTTTGGTATGTGTGTAGAGCAGTGAGCATTTAATACTCGTTTGGCAAGCACCTAGGAGCTTTACCTTTCTTATTTAGAATTTAGAATGCTTGTTTTTCAACGCTCCATGAAGTAGCATTTAGGAACGTCCAACATTTAGGAGTTTCTTTACACATTCTAATTTTACACATACGACCACTCAATCCTTACTATTACTAGTGTTACTAGTGCTCACTACTAATGCTACTTTTACCGAACACACCCATAACTGTTATTAGTAGAGCTAGTGCTAATGATTATCTTAATTTTGATCTTTGACATAATTCTTTTTGCCTAGATTTATGAGTATCGGGGGTGGAGTCTTGGTAACGTTTATATACATAATCTGAAGAATCGAGGCGTAATTTTACCTTATTATACTAAACGTAAATTACTGTTTTATTAAAAAGTATTAATATCATTCAGTTAGTTCAATTGAATCCCCTAGCTATATGGCTCAGCTTCTGCTCTGTATGAATATGCAGAGGGAAGGTTGCTCTTTCTCTGCAGTATTTTTGTACAGAGTTTACACAGGGCGTCGAGATGGATTTGGTCACAGAGTAAATGGGATTTTTGTTTTGAGTTTATTGTTTATCGTGCCCAGCGAAATTATCATTTCAGGAAGGGTCATAAAGTAGCAAGTTTTTGAGAATCAAGTATTCATGAAAAGATGGCTTTGTTTTTTGTCAAGTTGATTGTTTATCGTGTTCTCCTGTTATTTGATGAGGCCCTCGTAGTTCTCAGTAAAACAATCTTGCAGTTGCAGTCTTCCTGACCTGCAATGAAGTTGAACTTTAGGCGTTGTAAACCTTTGTTGAGATGACATCCCTGAATAGTCAATTCGTCACAACTGGAAACTGCAACACATAAGGCTTCTAGCATCCCTTGTATTTGGCTTGCAGTCTTGCTGTAGCATCTGTTGACATCTTGTGGAATAGGGCCACGTTATCAAGACCCCCCCATTTTTACAAGCTATACCCCCCTACTTTTTCTATTTTTTTTATTTTTTTTATTTTTTTTATTTTTTATAATTTAGTATTTGTTATAAAACTGTGAAACTGAAAGTGCAGGAAAAAAATAATAAAGTTTTTGTGACTTTAAACAGACAAAACGCGGAACAGAACCTGATAAAAACTGTGTCTGGCTGATGCAGGGAGGGGACAAAAGGAATATTTTTTACTTTTTATGTATTATTTAGTGGGGTAGAGGGGTATGTATAGTAGTACCCTGTGGAATATCTATGACGATGCAGTTTTTGGGTGGTAACTTTAGAGATATGTAGGTCGACAGCAACTAGCCTGACATACACTACATCGTTTTTTTTCCTTTTCACAGCTACAAAATTTGTACCAATCTAGGATTGTTAGTTTTACTTGGCTTGCTTAGCAGATTATTATTATTTCTTATTTTTAGTTTGTGACAATATAAAGCTTCCAAAAACGCGTCCTTTGGTAAGCTAAAGTTCACTTATCCTTTTGCCATTCACATCTGAGCCAAAAAAGCAATTCCTGTAGCAGCCAACAGGCTCCGTTTGGTGCTCCATAACGACTACTCACACTCACTGGCCATCTAACTTGCTCATATCCTTTTTGGCAGCACATCAGCACCTCTACTATCTTGTGTCATTAGTCTTTTTTTACGCGAGGCATATTATACTGCTGTTGGCGGAGACATTCTTCTCAAAGAACTCCATCTAGAATCTGAAAAAGGCCTTTTTGCCATGATAGTCACAAACTCAAAATACTCTTCCAATCATATGATAAACCAGCAGCGTTCATATTCACCGTAACTCTCCATATCTGCATTATGTACTTGTACATGAGAAACAAGCGAGTGTGCGAGTCATTACATTTGGTTGCATAGAGGGCATACAAGAGTTATGTTGCTACATTATGAAATATTAACCGTCCAGAATTCGGATTATGATAGTTAATCTAGTCTCCATTGTGGAGACAGCTAGGAGGTTTGCCTAAAAGCAGCCACCCTTGAAAGAGTGTGTAATAGCTCACTAATCGAGCGCTCTTGCGCAGAAGATGAACGGGGCTAAGCGATCCGCCGAAGCTGTGGGATGCAAAAATACATCGGTAGGGGAGCGTTCCGCCTTAGAGTCAGGGGCGGATCTATGTACAAGGTACGGGGGCGTTGCCCCCCATCAAATTTTTGAGAACACGCGAAGTATATAGGGAAAAGTCTAAATTTGTAGAAAAAATGCTTGGTGCCCCCACTCTTAAATATTAACAAAAGTTAAAGTGGTCATGGTTGTATGCTCGCCGGAATTTATGAGAGAAAAGAAATGAAGAAGATGAGTTACTTGTTGAGATGTGGGGGGACTTGGGAAATGGTCAAAAAGAACAAAATATATTTTTTAATTAAAAGTATACAGTATGTAGTAGTACTACTTATTTTTATCTTTTTTTTGGTGCAGTTCTCACACCAGCTGACTCTCCACAGTCCACACCATTTAACTGTCAGAATTAAAAAGATACTGACAAAAGTGAGTCATATTTATTTCTCTTACACACACTTTCACACTCTCTCACACACACTCATTCTCAAATATTTGATTTTTATATTTCTCTCTCCATTTTGAGGAATTTCAGATCTGTTAAAAACTTAAAATCACCATCTTTACCATCATCAAAATCACCATCTTTATCTTCCAAAGTGGCTGTCGTGGGTGTAAATGCAATAAAAATTGACAGATCTAGATAGTCGTGGGTGTAAATGGTGGGTTGAAAGGTGGCTACGGTGGTGGGTTTGAAGGAGACTGTGGTGGTGGGTTTAAAGGTGGTTGTCGTGGTGCGTTTGAAGATGGTTGTCGTGGTGTCTTTGAAAGTGGCTGCATGGATGGTTTGAAGGTTATGAATATATTGAGTATTGATTTTGATGATGTTGTAAAAATGGTGGATGTAAGTGGTTGAGTGATGGTGGATAAATGGAAATTGAAAGAAAGAGGATAGAAAAATAAAAAATTAAAAAAGTTAACAGTTTTAAAATGTAATATTACATTGGATTTAAAAATGAGGTGGGGTCAAGGTGTTTAGTGTTAGTTTGTGGTTTTCTAAAAATAAGCAAGGATATATATGTCATTTCCATCCGAATTTGAGGAAGAGAACTGAAGTTAAGCAAGATAAGTCACTATCTCAATGATTGACGGTGTGGGAATACAAGATGAGTGGTGTGTTAACCCACCATGCCTTAAATATTAGTAAAATATTTTTAACTTTCACATGTTAGCAAAAGCCTACTAATCTTAAATTAACAGGGGGAGTTATTTACTATTGGTATATGCTAGCAAAAACTTTTCTCCATTGTTAAATGCATTTTTCATTTTATTTGCCTTTATTCATGAAAGTAAAACAATTTATTTCTCATAATAATAATCGATCTGACCCGATTTGTTTCAAGTTGCAATTTTTTTTATGGTCGATGCCCCCCGTCTTCGGATATCCTGGTTCCGCCACTGCTTAGAGTGAAGCACCCGTGCGAGCGATAGTGGACGAAGCAGAAGCGAGAATGTCAGCTTGAGTAACGCAAACATTGGTGAAAATCCAATGCACCTAAGGGTTCCTCCGCAAGGTTCGTCCACGGAGGGTGAGTTAAGGCCTAAGATGAGGCCGAAAGGCGTAGTCGATGGACAACAGGTGAATATTCCTGTACTATCCTTTGTTGGTCCCGAGGGACGGAGGAGGCTAGGTTAGCCGAAAGATGGTTATCGGTTCAAGGACGTAAGAAGGGTAGAGAATATGCCTCCAGCACTGGGCTCATCCAAAATTGCGTGCAGGGTATATTTGTTAAAAGCGAGCAGTTCAATAATTTCTACAACCAAGTAACTCTGTTTATAGGGGTCTGGAAAGGTTTATAATACTTAAATTTAATGTTAAAGCTGACTTTGTTTTTCAAGTGTTACTAGGCGTGTGGCCTACCTGTCGAAGAGGTGGGTCAAATCGGAGATGCCATTGCCACTCAAAATTATTCGTTTCTAAGGTGCCGTTTGGTTTAAGATTTTAAAATTATAAAATTCTATATTCTAGTAAATTAAATTTTCTAAAAGCTAGAAATTCCAGAATTTAAAATGCTTACGTATGTTTGGTTGTCAAAAATTTATAATATTTTGAAATCTTAATTTTGGATTGAACTAATTAACGAAATAAATACTTTTTATATAATTGTTTTATTTAAAAGATTAAAAGTCGAAATTTCACTTTTAGAAAAAAAATTATATAAGTTTTATAAATTTTTTATCTAAATATTATAAAAAAAGCTTATATAAATTTTATAAAAAAATTCAACAAATTTATTAAAAAGTTATAAATTTTTTATTAAAAAATTTAATTTGAAAAAAATTTGTATAAAAAATTTATATAAAAATTTATAAAACAAATTTATATAAATTTCATAAAAAACTTTTTATATAAATTTGGTTCTTTTTAAATTATATATATATTTTTTATATAAATTTATTCTTGAGTAAAAAACCGAAAAAATAAATTTTATATAAATTTTAAAATTTATAATTTTTATATAAACATAAAAACCGAAATAAAAACGATTAGAAAAAAGTTTATAAATGATACTTTTCAAGTAATTTGAAAATCCTCATTTTTTGGAAGAATTCTAATATCCTTCATTTTGAGAATTCGTTGAATTTTAAATTGCTTCGTGATTATACCAAACACAATATTTAAAAGAAATTAAAATCTAAATATTTTGAATATCCCCCAATATTCTTCAATATCCTTCAACCAAACATCACCTAACAGTTTTTTTGGGAGCAAAAAGGGTCCATCATTCTACTATTTTCTCTCGGTATAAATACAAGACTTTGGGGTTAATATAATACTTTGTGATCTAAAACTTGATATATGTAGTTTTGTTATCTTCTTATTCTATTCATTGCATCTAATTAATCTTAATACACTTTAATACCACATCAGCCTAGTTTCTTTTATCTTATTTTAGTTTTAATTATTATTTATTTACTTTTTAGAACGGAAATTATTTTGCATCTATCTCATAATATATTTCACATATGATTTCAGTGAGCCTTGAACTCATAATTTCTAAGTTGGTGAAGAACTCACGTACCTAAAAATTATTTTTGATGGTCAACTAAGCTAAATTATTTATTTATTTCACTAAAACTATTTTTTATAGCTGAGGAAACAATTACAAATGTGAAAAACGAATCATTAGACACGTCCCATGTTTGTGTCTGATGATACGTTGATTCACGGGTCCAAATGATGAGTCTTGATCACCGACAACATGGACTTGTTTATCTTTATCACTCAAGAAACAAGAGGTACTGTTAGAATGTACACGAGACTTTCTCCCCGTAATACACTCCGACGGTCAAGTCAGTATTGAGTGTTGAAAATAATATGTATATGGAAGCAAAGAAAGTAGTATGAAATATGTGTAATAACATATGTATATTATGTAGTGGTAGTAGTAAACGTTGATGGTCTTAACTTCACATACTCATCCGTATTTATAAAGTTATAAGATCTTGTGAATGTACAATCTTACCAAGCTTGATATGTTATTTTGTAAACTCAAGCAGTTACTAGTTGTACAATGTTTGCTCATAGTAAACATGTTGCACTACTTAATATTTCACAACTGAAGCTTGGAGACTGAGTTTGCAATGTCAAGTGGAACCTCTACATTACAAGATGCTTTCTTTCATCTATTGTTTAATATGAGAAATCAGTAGTTCTTTTAATATAATATGTGTGGGAGTATACACTACCTATCAAGCCTATCAAGTCCCCTAGTTTATACATGTTGGATGTACTTTCAACAAGTATAAACTTAATGATCTCTCTTTCGTATGGATTTAGTTGTTTGGATTTACAGTAGTTGTTTGGAACCATAATATCTTTCTAATATTAAGATGTCGATTTTATGCTTCTTTGTTATTGAATTTGTACCCCTTTGCGCAATGATGTTTTGCGTCTTTTCTAGCGGCTATCTATGCCATTTCAGATTTAGCCAATGATAGCTTTTCATCCCTCTAATTGCGGGATGATGTATTGGTCCGGACCATTTGTGTCAACATCAACCAAATCTCCTTTCTTATTGTTTTTTATTTTAAAAGGAAACGCAGTTTCATAAAATCACACATCCCTAGAAAAGAAAACACATCTAGTATCCAAACTTAATAACTTATAAGCCTTTTTCCAGAAGAGTACCCTATCAGAACACATTTTTCAAACCTAGGTGTGAGCTTATCATTGTTGTTTAAAGTAGTTGAAAAACAAAGACATCCAAAACACCTAATGTGAGAGAGACTAGGGTTTTTTTTTGTTATAAACCAGTTCATATGGTAATTTACCTTTAAGGAAAGATGAGGGAAGCCTGTTAATTAAGTAAATAGCAGTTAGAATACAATCAGACCAGAAAACAAGAGGAATCCCCCCAAAAACATAAGGCTCCTTGCAACATTAAGCAAGTGCCTATGTTTCTTTTCAGCAATGCCATTTTGTTGAGGGTGTGAGTATAGGAAGTTTGATGAATAATTCCAAGGTTAGAAAACAAAGAAGCCATTTTCTTGTTAACAAATTCAGTTCCATTGTCTGATCTGACAACTTTGATGCCTTTATTAAATTGATTTTTAACTGGTTTAATATAATTAGAAAAAGTATCAAAAACTTTATTTTTAGTTTTCAAAAGGTAAGTCCAAACAACCCTGGAATAATCATCAACAATGGTAAGAAAATACTTGTATCCCTCTTTGCTATAGATCCTATAGGGACCATACAAGTCAAGGTGAACAAGTTCACCAAGATGAGTAGACTTGTGATCACTCAAAGAGAAGGGTTCCCTTGTTTGTTTAGACCTATGACAAACTTCACAGACAGAGACACATGTATTTTTAGAAAGCTTGAGGTCAGATTTGAAAGCAGAATGACCAAGTCTGCAATGCCACAAATCTTTAGAGACATTAAAGGACATAATCATATTAGAAGTACCTAAACACTTGTTATTACTATCAAGGTCAAACAAGTAGAGGCCTCCAGACTCACTACCAGTCCCCAGAGTGTTCCCTTTGGTCAAATCCTAAATATAGCATTTATCCTCATCAAAACCCACAAAAAGTTTACTATCTTTAATCAATTTATTAATAGATAAGAGACTGACACAATAGCCAGTAACAACAAGAACATCATACAAGACAACATTGTTAGACAATCTCAAGTGTCCCCCATGACTTATGGTGGCACTGGTCCCATTTGGGTGCCTCACAGTGAGATTGAGATTGCTAACATCAACATTACTAAGCATACCAACAATGGAAACTGTCAAGTGTTGATTACACCCAGAGTCTATAATCCACCCAAGAGTGATAGTCTTAACCAACCCTTTCAAGTTTCCACATAAATATCTAGAAAAGTTAACATTAAACCAAATATTGTAGTTATAGAAAGAGCATCTACCTGCTATGTTGGCATGAATGTTCCCAGAGGTAGAATCATTGATTAAATTCAGAAGTTTCTTTATTTGATCAGAAGTGAGAGAGGAAGCGACATCACAAGTAGAGGATTTCTCATTCATCTTAGCATCATAATTAGCATTAAATTAGGTTTAGACACATAAGATTTAGCATTAGAGGGCCTTTTGTATCCAGGAGGATACCAAATGATTTCATAACATCAATCCACAGTATGACCAGTCATGCCACAGTTGGTACAATTTAGGTTAGGGTTAGGACCCCTATTTTGATAGGGTTGATTGCCTCCTCTGGAATTGTTCTTGTTCTTGTTGAAGCTAGAATAATTCCCTTTTCTTTGCTGACCAAAAGTTTTGACAGCAAAGGAGGAGGCATTGAGCTTGGAATCAGTCACGACAGAGGGTTCATGGATACCCCTATGATACTCCTCCCTAGAAACCATCACATAAGCATCCTTCACATCAGGGAGAGGATCCTTGGTGAGAATGGCAGTTCTAACAGGTTGATAGCAGTCATCAAGGCCCATTAGGAACTGCATAAGCTTCATAAGCTGCTAATACAGAATGGATTCAGTGTTAGCATGACAAGAGCATTTAATGGGGCAAACACACTCAGGTAATTTGGTCAAAGCATCAAATTCTCTCCATAAAGAGTTAAGTCTGTGATAGTATTTAGCAACAGAGGTGCCTCCTTGTTTCACAGAGTTAATCTTTTGGCGAAGATTATAAACAACAGAACCATCTACCTTATCATAAGTTTTAGACAACTTGTTAATGCAATAATGACTAAAAACGTTACTTGCATTTTTTGGTCTCGCTTAGTTTTGATTACGACAATATGTAAAAACAAGCATTTACAAAAACAACGAAAAACGAATTCTTGAGTTCAAGTATTTTTCATTTTACCTATTTTCACTTAAGGTATGGATAAACAAGTACTAACCTTAATCAAGTGATCAAGTGATTTAATCTTTTCTTAAAACTCACTTTTTATTAAATGTGACAAGTTTTTATTAAACTTTCTTTTTAAGAAAATGTTTTATTAAATTAATTATTTGAAAATTGAAAATGGCATATTCTTATTTGGTTAAGAATATCCTTTCAGGATATTTTTTATATCCAGATAAGACCTCCACCACTAAAGGAAAAAAAGGAGCGGAGTCTAGTCCGGCGGTACCTTAGCGCCTAGGCGGTACCTTATCGATAAGGTACCGCGGGCTAAGATAAGGTACCGCGGGCAGATATAGCCGTTGGCTCCTTTGTCCTATAAATAGTGGACCATTCTCAGCTTTTCACCTCACCTCTTTTGCACATTTATTTCCAGATTCAAACCCCTTCTTTAATCACTCAAATCTTTGATCATTTGTTTGATTATTACTTGTTTAAGAAGTGAATCTTGTTCTTCAATCCCTTCCTCTCCAAGTGCAAAGAGAAGAACACTATCCTAGTGAAGTGTTGAGTCCACCACCAAAGATCCATTGAAGATCTAATTTTATACACTTGTAGTTGTGTCATAGTTGTGAAGATCCAAGTAGTTGTGTCTATTTGGAAGTTGTGTATGTACTAAGTATAGTTGTGTAGATTGGTCCTAGCTACTATTAGGGCTCGACTTTTAGCTTAGAGTCGGAAATTGGTTAAGCGACGTGTACGGTTTTCTCTACCATAAGGAGCTTGTTGTGTAGTGAACTCTCGAGTAAGGAGTACTCGAGGAGTGGAGTAGGAACGAGGAGTGAGTTTCGTTGCCGAACCACTATAAATCCTTGGTGTTCGGTTTGATCTTTCTTTACCCTTAACTCTTTACATTCTTTATTCTGTATGCATATACATGTGTTAGTACTAGATTAGTTACACTATCATTCTTTATTCTTTGTGGATATATTTTTGTTAGTATTAGTTTAGTTACACTATCATTGTTCATATTGTGCATAAGAAGATTTCACATATTTCCTCAAGCCTAAGTTTTTGAAAAAGGATTTTTGGAAACCACATTTTAACAAGTAAATATAAGAAACTATTAAACCCCCTTCTAGTTTCTACAATTGGTATCAGAGCGGGTTGCTCAAGAATTTTTAAAGTATATTGTATTTTAAAACTTGAATCGATCTATGGATTCCAACAAGTACCTAGAAGGGAAATCTATGCAAAGACCACCATTTTTTGAAACCGATAGTTTTATTTATTGGAAAAATAGTTTTGAAACTTATGTGAAATCAAAAGATTTAGATCTTTGGCATGTTATTACCAATGGTGATTTTTTACCCTTTCAATTTAATGAAGTTTCTAAAAGAAAAGAATTGGTCACTTTTGACAAAGCTAATGACGATACTAAAAAGAAACTTTCAAAAAATAATGAGGCTAAAATGGTGATTTATAATGCTTTGCCTAAGAAAGAGTATGAAAGAATTTTTATGTGTGAAACCGCTAAAGATATTTGGAACACTCTTTTAGTAACCCACCAAGGTAATAGCCAAGTCAAAGAAAGCAAAATCGATCTTCTTGTCCAACAATATGAACAATTTGTCATCTTAGAAGATGAAACTATTGATAGTGCATTTGCTAGGTTTAACACCATTATTACTAGTCTAAAAGCACTTGATGAAGGTTTTTCTAGCAAGAACAATGTTAGGAAGTTTCTAAGGGCCTTACATCCAAAGTGGAGAGCAAAAGTCACGGCGATTGAAGAGTCGAAAGATCTCTCAACTTTATCACTCGATGAACTCATAGGAAACTTGAAGGTTCATGAGATGATAATTTTGAAGGACTCAGAATTAGTGAAAACCAAGAGTGAAAGGAAATCTCTTGCACTTAAAGCCAAGAAGGCACAAAGTGACCATGATAGTTCCTCGGAAAGCGATGACGAGGAGTATGCATTGGCGGTGAGAGATTTCAAGAAGTTCTTCAAGAGACGAGGCCAACACGTTAGGCAACCCAACTATGACAAGAAACCATTGTCAAAGAATCGGTTTGTCAAGAACGAAAAAGGTGATAGGAATTGCTTTAGATGTGGTGATCCAAATCACTTCATTGGTGATTGTCCAAAGCCCGCTCGTGATAAAAACCACACGGCATTCGTTAGTGGCGCTTGGAGCGATAGCGGTGAAGATGATGATGACAACCCCAAAGAGGAGAAATGTCTTATGGCTCACACTTCTAAAGAGGTACATTCCGAAACCGAATATTATAGCAATGATAGTTCCACTTTAGATGATACTGAATTTGAAGGCAAATATGATAGCTTACACAAACTTAGTCTTAAATTCATAGAAAAGAATAAAACCTTAAAATCAACCAAAACTAAGCTTGAAAACGAGATCAATTAACTTAGGGAGAAATTGGCTAAACTTGAGAAAAACAAAGAGGTTGATTTAGGTTGCTTAAGTTGTGAGAAACTTAGATTAGAGAATGAAGATCTCAAGAGCACCTCCATTAAATTGGAAAAGTTCATGAAAGGTACTAGTGCTCTTGATGATATGTTAAACAAACAAGTTCATTCTAAGGAAAGACTTGGTCTAGGTTTTAACTCAAATGAAGCCTCAACTAGTGAACCAAAACAAGTCAGGTTTTCACAAAAAACGCCCACTGGACGCGGTTCCAAATTGTATGGCGCGGTTCCTTATCACTATGGAACCGCCGCCATAGATAAGGTACCGCGGCCAGAAGATGAATTTTGTGAAAATCCTGAACTTTCTGAAAAGTCTAAGTTAGATGAAAAACTAAAGCATCTTACTGTTAATAAGGTAAAATTACCCATACTTGACGACAATGCTATTGGTAAGTTCTACAAGCCATTAAGTAAACCTTTCATGGGAAATAGAAGTTTATCTAGACTATCCTCTACTCCACCTAGAGTACGGAATGAGTCTAAGCCTAGAAGTAGAACGACAACGCCTAGAAGAGATAATCAAAACAACTCACGACCTAGAAGTAAAACTCCAACACCTAGAAGGAATAATAATAACTCTAAACCTAGATCAAATACACCTAGGAGAAATAATGAACAACAAAATGGTTACATGAATTATTACCCTCCTCCATTTGTTCTCCATGAGGAATCCCCTCCTCATTCATGCATCCCAACCAAATGCAAGGGATGTTTGGAACTAACAATTTTGGACCCATGAGATATTAGGGACCAAATGTTTGATCTTGTGTGTTGTTACCTAGATATGCTTGGGAATTGATTTGGAGCCCGATGAGTGGATTAAGGATAGTGGATGTTCTAAACACATGACGGGTAATCGAAGTTTGTTCTCGCATTACAAAGCATATGATGGAGGTAACGTCACATTCGCTAGTAGTCTACGTGGTAATATCATTGGCAAAGGTACGGTTTCTCTTGACTCCATGACCATTGAAAATGTTGAGCTCGTAGATAACTTAGGTTTTAACCTTTTAAGTATAGGTCAAATTTGTGATAATAAGTGTAAGGTCATCTTTTCGGAACATGACAGTGAAATCGTAAAAGATGGAAAAGTCATTGGAAAAGGTGTTAGAAAGCATGGGCTTTATGTCATGAAGGTTAATAAGAAGTCAAAAGACAACATATGTCTTGCGACTATAGATGATAGTTCTACTCTTTGGCATAGGAGATTAGGTCACGCTAATATGCGTTTAATTCAATCTTTAGTCTCTAAGGAGTTGGTAAGACACCTCCCCAAGATTAAGTTTGATAGTCACTTTTGTGATGCTTGCAAAGTTGGAAAGCAAGTTCACTCAAGTCACAAAGCCAAGAATTTGGTTTCGACCTCTCGGTGCTTAGAGCTCCTACATATGGATCTCTTTGGACCTTCCGCCATACGGAGTTATGGAGGTAACCTTTATACCCTAGTTATAGTTGATGACTATTCTAGATTCACTTGGACTAGATTTTTGGCATCTAAGAATGAAGCTTTCGATCACTTCGAAATCTTTAGTCGAAGAATTCAAAATCAACTAGGATGTTCAATTGTTTCTATTAGGACGGATCATGGTAGGGAATTTGATAATGAAGTGCAATTTGGTGCCTTTTGTGAAGCTCATGGTATTACCCATAACTTCTCGGCTCCTCACACTCCACAATCAAATGGGGTAGTTGAAAGGAAGAATAGGACTCTCCAAGAGATGAGTAGGTCGATGTTAAACGAGCAATCTTTGCCTCAAAAGTTTTGGTGCAATGCCGTGGACACATCGACTTATATTCTCAACCGAATTCTTATTCGACCTTTCCTAGGAAAGACCCCCTATGAGATTCTTAAAGGTAAGAAACCCTCATTAGAATACTTTAGGGTGTTTGGAAGCAAGTGCTTTATCCTCAACACCAAAGACTACCTTACCAAGTTTGACCCAAAGTCTTACGAATGTATCCTTTTAGGTTATTCCCAAACTAGTAAAGCCTACATAGTCCTAAATAGAACCACGGGGGTTATTGAAGAATCACTTAACGTAACCTTTGATGAAACCCCTCCTTCACCCAAGACACCACCATTGGTTGATGATTTGGATGAATTAGAAGTAGTTAAAGCCAAAGAGGTTAGAAAAATAGGAGTTGAAGACCTTAGTGTTGAAAAGGAAGTAAACATTAAGGAGTCTAGGGATCATACTCTCAATAATGTCATTGGTGACTTAAATCAAAGGACCCTAAGATCTCAAGTCCAAAACCAAAGCAACTTCTTTTGTTTTGTCTCCTTGATTGAACCAAAGAATGTTAAAGAAGCTTTGACGGATGAGAGTTGGGTCATTGCGATGCAAGAAGAATTGAATCAATTCGTTGCCAATGATGTTTGGGAACTTGTTCCTCCACCTAGAAGTTCTACCATTATAGGAACCAAATGGGTATTTAGGAATAAGCTAGATGAGAATGGTGTTGTGTCTCGTAACAAGGCTAGACTTGTAGCTCAAGGCTATAATCAACAAGAAGGGATTGATTATGACGAGACATATGCACCGGTAGCTAGATTAGAATCAATTAGAATCCTTCTAGCCTACGCTTGTGCCTTAGATTTTAAGCTTCAACAAATGGATGTAAAGAGTGCATTTCTTAACGGTTTGATCAATGGGGAGGTATATGTGGCTCAACCTCCCGGCTTCATTGATTTTGAGAAACCGGACCATGTTTACAAGCTTAAGAAAGCACTTTATGGACTCAAACAAGCACCCAAAGCTTGGTATGATAGACTTAAAGCGCTTCTTGTTAAACATGAGTATACCATGGGAATGGTAGACAATACACTCTTTACAAAGAAGAAAGGTCCTCATCTCATAATCGTACAAATATATGTTGATGACATTATATTTGGCTCAACTTGTCAAGAATTGTGTGATGACTTTGCCAAAATCATGCATGATGAGTTTGAAATGAGTATGATGGGAGAACTTAACTTCTTTTTAGGACTCCAAATTAAACAAATGGACGATGGTATTTTCTTTAGTCAATCTAAGTACGCTAAAGAAATGCTAAAGAAATTTGGATTAGAAGAATCTAGACCAATGAAGACCCCTATGGCCTCGGATACTAAACTTACCGTAGATGATGATTGTGAGTCGGTAGACAACACCAAATATAGAGGTATGATTGGTAGTTTGTTGTACCTAACGGCAAGTCGACCGGATATCATGTTTAGTGTTTGCCTTTGTGCTCGCTTCCAAGAGGCTCCCAAAACCTCTCACCTTGAAGCGGTTAAGCGTATCTTCCGATACATTAAAGGCACTATAAACTTAGGATTATGGTATCCTAAAGGGACCGGTCTAGAAACCATTGTCTACGCGGACTCGGATCATGCAGGAGACTATGTGGACCGGAAAAGCACTAGTGGAGTTTGTACCTTCATGGTTTGTTGTTTAACTTCTTGGGTTCTCCAAGAAACAAACCGCTCTTGCGATATCCACCACGGAAGCCGAGTATGTGAGTGCCGGAAAAGCATGCCAACAAGCTCTATGGATGAAGCAAGCGCTTGTTGATTACGGGATTTCTCTTGATGATGTTCCCATCATGTTCGATAATAAAGGCGCTATAGACCTAAGCAAGAAACCCGTGCAACATTCGCGAACCAAACACATAGAAATTAGACACCATTTCCTTAGGGATAATGTTCAAAAGGGGAACATTACTATTGAAAAGGTGCCCTCCGAGGACAACTTAGCCGATATCTCCACTAAGCCACTTAAGAGGGAACCTTTTAATTACTTGCGTCTAGGTCTAGGATTAATGGAACATCTTCCTTAAATTCTTTTCTTCTTGTGTGTTTTCTTTTACCTCTTTGAGTCCTTGAGTCTTTTAAACTCCTTTTGAAAAATCTCCTCCTCTCCTTTTCAAAATTTCTCAAAGTCTCTTTCGAAAATGGTTGAGAAATTCGTTTGACATTGTTAATTCAATCTAAAAACGATTTTTCATAGATTCTCGCTATTAATCTAGAGCTTACATAATTCATATGTATGATTCTCTCAAACATAGCAAGAACAAGATAGAATCATGGAGGATCATTGTGTCATGACTTAAGGTCTTGTCTTACACACCTCCTACATTGATTTTTTAATCCATGTATTTTGGTCAAATCTCTATTTGGTAAGTTTGCATATGTTTTCTTTGTCTATCTTTGCTTTTAAGCATATCCCTATGATAAGTTAGACTAGAAAAATAAGATTTGCTGAAAAATCTTCCTCCAAACACCAAACCATGCTTCTGCAGGCGGTTCCATATGTGAACCGCGGTACCTTATTGATAAGGTACCGCCACCCTAGATAAGGAACCGCCTACAGTGGCCTTCCTTTTTCGGGTTTTTGTCTGAAACTCCAGATTTGCTCCAACATTTTTGAGAATCTTTGTTTCAAACCCTTTGACCACCCCAAAAATACCCTAAGCCTTCCCTATTTAAACCATAAGCATTTTGCATTACTTCACATCCAAAATGTCTTATTCTCCCAATGAAAGCCTTGAATCTCCTCCATTTTTTCCAATTGCTTTCAATCCAAACCCACCCAAGAACACTCTTAATCACATGTCTCCTAACAAGAATGTTGATTGTGGAACATATTTTCTTCCACCACCACCCTTTTGTAACACCCCCAGATTGGTCAAATGCAGCGGAGAAATAGTTGGGGTATTACTTGGGTGGATCGATAGCACATAGCATATAGAGCGATGATCATAAAATCATTCAAAAACATATTACATGAATTAATTGTACACATTGTATCTTGTTCATAATAAAACCACATTTATTGTAAAACAGAAGTAAATATCCCAGCCCAATGGTCAACATGATGCTTTCCTAAAATGCTGGAATCCAATGCATGAACCTGCTTACTTTCCTGAGAAAACATAAAAGTAAAAATGTGGGGGTCAACACGAGGTTGGTGAATTCACAGGTTTAATTAAATAAAGTATTAATATGCAAAGCATCACGAAGGTAGCAGGACATCACAGTCCAATACTACAGTAGTTCCTACTGCCCTGTAATAGAAGCTAGACATGGTTGTCAGTACGCCCATTGGGTCTATCCTGATGTTTGTTTCCCTTAATCCGACAATGACATAAACCTGCTGCTTGGCCTAAGCATCACGTGACAGCTGATCACGACAGGCCGGGTGTTGTCAACACCTGAATAGATCTATCCATACATTTCGCGCTACACTATTAACTATTACAGTCCACGGGAATGGGGCAACAGTAGGCAATAAATTGTTGTTGTCTGTGCATGCTTGCATAAAAATAAACGTTTGTATGTTTTCTCCCCCAGTTATAAAACAGTAAAGATGGGGCCATGAACTCACCTCAGTGGTAATGATGTAGTGATCATGTCACTGAATGTACTGGCACAGTATGATCACGAAGCAGTAGAATTACCTAAGTAATTTATGTGTGTCTCAGTAAATGCACAAATAATAACGCATGATGAATGTACATATGAAAATGCATGATCACAGATTATAGATTGATACGTTGGCTTAATTCTTTCATAATAAATTAAGGATGTGTTTATATATATTGTTTTCAAGAAAAATAATATATATGAATATACGAGTTTATTAATTTGTGTTTAAGGAAAGAGGTATCGTAAATTAAATAAATCCATAAGTTTTATTTAATTTAAAACGAAGAATAATCTTTATACCTTATTATGTTTTTAAGGTTTCACAAAGGAGGTAGTTAAATGGTTTCGTTAATATCGTACAGTTGTAATTTAATTTAAATAATCCGTTTTGCATATTACTCGTTTTATGATAACCCCTTTTTAAGTAATTAAATTTGGATTACACTTGTAACTAATATATAGTTTAGAAACCTTATCATGTATTTTTATCCGTTATGGTTATTACATCGTTAGTCCTCGTCGGTTATCCCGTTTTATGAAAACGCCCCCTAGGGCTTGATTAACTTTCGGGAAATGGCAAAATACCCCCCTCCAATCCCACGGCATGAAGATAAGTGGGATTAGGGCTTGATTTAAGTTTCAAAAATGTCACAAATGGTCCTTGTAGTTTATTATTACACACGGTTTGACTCTTGGTACCCTATAATTTCAAAAGTAGCATAACCGGCCCTTGTATTTTATGAAAGTCACGAAAATGATCAAAGGTTTCACTTGGTTTTCAAAGTTGGCCATATCTTTTGGAACTTGTCACATTTGGCCCAAAAAGTTACTTGATAGGTGTGTAAACACCCATCTTTTCTACCACTTAATTACAATAATAACCGGACCAAAACGTGTATTTTATGTCTTTTATGTCAGAATTATGCGTGGTTTGTGTTTTTGTTGTATTTTAGGATGAAATTATGAAAAGTGGAGAAAACACGGGAATTCACGGACATTCACGGCTCTTATTGAAGAAAAAGATGAAAGGCGGAGTCGAGAAGTCAAGAGTGGAAAAAGAACGGAAGTCCAAGACCAATTCTGAAGATTTATCGAAGAAAAAGTCAAAAGACGGAAGTTTATCAAAAGCCGAGAAACTCAAGTCTATTTTATTGAAGAAACTAAAGACGAGTTCAAAAGATATCCCGAGCCACAAGTCCTTAAAGTCCGAATTTAAAAGAAAGATTAGAAGAAAAGGACTAACGACGCAATTAATGAAGATTAAATGAAGGAGGGGCTTAATCTTGCAATTAACAAGAAATGAAGGAGGGGAGGAAGCTTCCTTAATCCTCCCCTATAAATAGATTAGGATTGTTATCATTTGTGTTGTTGGCTAACTTGACAAATTAGTTCTTCCATTTTTAATTACCTTGCACCTTTTATTACTTGTCCAATTTAATTACCTTGTCTTGCACTTTATTACCATTTAATTCAAGTAAGTTTTCCTTTTTAATTCTTGTCAAGCTTTATCTTTATCTTGTTAATCTCATTCTTCCTTTCTTTACCTTGTGTTGATTTGTTTATGTTCATGTTCTTAATTTTGGTTGATTTATTTAAGTGGGATTTGATTATTTTGATTAAGTTTTGTGAGTTTGATTGTTTTGGATTGATTGTTTATGCTTTATATTTGTTTATTAATTTGTTTGATTTAATTTTGTGTTTGATTTGGTTAAGTTTTATTTAGATCCGTGTGTTTTAGCTTTTCCTTGTTCTTCGCATACTGTTACTGTTCTTTCCAAGGATTCGTGCCCAGCAGACATTCCGAATAGGGAATATCCAGTTTGTGGCTTACGCGGAATATTATTTATTCCGAGTAAGGGTTTGGCAGTTAGGTTTATGCGGAATATTTTCCGAATAAGGGTGTTTATTCCGAATAGAAGACTTTCCGCATAGTGACAGTATTCCGAATTGACCTTTTATTCCGAGTGGGCATTTTATTCCGAGTAGGGGGATTTTTCCGCATAAGGCTTTCTTTCCGAATAGGCCTTATTTTCCGAATAGCATTTATTCCGAATAGGAGTTTATTCCGGATAGGGAAATCTTAGTTTTTAGTTTTCTGCCTTTTCGTTTTAAGCTTTACTTTTCCCGCCTTTTGCCTTAATTGCACTTTAAGTTTATTTGCCTTAGTTTAAGTTTTAGTTTTAGTTGCGTTTTAAGTTTGCCTTAGTTAGATTTAAGTTTGCGTTATTTACTTTATTGCCCTTTAATTTTAGTCTTGCCTTTAAATACTTGAACTTTATTTTAATTAGATTGCACTTTTACTTTAATTGTAATTGCACCTTTTATTTTCAAAACTACAACGACACATCTTTATTTTACCAAAGTTCAACTGAGTCACACATTAAACATAAAGTTTTTCAATTCGAAGAGACATACTTAAACGAACTTAATTTTTACCTGGCCAAAAGCCTTGTATCAAATGGCGCCGCTGCCAGCTCTTTTCGTAAAGATCAACAGTTTTTTGTGAGAGACACGTTGCTTTTTGGGACCCGTTCACTTGTGAACGTTATTTTTCTTGCATAAAAAATTCATAAAAACCATAAAAATTAAAAATTTCAAAAATCCAAAAAGATTTTATCTTTATTGTGTATATATATTGTCTTTGTGTTTGGTTTTGTTTTCTTTTGCATTTTCAGGTATATGCGTACTAGATCTTCTAATTATCAAGAGCCCGAGCCTCAAGAAGATTTAGATATGGAAGGTGTTAACAACAATAATCAACTACCGCACCTCAATAATAATAATAATAACAACAATGCTCCTCCACAGCCCGATCTTCGGACCATGGAGGAACTTTGTCAACCAACAATGTTTGGACGAGGAGGACCGATTTCGCCGATGCAAATCAACGCTCCTGAGTTTTCGTTGAAGCACCACATGATTCAGCAAGTACAAACAAACCCATTTAGAGGATTGCCTGATGATGATGCCAACAAACACCTCGACAAGTTCATTACAATCACCCAAAGCATGAAGTTGCCTGGGGCCACAATGGATGTTCTCCGCCTACAACTCTTCCCGCATACTTTATCACATCATGCCGAGAAATGGTTTGATCGTCTCCCGAAGAATTCTATTCACACTTGGGATGACATGACTCAACGCTTTCTTTCGCGCTACTTTCCACCATCCATGGTCACAAGCCTTCGCAATCAGATCAGCGGTTTCATGCAAGATCCCGATGAATCTCTTTTTGATGCATGGGAGAGATATAATGTCTTGATCGACCGTTGTCCAAACCACAACATGCTTCCGGTCACCTTGATCGATACTTTCTACAACGGATTGACTTTTCGAGATCGTGATACGATCAATGCAGCCGCCGGTGGCACATTCATGAAAAGGAGACCCGAGGAGTGTAGAGAGTTAATTGAAAACATGACTACTCATCATAAGAACTGGGATTCCTCTGCTTCTTCTAGAAACAACACGAGAGTCAATGTTTCCTCTACCTCAGCAAACCCTGAGATGACCGAACTCACCCGCATGATGGCTGAAATGAGCAAAAGTATTACGCTTCTCGCTTCAAATCAACAACAACAACAAGTTAAAGCGGTTGCTAATCCTTGTGAAACATGTGGCGGTCCTCACTCATACACCGATTGTCCTTCTACACAAGGAAATCCGGAAAATGTGTATGCAGCTTACGGTAATTATTCACCGGAAAATTACCAAGCTAGACAACAAGGGGATAGAAATCTGCTGAGCTACCGTTCCAACAACTACCTTTCACCTGGTTTTTCTCCTCAAAACCAAAATCCCGCCAACAACTACAATAGAAGCAACCAAATCCCACCTCGTGCTTCTAACCCTTATCAACCACCCACCCAACAACACCCACCCATTAATCCCGATGTTGACACAATCATGAGAACTCAAGGTGAGCAAATCAAGAATCTACAGAGTCAAATAATCAATTTGAAAGGAGATATCTTGAAGCAAGGTAATGACATCCGAACCGAGGTTCGTGATAATCTTCAATCCTCTTTCATCACTCAAACAACTGAATTGAAGAATCTGTTGGCTAGTTTCTTGCCTGAAGCTCAACCTTCTTCGGGTTCTCTACCTTCAAACACCGTCACCAATCCGCGAGCTAATGTGAGTGCTATAACTACGCGTAGTGGAACTACCATTGTCATTCCATCTACCCCACCACCATCATCTACACCTCCTCCACAACCATGTATCCCTACTCCTCCTACACCTAGTAATAGTGCACCATTACCGTCTCCGCCTCGCCATGACGATGTATCTCGGAAGGAACCTTCAACATCACAACCGTCACCACCTACACCTTCACCTAACCCTTATCAGCCCAGAATCCCATACCCTTCTCGCATAGGCAAGACCAACGAGCTAACCAAGAATGACTGTAATGTAATGAAATATGTGGATATGCTATCTAAAATGACCATCAACATCAGCCTTGTTGAAGCACTTTGCCACATGCCGAAATTTGTCAAAGCATTCAAGGAATTGCTTAGCAAGAAGGAGAAGTTGCTTGAACTCGCCAACACACGCTTAAATGAAAACTGCTCTGCAGTCTTTCTTAGAGAACTTCCGGAAAAGCTTGGAGATCCCGGTCGTTTTGTGTTGTCTTGCGTATTCAACAAAACTGAAGAATTTACTGCCCTTGCTGATCTCGGGGCTAGTATTAATCTTATGCCACTCAGTGTTTGGAAAACACTATCATTGCCCGATCTCATTCCTACAAAGATGACTCTCGAACTTGCAAACCGCACTCTCGCTTACCCCGTTGGTATAGCCGAAGACGTGTTTATCAAAGTTGGCACATTTACCTTCCCGGTCGATTTTGTCGTAGTTGATTATGAAATGGACCCTCGTATTCCTCTAATACTTGGTCGGCCATTCTTGAGAACCGGACGTGCTTTAATAGATGTGGCCGAAGGTGAGTTAATCTTACGAGTCGGGGATGATTCTAAAGTTTTTAAAATGGGGAAGCTTACAGGCAAATCTTTTGGAGACCGCGAATCAGTGAATATGATAAATGTGCTCGATGACTTTACCGTCTATGACAATCCTCTATTCGAGTCTTCCACTGATAATCCACTCTTTGAAAATAATGTGGATGATTCTCACTCTACTTTGGACGCTTCTCCCGTTTTTGATTCTCCACCGGTCTTCGATGCTTATGATGATGATTCTAGCTCAGACTCGGATGATTTTGATTGTACTTCTGAGTATCCCGAGCTGCCCACATTCGATGATTTTGATGAGGCTGGTACTCTCTCGAGCGATTCTTCACATACTGAAGATCCTCCGCCATCACTCGATCCTACTTTGGACGATTACTCATTCGAGGAAGATTTCTCTGAATTTCTCAACACATACTTCCCTCATGAGAGTGATGCTCCTCCTTTTGACTTTGAAGATTATCGCCTTGATCCTACTTTGGATTTGAAGAGCATTTTGTCCAAGGAGAAGAAACCGGTTGACACCGAAATCCGTTGCACGTATGATTTGACACCTCTTTGTCCCACTTCTGAGGACGAGGTTGTGCTTCTTTGCGGATCTTCTTCACACTCGGCTGAGCCTGAGTGCTATTTTCCCCTAAAGGAAAAGGTGTTCGACCCCGGTATTGAAGTCTTTAAGCCATCTCAGTATCCACCTGATGAAATAAAAGGACATATCTTTGGAAATTTTAAAGACATCCTTGCACCGCTTCATACTTGCTTCTACTGTGCTCCATCACTGCTTAAGGGAACCTTGCCACTTCTCTTTTGGCTTGCCTTGTTCGCCTTAAGCTCGTGCTTAGTGATGGATGAAAACTATGTCTTCGATCCTGGTGGATTTCTTTCATGCTACTTCCGTTGATGATCAAGGTCGAGTCAGGCTCACGACTCGGTTAACAAAAACCAAGCGCTTCTTGGGAGGCAACCCACGCATCTATCTTTTCGCTTTCTTTACCATAAGTGTAGGGGGGACCCTTTGGATTGCTATTTCCTCTCCTCACTTCTTAATCAGGGATTCGAGCTTTAATGATCCACTCTTGATGATTCTTGACGACCCGTGATTCCGTGTTCTACTTCTTCCCGGTTCTATCCTAAACTCTTTTCGATTCACTATTTTATATTTTCTCAATATTAAAATAGGAATCTCTTTAGTTGTCTTTTCCTTAGCAAGATTTAAACAACGTGCACAATGTCCTAAGTGTAGGGGAGTTTACTCCCACATGCTTAAACATTGAGGACAATGTTTATCTTAAGTGTAGGGGGGACTTCTATCGAAGTTAAGTGGTCTTTTCCTTGTATTTGTCCTCATTTTAACCGGAAAATCAATTTTTCGACATTTTTCAAAATTTTTGATCTATTTTGCCCTATTAGTTTTTCCCTTTGTATAGTTATCTTCTTTCCTTATTAGAATAAATGTTTAATAAGTGGTTTTAATTTTCAAGCGTTGTGAATCGTTTGACTCAATCCGAGTTTACTCTAGCTAGTATCCTTAACGTGTTTAAGTCAAGTTTTGCTAGGCTTTTATATAGGGAGCTATAAAACGCGAAAGTCTTAACTCTCACGGGTTAAGAACAAGAACTTTTCGCAAGTTCCTATAATTGATCCTAGAGAGTCGTTTATCAAGGGAACTTTAAGATGCGATTTCTAAACTTGAAAGAGTCTAAGAAGTTGCAAGATCCTATAGGCGACTCGAAAACCCAAAACTTTGATTTAATAGGCTAAGTATCCACGAGTCTCATTACTTGAGATTTTAAACTGTGGAGAACGAGAGATGATAGAGTCAATTATAAGTTCGGTATTCTTTCGTGAATTTATGTGAGTTAATTATAAGCCTATTCTCCCATCGCTTGCTAATAAATTTATCTGCTAATAAATAAGGTTGTACGATTTGAAAAGTTACTTAGCTTCTAGCCCCAGATCGTTTAAAAGTTGCTCGGTAATGACGAGAGTTCATAGCCAAGGCATAACTTATGAAGCGGGGCGCGAAGATTGGCGAGTCCGAAAAGGCCCTAACAAGGCATGAGGGCTATGTTTTGTTGCTAAAGATCCAAAAGTGATGTGAAGAATCATTTATCGAAAATCAATATGAAGGATCGAGACACACGACGAAAAGCAAAAACTCCCCAAAAGTCATGGAGAATTGTATCCGAAAAGACCCTGACAAGGTATGAGGATAAATAGATCCAAGTCAATAAAGGAGGCGGATCGTTGTATATCAAAATCCAAAATAAAGATTGGAGAAAAATGAAGAAGTCGTGGTCCATATATGAAGAATCTCTCAAATATTTCAAGTGAAGAAATTCCAATTATGAAGAGAAGACCATTATTTCATGAACGTCTCTCAAGATTTGAAGTATGAAGTCGCTGCCAAATATCGGCCCGAGAAAGGTCTCAAATCGCGAACCAAGTTATGCCAAGATATGAACTTTTTGATATCCTGAGAAGCAGTTTTAAAAGATTTGGTCCTTTAGCTAACTATTGATTAAATCGTGCACTTTATTTTCAGACCTAATAATTATTGAAATAAGTCAAACAATGCATCTTCGTGATCATTCAAGACAAATAATAAAATATAAGAGATACCCGTAGGAATAAGGGAGTCTAAGTAAATAATTGGCCCACATGAGTTCGTGTTAGTTTACTAACTTATAATAACAATGATCTCGTTTTTAAGCTTGGTTTGGAGAAAGTAAAAAGTTGAGGATGATGATTATTCATGACATTTTCAAAACCCAAGGTATGCTTTTAATTTCTTTGCTTTGCATTTTTATCTCTTTAATAAAGGCCAATGTGGATTGATTATGATGAAAAGTGTAAACATGCTTTGTAACTAATGCATTGCATGAGGACATTGCAATGGTCAAGTGTAGGGGATTTGATAGGTGTGTAAACACCCATCTTTTCTACCACTTAATTACAATAATAACCGGACCAAAACGTGTATTTTATGTCTTTTATGTCGGAATTATGCGTGGTTTGTGTTTTTGTTGTATTTTAGGATGAAATTATGAAAAGTGGAGAAAACACGGGAATTCACGGACATTCACGGCTCTTATTGAAGAAAAAGATGAAAGGCGGAGTCGAGAAGTCAAGAGTGGAAAAAGAACGGAAGTCCAAGACCAATTCTGAAGATTTATCGAAGAAAAAGTCAAAAGACGGAAGTTTATCAAAAGCCGAGAAACTCAAGTCTATTTTATTGAAGAAACTAAAGACGAGTTCAAAAGATATCCCGAGCCACAAGTCCTTAAAGTCCGAATTTAAAAGAAAGATTAGAAGAAAAGGACTAATGACGCAATTAATGAAGATTAAATGAAGGAGGGGCTTAATCTTGCAATTAACAAGAAATGAAGGAGGGGAGGAAGCTTCCTTAATCCTCCCCTATAAATAGATTAGGATTGTTATCATTTGTGTTGTTGGCTAACTTGACAAATTAGTTCTTCCATTTTTAATTACCTTGCACCTTTTATTACTTGTCCAATTTAATTACCTTGTCTTGCACTTTATTACCATTTAATTCAAGTAAGTTTTCCTTTTTAATTCTTGTCAAGCTTTATCTTTATCTTGTTAATCTCATTCTTCCTTTCTTTACCTTGTGTTGATTTGTTTATGTTCATGTTCTTAATTTTGGTTGATTTATTTAAGTGGGATTTGATTATTTTGATTAAGTTTTGTGAGTTTGATTGTTTTGGATTGATTGTTTATGCTTTATATTTGTTTATTAATTTGTTTGATTTAATTTTGTGTTTGATTTGGTTAAGTTTTATTTAGATCCGTGTGTTTTAGCTTTTCCTTGTTCTTCGCATACTGTTACTGTTCTTTCCAAGGATTCGTGCCCAGCAGACATTCCGAATAGGGAATATCCAGTTTGTGGCTTACGCGGAATATTATTTATTCCGAGTAAGGGTTTGGCAGTTAGGTTTATGCGGAATATTTTCCGAATAAGGGTGTTTATTCCGAATAGAAGACTTTCCGCATAGTGACAGTATTCCGAATTGACCTTTTATTCCGAGTGGGCATTTTATTCCGAGTAGGGGGATTTTTCCGCATAAGGCTTTCTTTCCGAATAGGCCTTATTTTCCGAATAGCATTTATTCCGAATAGGAGTTTATTCCGGATAGGGAAATCTTAGTTTTTAGTTTTCTGCCTTTTCGTTTTAAGCTTTACTTTTCCCGCCTTTTGCCTTAATTGCACTTTAAGTTTATTTGCCTTAGTTTAAGTTTTAGTTTTAGTTGCGTTTTAAGTTTGCCTTAGTTAGATTTAAGTTTGCGTTATTTACTTTATTGCCCTTTAATTTTAGTCTTGCCTTTAAATACTTGAACTTTATTTTAATTAGATTGCACTTTTACTTTAATTGTAATTGCACCTTTTATTTTCAAAACTACAACGACACATCTTTATTTTACCAAAGTTCAACTGAGTCACACATTAAACATAAAGTTTTTCAATTCGAAGAGACATACTTAAACGAACTTAATTTTTACCTGGCCAAAAGCCTTGTATCATTACTCATTTAAATCAAATGGGCTAAAGTGGCCCATTAAAGGTCACGGTTTGTTTGATTAAGCTTAAATGGGCTTAAGTGGCCCAATAAGGGTCACGGTTTATTTATTTAAGTTTTACATAGATTAAATAATTTTTACCAAGTAGTAAAAAGTAGTAAAAGGAATTTCTATTTTAATATTTTCACTTTCGGGTCCATCTTTCACCAATTTACATATTCGGCACAAAAAGTAAACACTAGTTTCCCATAATGGGCTACGCGGCCCATTTACATCCGGTTAAGGTAAAAAGTGTTGGGCTTGGTAAAAACTTGTGGTAAATTAGTAAATGTTAATTTCTCACTAATGGGCCTATACTAATTTGCTATATGGGCTTATTAGATGCTTTGGTTTCAAAATAGAAGCTTAGTGAGGGCTTATGTATATTCGGCTTATATTTCCATGACACATGAGCTTATATAAATTCGGCTTATATTTTTATGACTTTTAAGCTTATTGTTTTGAAGGCTTATGGGCTTATACTAAGGCCTTATAGATTCGGCTTATTTTTATTATTACAAGGTTTTCAAGTTAGCTTATTTTCTAAGGTAACACGCGGCTTAAAAATGATTTATACATAAGTTGAACTTAGTGTGACTTGTATAAGTTCATGTCTTAACTTAATACAACTCATGGGAAAAGAACTAGCTTATAAGCTCTCATTAAGTCGCGGCTTATATATGTTTTTAAGGCAAAGGGATTTACTAACGCTCCTATAGGTTCACATACTCGTGTTTTTAAGGATTCACAATGTAAGGCTTTCCAAATTTTATCTATGCCGCGAGTTTACATGTTGTTTAGAGTGTGGCTAAGAACTTTTAACGTGTGCATGTATCCTAACCTCATTATGTGTAGCATGGGAATGCATGAAACGCAAAAATGATTAAGGAAAAGTAATGGAGAAGTTCATGCTTACTTGTTTGACCAAAATGTAGACAAAAGGAGGTGAGGATGCGGCGGCTTATAGTCACACGAATCCTAGGAGTCTTTACTTCTAGTCTTCAATGCTTGATTTGGTAGTAAATGTAGTAAGTTGAGATTTTGTTTAGTCTAGGTATTATGTGGGGTTTTTGATCCGTGTGTTTGTGGTGAAGGAGAGAAGTGAGTGTCTCAAGGTTTTATATAGCCAAGAGTGAAGAGAATAGAGATGTGGCTTGGGGTTGAGACACGGCAAGAGAGAGAGGAGTAAGGATTTGCTTATCTTTGATTTGTACAATGAAGTACACAACCTTAAATGCTCCATATTTGTACAAGGTTGTAGGGTTTTTTAAGGTGTGTAGCCATGGCATATAGGATTCCAAGAAAGGGGGATGTGACTTGTGTAAGTAACAATGGTTTAAGTTTGTACAAAATGGTGTGTGGTGTGGGAGGTATACACGGCTCAAGACAAGAAAGAGTGTAAGAGGTAATTTAGCTTCTTAATCATAACTTAGTACACTCTTTAAATGCTAGTTAGTACAAACTTCCCATGGTTTAAAAGAAGGCAACCAAAACCGGCGGTTTTGGTATTGTTAGTGAGGAGAAAAACTAGTTTGTGTTTATAGTGTTTAAAATTAATGTTAAGTTAGAAAGATTTGTGAGAAATGTGATGTTTTGGTGAAAAAGGGT
Source organism: Glebionis coronaria (assembly GCA_025667525.1). Taxonomy (NCBI): domain Eukaryota; kingdom Viridiplantae; phylum Streptophyta; class Magnoliopsida; order Asterales; family Asteraceae; genus Glebionis; species Glebionis coronaria. The sequence goes on along the minus strand of CM046875.1, from coordinate 120,168,532 downwards.
TGTGGTTGAGTATTTATGTACGTGTATATATAATTTTGTGTAGGTTTGGGTTCGTCTTACTTAGTAGTCATGTTTAAGTATGAGTTAAATGATTTTTAAGTCATAGTATTTGGAGTAAGCTCGGGTTTTAAGTGTTTTAGTTACGTTTAGTGCCTTTTGGTGAAAGCATGGTCCCTAGGTGGTTATATTATTACATTTACGTATAAGATATATTCATAGTATGATTTATTAGATGTTTATATGTAAAAGTAATAGTCAGGGTAGTCTGAAGTCAATCATAGTGAAAATATATATATAAATAGGTAATCAATCATATACTGTGATCATGACGTTGTTCTTGGGAAAAAAATCAGTGGGATGCATGCAAGTGACCGTATGTTTCAAAAGACTCAAAGTTCTTCACATTAGGTCATTTGTTGTCCTGTATGATTACTAAAATATAGTCATACAAATGTAGTCACACTTTTGTAATAAAAGTGCATAGTCACAATAACATTGTGATATAATTGCTTTCCTGTTAAGATGATGCATGATTATGAAATGCATGTGATGGTTCAAATGATTCATGCAAAGAAAAGTGGTATAAAATATTTAGATATCATGAAGTGACGTACATAATGTTCACAAGTCAAAACCTGAAATTTACAGGTTTTACACCATAAACCCGTTATTTTAGCTTTGTCCTCAAAGCTTAAGGTGACGTCACTGCTTAGGTAAAAAGGTGTGGGTACTTGGCTCTAAACGATTCTTCGTGTTCCCAAGTAAACTCAGGACCTTTCCTAGAGTTCCATCGTACTTTAACTAACGGGATTTGGCTTCGTTTCAACTTCTTGACTTCTCTCTCCACAACTTCCACTGGTTCTTCTACAAATTGAAGTTTGTCGTCGAAATGGACTCCCTCCAATGGCATTGCTAAAGGTTCATCTGAGTAGCACTTCTTCAAGTTCGAGACATGGAATGTAGGGTGTACTCGGCTTAACTGTTGAGGCAGCTCTAAGCGGTAGGCAACCTCTCCAATTCTGGCAATCACTTTGAAAGGCCCTACGTAACGTGGATTTAGCTTTCCACGTTTCCCAAACCGTACAACACCCTTCCAAGGTGACACCTTTAGCATGACACGGTCACCTACGGCAAATTCCATAGGTTTACGTTTCCTATCAGCATAACTCTTCTGTCTATCCTGGGCAGCTTGAATTCGTTGTTTGATGAGAGTGATCTTCTCAGTGGTCTCTTGGATTAGTTCGGGTCCTGTTAGCTGGAATTCTCCCACTTCTGCCCAGCATACTGGTGAGCGACATTTGCGGCCATAGAGGGCTTCAAATGGTGCTGCCTTAATACTGGCATGGTAACTGTTGTTGTAGGAGAACTCTACTAATGGGATGTGTTCGACCCATCCCTTTCCAAAGTCGATCACACATGCCCTCAGCATGTCTTCTAGCGTTTGGATTGTTCGTTCACTCTGACCGTCTGTCTGTGGATGATATGCGGTACTCATATCCAGGTTTGTTCCCAACGCTCTTTGAAAAGCTTTCCAAAAGTTTGATGTAAACCTGCCATCTCTATCACAGATGATGGAGACTGGTATTCCATGCCTTGTCACGACTTCCTTTAAGTATGTTTTGGCTAATTTACTTAGAGAATCATTTTCCTTGATGGGTAGGAAATGGGCGGATTTTGTGAGGCGGTCTACGATTACCCAGATTGTATCGTACCCGTGGGATGATGTAGGAAGTTTGGTGATGAAATCCATGGTGATATTGTCCCATTTCCATTGTGGTATGTCGGGTTGAACAAGTAACCCTGATGGTCGTTGGTGTTCGATTTTTACTCTAGCACAAGTCAGACATTTCTTCACGTAGGTGGCAATGTCTGCCTTCATGTTTGACCACCAGTATAATCTTTTCACATCTTGATACATCTTTTCGGATCCGGGGTGTATGGAGTACTTGGATTTATGGGATTCGTGCATGATTACGTTCCTTAAGTCTCCATAACAGGGTAGCCAACTTCTCCCGTGTAGGCATAATGTTCCATCTGCTCTAGCTTCCAACTTTTCCTTGCTTAGGTCTGTCCTAAGCATTCCCCCTATGTCTTCCTTCCCGATGTTCTCAGGCTTTTGTGCTTGGAGTTGTGCCTCTAATATCTGTTTGGGTAGGTCCAAACTAATGGTCATGACTAGGGCTCGAACTCTCATGGGAGGATCAGTTCCCTTTCGGCTTAGTGCATCGGCAACTACATTTGCTTTGCCTGGGTGGTATTTGATGTCACAGTCGTAGTCGCTGAGTAGTTCTATCCAACGACGTTGTCTCATGTTTAATTCCTTCTGGTCTAGAATATGTTGCAAGCTCTTGTGATCGGTGTGGACTGTGCATTTGGTTCCGTACAGATAGTGCCTCCAGATTTTAAGGCAAAAACTACGAATCCAAGTTCTAGATCATGGGTGGAGTAATTTTGCTCGTGCTTCTTCAGTTGTCTTGAAGCGTAAGCAATCACTTTCTGTCTCTGCATCAACACAGCTCCCAACCCTTTATATGAGGCGTCGCAGTAGACAACGAAGTCTTCGTTACCTTCTGGTAAAGCTAGAATGGGTGCACTGCATAATTTCTGCTTGATGGCCTGGAATGCAGCTTCTTCCTTTTCTTCCCACACAAATTTTATGCCTTTCTGAGTGAGTTTGGTCATTGGTTTAGCGATCTTAGAGAAGTCTTCGATAAATCGTCGGTAGTAACCGGCAAGTCCTAAGAATTGACGAATCTCCTTTGGAGATGTGGGAGATGTCCAATCTTTCACAGATTCGACTTTCGCCGGATCAACTTGGATTCCCTTGTCGTCAATTACTTGACCAAGAAAGTGTACTTTTGGGATCCAAAAATCGCACTTTGAGAATTTTGCATACAGCTTTTCTTCCTTGAGCAATTTTAGCACTTGAGCCAGATGTTCTCCGTGTTCTTGCTCATTCTTGGAATAGATGAGGATGTCGTCAATAAACACTATTACGAACTTATCCAGGTAGGGTCTGCATACTCGGTTCATTAGATCCATGAATATAGCTGGTGCATTAGTTAGTCCAAATGGCATGACTTGGAACTCATAATGACCGTATCGTGTCCTGAAAGCTGTTTTTGGTATGTCCTCTTCTCTGACCTTCAATTGATGATACCCAGATTGTAAGTCGATCTTGGAGTATATGCTTGATCCTTGTAGTTGATCAAATAGGTCATCGATTCGGGGTAATGGGTAGCGGTTTTTCACAGTTAACTTATTCAGTTCTCTGTAATCGATACACATTCGGAATGAACCGTCTTTCTTTTTGACAAACAGTACTGGGGCTCCCCAAGGTGAGGAACTGGGCCTTATGAAGCCTTTATCTGACAGTTCTTTGAGTTGTTCCGCGAGTTCTTTCATTTCGGTGGGTGCTAAACGGTAGGGTGCTTTAGCTACAGGTGCGGCTCCTAGCACCAAGTCTATTTGGAATTCAACTTGACGAGTCGGAGGTAATCCTGGCAAGTCGTCTGGAAAGACTTCGGGATAATCACGGACGATGGGCACGTCCTTGATCTGTTTCTCCTTAGGTTTTTCTTCCTGATCTGTTTTAGAAATATGTGCTAAAAAGATAGGGCATCCTTTTAGTAGATATTTCTGGGCTTGGGTGCACGAGATTACACTCAACCTAGTATCTGCTTTATCCGAATTTCCGTCTCCTCGGATAATTAGGTCTGTGCCTCCCCATGGTATGCGGACTAGTTTCTCGTCACACACAATGGTTGCATGGTACTTGGCTAACCAGTCCATACCAATGATGACGTCAAAACTACTTAGTTGTATAGGTATCAATTGAATATCAAATGGGTGGTTCCGGAGATTTAGGGTACAGCCTCTTATGATGGTGTTAGTTTCTATGATTTTTCCGTCTGCTAGTTCAACTCTGTAACAGTTATCTAATGGGGTTGGTAAGATGCCTAGCAAGCTACCAAATTCAGTGGATACAAAACTCCTATCGGCTCCTGTATCGAATAAAATATTTGCATAGCGACTATTTAGAAGGAACGTACCAGTAACTACATTGGAGTCGGGGTTGGTCCTGTTCTCTCCTATGACATAAACCCTGGCGGGTGCTCCGCTTTGGCTTTCATTCTTACGCTTTGGACAGTCAGGTCTGATGTGTCCAATTTCTCCACAACTAAAGCAATGGATTTCTTTGCGAGCCATGTTTCCACTGCCGGTGAGCTGGCGGTTTCCTTGGTATCCACTTCCACGGGAATTCTGCCTGTTGCCATTGTGGGGCTTGTTGTTGGTACTGAAATTGTTTCTGTTGGTCGGGACAGGTGCATTGCTCTGCTCGAGACTTCGACATCCATTTGTGGAGTAGTGATGAAAATTACACTTGGGGCATCTGGGTTTGTTTCCTGCGTATCGCGGTGGTCCTGAGGAAATAGCACTGCAGATTTGACTTAAGCCTTGCCTCTTGGGCTGTTGAGTCTGAGGATGATGACGGTAGTTATCATCGACTTTCCTCTTGTGTTCTGCCTGCCTAGTCACATGATCACGACCACGTTTGTCCACTAGTTCTGTGGCAAACTCGATGGCACTCTCGATGGTAGTAGGTCGAGATGCAAGCACACTGTCGTGAACAGAATCGGGAAGTCCACTAACGTACTTTTCTATCTTATCCGCCACTTTCGGGTACATGCGGGTACACATCAAGGTTAGTTCTTGGAATTTCTGGTTGTAGCTTGTGATATTGAAGTTGATGCATTTGAGATTCCACAATTCAATCTCCAGCTTCTTGATTTCGCTACGGGGACAGTATTTCATGGTAAGCTTTTCCTTCAACGCAGTCCACGTCATACCATAAGCTCCATCGTGTCCGAGGGTTGCAACTTGTGAGTTCCACCATGTGAGTGCATGTTCCAAAAGAGTACAGGTGGCGAACTTCACTTTGTTCTCTTCGGTGCAGTCACTAATACGAAACACCGTCTCAGTCCTCTCAAACCATTGCATGAGCTCGACTACCCCTTCCTTGCCCTTGAAATAGCTGGGTTTGCATTTTAGGAAGTCAGGGTAAGTACATCCTCGAGCTTCGCGGTTTCGGTTATTAGAGTTTTCACTGTCTCCATGGGTTCCGCTGGGGCGGTTTTCCCTGGCAGCTAAGGCGTCAGTAATGCCTTGCTCGATCAGCACTCTGAGTTGTGCATCAGATATAGTCGTTGCAGGTGTTTCTGCGGCGTTTGGGCGTACGCGTCTTGGTGGCATTTTCTATAAGAAAATTCTGAGATTCGTTAGTTGATAAAAGATGGTTATATTAAACTGCATGGGGAATGTCTATGCATAGAATTCACAACAAATTTGATAATCCGTTAAGAGTTCATAATAATATAAATGTAACCAAACAAATGAACAGTAACATATCATTCTTGTGAACAATAATATAGTACAAGTACAACCGATCTAAGACAGGGTCATAGCAACCTGTCTGAAATAGTGGTACATATGTTTGTGATACAACCAAAAGATATCCTACCTACTAAGGTTAGGTACTACAAATACATCAGAAAAGGAATACAAATACAAAAGAGATAAATCATGAGAGCTGAGATGCAACTCAGTGCTTGTCATGATGTACAACTAAAAATCTACCCTACACTAGTGTGGCTGCCTGCAGGTGCAGATGGTCCAACTGGTGGTGCACGCTCGTCCTGCATACGGATCACGGCACTCCGGGTCTCCCTGGTGTGTCTCAGGGCCTCTAGTAGCTGCTGCTGACGTGCAGTGTCGGCACTGCGTAGCTGCTCTGTCTCTGTAGTAATCCCCTGATGACGTAGATCTGCTAGGTCCATGAAGGTCCTGAAGGTGTCCTCCTGTGAGTAGATGGCGGCTCGAGTCTCGTAGGAATGACTCTCCAACATAGCTAAACGGCAACGAAGGTAAGCTACCTCGTCCAATAGCCAATGTATGGTCTCTCTGGTGGTATATGACTCTCCGGCCATGGCCCAATAGAGAGAGTCTAGTCTCTCCTGGAGCATGGCGCGACCCTGCTGGTCTGCCTGTAGTAGAGAGTGAATGAGAGTGGTGTCCTGTGCCTGTCGGGCTGTAAGTGCATCGACCTGTGCCTGAAGGGCACTAAGTCTAGCCTGCCCGGCTCCTGAACCCTCTCCGACCTCATAAGTCGAATCAGTGATAGGGTCATGCCTCCTCTTACGAGGTGGCAAGGCACTGGTGGGGTGAGTGCGAGGTACAGAAGATGGTGGTGGTAGGAAAGGTACGACCTGGTCCGCCTCTCTGGGAGGGGATGCAGGTACTACAAGAAGTGGTGTAGTAGGAAGTGTAGTGGGTGGTGAAGAAGTAGGTGAATCTGTGAGTACGATGACCCCGTCCTGCTGGTCATCTCTGGACTCTGTATCAGATGCAGGTCTAACTAGCACTGATGTCGGTGACAAAGGTGTGATGGTAGGAACCATAAGCTCCTCGAAGGTAGTAACAACAGTAGGCGTCGTCATGATATCTGAAAGTAATATTTTATAGTTTTGAGCAAGTTTTCAACTTACATAACATAAAATGTTTTCATGATGCATATGGGATGTGGTTTAAAAAGCTTTTAACCATGAGGTAAAAAGTATAAAACAGATACTTATGTGATTTATTTGCCATGAGGAAATAAATCAATGTGAGGTTAGCTCATATAATATGCATGCTCTATAATGCCATATGCCTAACTTATAGGTTCCCAAAAATCAATTTTTCTTTTCAAACTGATTTTCATGTTCAGTTATAGTCCAGTTTTAAAAATTCCATTTCTTAAAATTTTTAAGTCTTTGATCTGGTTCTCTATAACTATGCGCTCTGATACCATTCTCTGTAACACCCCCAGATTGGTCAAATGCAGCGGAGAAATAGTTGGGGTGTTACTTGGGTGGATCGATAGCACATAGCATATAGAGCGACGATCATAAAATCATTCAAAAACATATTACATGAATTAATTGTACACATTGTATCTTGTTCAGAATAAAACCACATTTATTGTAAAACAGAAGTAAATATCCCAGCCCAATGGTCAACATGATGCTTTCCTAAAATGCTGGAATCCAATGCATGAACCTGCTTACTTTCCTGAGAAAACATAAAAGTAAAAATGTGGGGGTCAACACGAGGTTGGTGAATTCACAGGTTTAATTAAATAAAGTATTAATATGCAAAGCATCACGAAGGTAGCAGGACATCACAGTCCAATACTACAGTAGTTCCTACTGCCCTGTAATAGAAGCTAGACATGGTTGTCAGTACGCCCATTGGGTCTATCCTGATGTTTGTTTCCCTTAATCCGACAATGACATAAACCTGCTGCTTGGCCTAAGCATCACGTGACAGCTGATCACGACAGGCCGGGTGTTGTCAACACCCGAATAGATCTATCCATACATTTCGCGCTACACTATTAACTATTACAGTCCACGGGAATGGGGCAACAGTAGGCAATAAATTGTTGTTGTCTGTGCATGCTTGCATAAAAATAAACGTTTGTATGTTTTCTCCCCCAGTTATAAAACAGTAAAGATGGGGCCATGAACTCACCTCAGTGGTAATGATGTAGTTATGATGTCACTGAATGTACTGGCACAGTATGATCACGAAGCAGTAGAATTACCTAAGTAATTTATGTGTGTCTCAGTAAATGCACAAATAATAACGCATGATGAATGTACATATGAAAATGCATGATCACAGATTATAGATTGATACGTTGGCTTAATTCTTTCATAATAAATTAAGGATGTGTTTATATATATTGTTTTCAAGAAAAATAATATATATGAATATACGAGTTTATTAATTTGTGTTTAAGGAAAGAGGTATCGTAAATTAAATAAATCCATAAGTTTTATTTAATTTAAAACGAAGAATAATCTTTATACCTTATTATGTTTTTAAGGTTTCACAAAGGAGGTAGTTAAATGGTTTCGTTAATATCGTACAGTTGTAATTTAATTTAAATAATCCGTTTTGCATATTACTCGTTTTATGATAACCCCTTTTTAAGTAATTAAATTTGGATTACACTTGTAACTAATATATAGTTTAGAAACCTTATCATGTATTTTTATCCGTTATGGTTATTACATCGTTAGTCCTCGTCGGTTATCCCGTTTTATGAAAACGCCCCCTAGGGCTTGATTAACTTTCGGGAAATGGCAAAATACCCCCCTCCAATCCCACGGCATGAAGATAAGTAGGATTAGGGCTTGATTTAAGTTTCAAAAATGTCACAAATGGTCCTTGTAGTTTATTATTACACACGGTTTGACTCTTGGTACCCTATAATTTCAAAAGTAGCATAACCGGCCCTTGTATTTTATGAAAGTCACGAAAATGATCAAAGGTTTCACTTGGTTTTCAAAGTTGGCCATATCTTTTGGAACTTGTCACATTTGGCCCAAAAAGTTACTCATTTAAATCAAATGGGCTAAAGTGGCCCATTAAAGGTCACGGTTTGTTTGATTAAGCTTAAATGGGCTTAAGTGGCCCAATAAGGGTCACGGTTTATTTATTTAAGTTTTACATAGATTAAATAATTTTTACCAAGTAGTAAAAAGTAGTAAAAGGAATTTCTATTTTAATATTTTCACTTTCGGGTCCATCTTTCACCAATTTACATATTCGGCACAAAAAGTAAACACTAGTTTCCCATAATAGGCTACGCGGCCCATTTACATCCGGTTAAGGTAAAAAGTGTTGGGCTTGGTAAAAACTTGTGGTAAATTAGTAAATGTTAATTTCTCACTAATGGGCCTATACTAATTTGCTATATGGGCTTATTAGATGCTTTGGTTTCAAAATAGAAGCTTAGTGAGGGCTTATGTATATTCGGCTTATATTTCCATGACACATGAGCTTATATAAATTCGGCTTATATTTTTATGACTTTTAAGCTTATTGTTTTGAAGGCTTATGGGCTTATACTAAGGCCTTATAGATTCGGCTTATTTTTATTATTACAAGGTTTTCAAGTTAGCTTATTTTCTAAGGTAACACGCGGCTTAAAAATGATTTATACATAAGTTGAACTTAGTGTGACTTGTATAAGTTCATGTCTTAACTTAATACAACTCATGGGAAAAGAACTAGCTTATAAGCTCTCATTAAGTCGCGGCTTATATATGTTTTTAAGGCAAAGGGATTTACTAACGCTCCTATAGGTTCACATACTCGTGTTTTTAAGGATTCACAATGTAAGGCTTTCCAAATTTTATCTATGCCGCGAGTTTACATGTTGTTTAGAGTGTGGCTAAGAACTTTTAACGTGTGCATGTATCCTAACCTCATTATGTGTAGCATGGGAATGCATGAAACGCAAAAATGATTAAGGAAAAGTAATGGAGAAGTTCATGCTTACTTGTTTGACCAAAATGTAGACAAAAGGAGGTGAGGATGCGGCGGCTTATAGTCACACGAATCCTAGGAGTCTTTACTTCTAGTCTTCAATGCTTGATTTGGTAGTAAATGTAGTAAGTTGAGATTTTGTTTAGTCTAGGTATTATGTGGGGTTTTTGATCCGTGTGTTTGTGGTGAAGGAGAGAAGTGAGTGTCTCAAGGTTTTATATAGCCAAGAGTGAAGAGAATAGAGATGTGGCTTGGGGTTGAGACACGGCAAGAGAGAGAGGAGTAAGGATTTGCTTATCTTTGATTTGTACAATGAAGTACACAACCTTAAATGCTCCATATTTGTACAAGGTTGTAGGGTTTTTAGGGTGTGTAGCCGTGGCATATAGGATTCCAAGAAAGGGGGATGTGACTTGTGTAAGTAACAATGGTTTAAGTTTGTACAAAATGGTGTGTGGTGTGGGAGGTATACACGGCTCAAGACAAGAAAGAGTGTAAGAGGTAATTTAGCTTCTTAATCATAACTTAGTACACTCTTTAAATGCTAGTTAGTACAAACTTCCCATGGTTTAAAAGAAGGCAACCAAAACCGGCGGTTTTGGTATTGTTAGTGAGGAGAAAAACTAGTTTGTGTTTATAGTGTTTAAAATTAATGTTAAGTTAGAAAGATTTGTGAGAAATGTGATGTTTTGGTGAAAAAGGGTTGTGGTTGAGTATTTATGTACGTGTATATATAATTTTGTGTAGGTTTGGGTTCGTCTTACTTAGTAGTCATGTTTAAGTATGAGTTAAATGATTTTTAAGTCATAGTATTTGGAGTAAGCTCGGGTTTTAAGTGTTTTAGTTACGTTTAGTGCCTTTTGGTGAAAGCATGGTCCCTAGGTGGTTATATTATTACATTTACGTATAAGATATATTCATAGTATGATTTATTAGATGTTTATATGTAAAAGTAATAGTCAGGGTAGTCTGAAGTCAATCATAGTGAAAATATATATATAAATAGGTAATCAATCATATACTGTGATCATGACGTTGTTCTTGGGAAAAAAATCAGTGGGATGCATGCAAGTGACCATATGTTTCAAAAGACTCAAAGTTCTTCACATTAGGTCATTTGTTGTCCTGTATGATTACTGAAATATAGTCATACAAATGTAGTCACACTTTTGTAATAAAAGTGCATAGTCACAATAACATTGTGATATAATTGCTTTCCTGTTAAGATGATGCATGATTATGAAATGCATGTGATGGTTCAAATGATTCATGCAAAGAAAAGTGGTATAAAATATTTAGATATCATGAAGTGACGTACATAATGTTCACAAGTCAAAACCTGAAATTTACAGGTTTTACACCTTTAGTGTTCTTCCTCCTTCTCATGATAATGTCATGCACCATGGAACATATTGTCATTGTTGTCAATATCAACATCTTGCTATGGCACACATCTATGAGGAGTTGAGCTACATCATGTAGAATCTTGATAACCTATGAATCTATAAAGTGGGTTGAAGTTTTCTAGAGAGGGAAATTAGAGAGAGAAAGTGAGAGAGAAACTATGTGTTTATTTCATTCAAATGATTAATGTCAAAAACAACAACCAACCCTTTTCCATGGTGGAAAGGGGTATTTATACTTCCAAGCCTAATGTGGACTTGGGCCGGCCCATGACAAGCCCATGGACCGGTTCTTACTTAACTAAATAAGTAACTATTAACTATTTGTTAACTACGAGCTATTACAACATAAATAATATTGTGGAGTGACCGATACTTCTAATATACGTAAAAACGTATTTCTAACAATCTCCCCCTAAGGGAGGTCACTCCACGTTACAAAGTTCTAAACCTAGCATACTATACTAAGTCTTCGTTCTTTAGCTCGTAGTCTTTTCTTCCTTTTTTCTTTTTGTTGTGAATATTTTGATTTGATCTTTTAGGCTTTGGCTTGAGAGCATTGTTCTTTTGGCCTTTCACGTGCGATCTTTGCCTTCTTGTGAATTTTTGCCTCCTCGTGACTCCATATTCCACACACTTAAGTCTTTTTGTTGAATTCTCGAAAGCTTCAGAGTTTGGTACAGCGGAAGACTTTATCTTGTACTTTCTTGAATTTTTGCTGAAGTTTGATGCAGAAAAACATAAACATGTGGGAACGACTTCTACAGGTACACCGCAACACCACTGTCTTTAACTGGTACACAGCAACGCCACCATCTTCAACAGGTACACAACAACGCCACCGTCTTTAACAGGTACACAGCAACGACACGAATAAAATGGCTTTGACATTTTATTCTAATTCGGTAGCATTTTACCTCCGGTCGGTGAAGACCGTTGGACGATATTAGATATCGTACCCGTGACGGATAGTTTCAATTAAGTAACTTCCTGACAGGATTTCGCGGGTAAACCCGTTCTCTTTATTCGACCGTCCAAAGCTGACTGCGAACATAAAGAGTGAATCACTTGGATAAATTATCCTTGTGATTAGAAGCCGTCAATTCATGAAACCTGGAACAAGTGAATTTCAATTAAGATTTTCACCATCGTTGCTTTCCAGTTGTCACGAGCTCAATTCATAAAGAATCTTGCACGTCACCTACCAAGTGCTGTTTAATGTTAACACTAGAAGGATTTCCACTCGTCACTATGATCAATGAAGAGTCACTCTGAGTGTTCTGGCAAGATCATATGATAATGCGTAGAGGCCTGAAACGAGTTTAAGTTCAATTAAGAATTAAACCACTGTTTCTTTCCAGTTTTTCACAAGATTGGTTCTAAAAGAACCGCACGTGTAACCTACCATGAGCTTGTTTGATGTTGGCTCAAGCAGGATTTCCATCTTCATTGTAATACTTGCGTATTACTCGGATGTTCTGGCAATATTACAGGAATACTGCGTAGGACTCATGAAAATCTCTTACTTTTCACAGTGTGTGAGAAAGCAAGGAATAAATGGAAAGTGTCCTAATGAGACTTTTGATGATCTCTTGGCTCTAGACTCGATTGTGCGTTTTGATTTAGTGAGCGATGGCTGGAGAGGAGTGCCACCTTTTCAATACCAGTCTATTCGGAGTGAATAAACCAATAGATAACGTGTTGATCTCCGTGTGATTAAAACAAATACCTTTTGAGAGATATTTGAGTTAGCTGGGAAGGGTTGTGCATTGCATCACTGGGTCCATGACGTCTTTCTTCAATATCGAGAATCATTAACAAAAATGATCTCAATAGCATATGCATTGACCCGGTTTCTGCCTAAAGTTGTAAGGAGGGCTTCTTTCTTTACACCCTTTATCTTTACATTTCTTTTTCATTCTTCAACCCCTTCAGTACTTACCAATACATCATCACTAGCACCTTGTTGTGATTGTTCCAGTGCTAGCATCAGTAATTAGTCGGTACTCAGCTACGTTCACATTCTTTCTCCATCTTTCCTAGGACTTCTAATTCTATCTAGGGAATTGTCCTTGGGAAGATTCCATCGGCTCTGATGAATCATTGGACTAAACCTATTCCTACCACCCTTTTGTCACCACATTCGTCGTGAATTAAGCGTGTTTTGGGAAGGAATTGCCACCATGAAAAATCATTGAAAATCACCTAAAGTACTTGTGATATTGAAATCAAAAGTTTCGTACCTTAGGTGTTTTTGATCATCAAAAACGCTCCCCCTTAACACGTGCTTTACACATATTAAGTTGGATTATCGTTGAGTCTTTTTCATTTTTTAGCCAAGTATCACTTAAGTCTCCTTAATCCCATTTTCTCCCCTTATCCAAAATGTTAACCATTAATATTTGGGATATTGAATGGATTAACCGGTCTTTGGGTAAAAATGAAATCGATGTTTGGCCATAGAACATATTAATGCTCCCCCTTAAGTTAATAAGGGATATTTGTAGTGCTTTAGTATGATATTTTGAAAGATTTAGAATCTCGTGAGAAATTCTTGAAAAATTATCATACCTTAACACTACATCAAGCCGCAAAAGCACAATATTCACAAATATACATATTCACAATTAAAAACCAATATAAAGTGGACCTGAAATGTACGACCCATTAGATGGATCGTTGCAGTAGCTTGTGGTGCACTAAATATGGTCTACCACCAACGAATCTTTCCAAGCTCCTCATCAATCTACGTTCACGGAGCTTTTGATCAATCTTCTTGATCATATACTTCGCCATCTGCCGATAACCCTGATGCCAATCCTCGGTCATCTCTGGTAAAGTCCCACCCGAATTAAGATGCTCCAACTTTCCTCTGACTTGTAGAAGGGTCCCATCACTATACTTATAAAGCTCACCCACCCTCATAAACTTCATTAACCCTCGACTGTTCAAGTAGAAAATCCCGCAATTCGGAACAGAAATGCCTGTATAGGGACATCTATCTACATGTTGAGGTAACACTTGATTCACTGGACGGGTTAGGTTGAGCTTCCTTTGGTAGCTTTCGACTCCCAACTGAAGATCTTCAACTCGTTTCTTGATAACAACGCTTCGTGTGAACATACGAAGTGCTGTATTCAAGGCAATGATGTCTTCACGAGGAATATGTGTGAGTTGATCCCGGGTCATCATAAGCAACATATCTTCGATATCCTCAAGGCGAATGATAGAGAAGTCTCCCTGCTGGATTTTGTATTCTCTGTCATCCTCCCTTTTCAGACGAATCTCCGTCACATGATAATAGCCATTCTTGGCTTCGGTTTTCAGCCCTAAAATGCTGGAGATGCGAATATCGGATCTAACATTGCTTCCTGAATTGGCTAAGCAGCAACCCCTGTACGCCCTTCGGACTCGTTCGTCCCAATGAGATGCACCTATAACAGCATACATATCATAATTACGATTTACCTTTGGGACCCAGAGTCGGTTTACCTTTTCCTCGATAAAGGGTATTGTCCCCCAGTTGGCAGCTTTCAGCAAGGTCAAGGAGGTTGCGTACTTTGATGAACCCTTCAGAAGATACTCAAGATCATTGGTGACGAAGAAGTCGAGAGCAATCTGGTAATCTTGAGAAGGATCAAGTGGAGGTGGAGCTCTTTCTGATTCATGGAGGCCTGGCCTTTGAACGGTGTTGAGAGCTTTCAGGACCTCGTCAGCATAGTACTCGAACTCCATTCGGGTTAACCTGGTTTTGGCGCGAATTCTCTTATCCTTCAGCGCTCTCTTCACCAAAGACGGAGTAACCGAAGTCTTATACTCATGAGCCAAAAATGCACATAAGTCAATCGGACTGCGGATACGGAGATACAAAACATCTCTGTCAGCATCTGTGATTGGATCATATTGCGCCGCTGCCGTGATCCAAGCCTGTGGTGGTGCAGTCTCGTCAATCTCCAACGTGTCTGCCCAGTCCCGTGTGCTTGATTCAGGAACACTAGATTGTGGTTCTTGTTGTAGAGGAGTAGAAACGTGAACATCTGCTGGTTCTGATTCAGGCATCTCGGCGGTGTCATGAATGGGTGAGTGTTGTGCGGCTTCAGGTTCAGTTACCGATTCTGCAATCACAGGAGCAACAACAACAGAACTAACAGGGTTAGTGGTAACAGGTATAGATACAGCGATAGATGTACCAGGAATCGATGACGCTGTAGTAGCATTCACATCGTGGCGCCACTTGGATTGTCTGGATTCCATGGAAGTAGATTTTTCCTTTGCTGCTGCATCTTTCTTAGACTTGGTTCCAGACTTAGCAGGTTTCTTTGAGCTGGCAACCTTATCCCCCTTTTCAGGTTGTTTACCCCCATCATCATCCTCATCGTTATCCTCGTTGCTCCCCTTAGCACTCTCCTCATTACCATCACCACCATCATTACCATCATCATCATCATCATCCTCATCATCATCATCCTCATCATCATCATCATCCTTATCATCATCACCACCATCATCATCTTCTCCTTCTTCTTCTTCTCCTTCTTCTTCTTCTTCCTCTTCTTCTTCACCAGTACCCTCTTCTTCTTCACTTTCTTCCCTTTCTTCCTCAGGGAGAATGTGGTAGGGTACCACACTTCCAAACGTCTTGAACAACCGATCATCCTCCATGATAGCGTCATTCAGGGATTTATAGAGTGTCCGTTGAATCTTAGATTTATCAAACGATCCAAGTTCCCTCATACGAGCTTTGAGGATCTTCTTTAGCTCAAAATCCGTCAAGTCATAGGCAATTTTTTAGGCGGATTCAGAAGGATTGGATGACTTGATCATCAAGTTATCAGCAGCGAGTGTCTTCAATTCATCACGCAGTTTAGGCATAATGGATTCAACGGATTCTTTCACTCTCTCCTCAATAGAAGCTTCAAGAGTTTCTTTCTACTCCTTGTAGTTATCCTTAATAGCTCGAAGTCTCGTAAGTCGTGCTTCATATCTATCAGCTTCAGCCTTCTTAACCTGAGCTAGTTCTTTTGCATGAGCTTTTCGCGTCAATTCCATCTCTGCAGCGAACTTAGCAAGCATCTCTTCTTGGGCTTTCCTAGATGCTTCTTCACTTTGAACTCGTCTATGTAGCTCTTGGCGAAGTTCATCCATCTCTCTTTTGTGATTATCCGTATGTTTATCCAACATTTTGGCCATTACCAATGCAGCCATTGTAGATGTTGCAGAGCTGCTCTGGGTTGATTGAAGAGGCTCGGTTGTTACTACGGTACTAAGGATGGGAGTTATTGGTGGAGGAAGAAATGGTGTTGAAACCGGTCTGGTTGGTAAGGGTTGTATTGGTGGAGGTTGAGTTGCTAAAGGTTGAGTAGACACCATTATTGTAGGAGCACCGGACTCCTTTTCAACACTTGCTGAAACAGGGATTGATGTCTCCTTCGAAGTAGAATACCTTTCAGGTGATCCAAACTCAAAAACATCCTCTGGCTCCTCGTACTCTTCTTCAATATTTATCCGTGCACCCGAACCACTACCTCCCGTGTCTTTCTTACTCTTTTCAATAGCTATCTTCATCATTTTTCTCTCCGCCTTGTCAAGAGTAGGATCGACATCAACATCCTCTTCGTCATGTAGAACTAACTCATCAGCCAAACCCTTTCCCTTCTTAGCGACGGTCTTCTTCTTTTTGGCTTTGGGTTCAGGTAAAGCTGTTTGCTTCCGTTTACCTTTGCTCTTAACCGTGGTAGATGAGTCTTCACCTGCTTGAATGCTTGCTCGTTGATTCTCAATTTCTTGTAGCAAGTTCTTGTAATCATCAGATGCGAGAATCTCATCTGTCAGCAGATGACTGGGAATGGGACCAGGAATAACCATATTCGAATGCGTCTCCTGCCTTAAGTCTACCAAATCATCATCATCCATCGTGTGATGACGACTACCTACACGCTTGGCAATGGAAGCATCGTTCTCCATAAAGTAATGTATAATCAGCTTAATGAACCTAGGGTACTGGTAACTTTTAACCTTACCCTTCGTGTTAGTGAAGAGTTGAAAAGTAAACTCTTCCCACAGCAATGATGCATAGTCAATACCCATACCTCTGTATACCCCATAAAACAGCTTGATGATCGGTGGACGAACAGAATCAAATCCAGTTGTTTTAGGTGTGAGACATCGGCTTAGAATCCCAAAAATAGCTTTCCATGGTTGACCAACTTTGGCAGTAGTAAACTCAGACACGGTACGTATGTCAGGACATCCCATGGCAGTGAACATTTCCATTATCTGATCCTTAGTCGGGTTGGCTGAGAATGATAGGCCTTTGAGTGACGGCCGAAATCCAAAGATCTTCCTGAAGTCTGACACATTAAGCGTCTGCTGCTTGTTGTCCAAGGAAAATGTGATTTTGTTCGACGTCCTCTCCTTGGTAGCCCAGAACTCATAAAGGTAGTCATAGGGCACTGAAGCACTTCGCCTTAGCGCATGCTTGAGTTTAGAGTTATCAAGTATGGCTGAACCTACCTTAAATCCGTTATGGGTAGAATGAGATACCTCCTTCAAACGGAAGTTGTTTGGAAGAAACTTTAGAGTCTTGGCTTCGGCAATGGCGGTGGCTCTGGCGTCTTGTATTTGTTGTACTGTTGGGTTAGTCATCGTTTCTGCTTAAGATAAAACACAAAGGTTGATACATACATATATGAATATTATTATGATTTTATTCCTAAGCATTAAACATATGACCTAATCCCTTAAGCTTGTAAAACACTCAAACATCTTCTATTTGGAATAAACATTCAATTCGGAATAATTTCCTATCCGGAATAAACCTCCTATCCGGAATAAACCTCCTATTCGGAAAGTTAGTCCTATGCGGAATAAATTTTCTATTCGGAAAGATCAATCTATGCGGAATAAAATTTCTGTTCAGAAAGATTACTCTATGCGGAATAAAATTCCTATTCGGAAAGATTTCTCTATGCGGAATAAAATCCTTATTCGGAAAGTTTATGCCTATGCGGAATAAAAGTTCTATTCGGAAAGATTTCTCTATGCGGAATGAAATTCTTATTCGGAAAGTTAGGCCTATGCGGAATAAAGTTATATTCGGAAAGATCATCCTATTCGGAATAATGCTCCTATGCGGAATGTTCATTCTATTCGGAATAATCCTCCTATACGGAATACAACTTCTATTCGGAAAGTTCATTCTATGCGGAAAAAATGCCTTATTCGGAAAGATCATCCTATTCGGAAAGTTTAAACAGTTATGATTTTTCTAATTTAGGCACTAATTCGTTTGATTCAAGTGTTCTAAAGGCCATATCAGTTCAATTTGTGCTATTCCGAATCAATCCCAGGCAAAACCCCCAATTAATAAAACCCTAATTTAAGCAGAAACTTAAAGAGATAATTAACTTGAA